>CM028331.1:21527491-22097491 GCA_016647705.1 Eucommia ulmoides
TTGAGTTGTGTGTGTATGTGTGTGTGTCTGTGTGTCTGTGAGAGAGAGAGAGAGAATTAGTGAACCCCCTATTGTTGTGTGTGTGTGCACGTGAGAAAGAGAGAGAGAAAGAGAACCAGTTGACCATTGCTACGTGTCGGCTGCTAGAAGAGGCAATGAAAAAACCCTAAGATTCTAGAATATTCATTTTTTTCGAATTTGACCCTTTCCCAATCCAACTTGGATTGGGTTTAGGCCGCCAAACCTAATTTTTACGATTTCCTAGGTGATTTTCACGCCTCATATTTTTCTATATATAGGACCCTCCTCCTCCTTGTTTATTCATTCAGAAAGTGAGAGAAAAATCTCTTAGAGAATGATTCTCATCAAAAGCTCTTTCGGGAAGCTATCTGCGATCGAGGAAAAATCAAGCATTAGGATTCTCGGCCAAAAACAAGTATGTTTTTCTAATTTTTAAGTTTTTTTTATTCTTTTCGCAATTTAAATTCCAATAAGTTTAAATAAACGACTAATCAAAGATAACAATAAATATTAAACTACCTAAAGCTTAGGAAAGAGACTCAATCCTTTAGACTAGAGTAAGATTGCTGCCCACAAATGTAGCTATCCTTATCTGCAATAGGTACAATTCTTAGAATTGTCTAAGACCAGAACTACACATGACTTGGTCCTTGTTAAATGTCCAAGGTACATAGAAAACCCAAGTGGGTTCGGTTCAAATAATGAGAAAGAGAAGTATCAACTTTATGATACTCTCTAAGCCCTATACCAGGGCGTATATTTTGAAAAGTCCCTTGGCGTTTCGAAGGATAGTCTTTTCGCTTTTCTTGCTATTTGAATAACAGAGGACAACTAAGCAAGAACCACGGTTGACCTGATCCTTGGAAATCTATCAAGGTACGTCAATTAAGGATTGGTCATCTAATTGTAGGAACCCCCAGCCATGGGCTAGAGCACATTTTTACCATTTCCATCATTACACATAGATTAGAACTGTTAAAGACCATTGTATGCTCTCCACCAAGCACTAAGGGTCTAAGTTCACATTGTCACTCCCTATTAAGGGGTACTAAGGGTAGAAATGACAAACAATTAAGAAAATGAACGGTCATTTAATTTCAATTGCTAAGGAAGGTCTTAGGTTTATCTAAAGACAATAAATCCGAAATCGGGTTGAAAAATCAGAATTCGACTAGTAAATTCTTTAGTATTAGAAGGAATGAAGGTTGAAAACCTCTAGGAATCTAGCAAACGAAAATAGCAAGCTATGACTTTTGATTGTCTAAGTTATTTCTTCGTCTCTGGGCAGATAGTCGACAGAAAAAATAGTATAGAACCCTAAGTGGTCAGAGAGTTTACTTAATACCCAACCTTAACTGGTCGAAAAATCATTATTACCTACCTCAAGTGGTCAGAGAAGAATACTTATTGACCTATCTTAAGTAATCAGAGAATTTACATACCCTCCAAGTCGGAGAGGCCAGCATACTATCCAACATTAAGTGGTTGGAGGAGTACATCATTTCCTACCTTAGTTTGTCGGAGAAGTATTGAATTCATGCATACATTACACAGTTCGGTGAATTACACACCTTTTCCCATGAGGTATCTCTCAAGGGAAAGGCTCGCCCTCAAAACCTAACTCTAGTGATCATCACCCAGTTATAGGGTATCGGCACCAACTCTCCGCAAACCAGGTGAAGAGAATTCTTCATCAAAAATCAACACTCGATCAGGGCATTAGGATACCCATGATTTGTGCGGGAGGCCTAAATGATAAGAAAATCTTTCAAGCCAATCCCTGGAGGAGTAGGCGATAGTCTGGATGCATCATTCTCCAATAAATGGTGTAGAAAGTCAGCCATGACACCCTAAAACCCCACTGCAATGGGGGTCAACCTATAAAAAATTACCTACAAAAATAATAAGACGTTGTTCTTTTAGAAAGGAAGGTAAATTGATAAAGGGTTTTAGTAGATAGCTTGAGCAGAATGGATGTAACTAGAAGGATGATCCACTAGCACTATGGATTGAATTTGCACCGCATCGAAGGTAAGGGATTTATAAGGGAATGGTCTAGGAATAGGATCACCAGGCTAGAAGTCATCTCCCAGGAAATCATCTGGGATACTCCAATCGTGCATCTCATCCTCTAGAGGGATGTAGTCTGAATTCGGTGCCATCTCAGTTGCCTTGGAAAGGCTGGTAGACTTCTCACCTATAGGAGAACCCAGAGAGCCGGCCATCATCGAGTTATCGACTCTTCCTCCAAAGGTCCCCTCAACAGTAGAAGTAGAAAGTATGGGCACGCCATCAAAAATCCCAAGTGTCGATACCCCAGACTGACCTCGAGAGCACTTTAAAGAACTTCCTCTAAACAAGGTCTCAAGGGTTTTGCCCTTCCCACCAAATTGGGAAGGACGACGACCATCATCACCTGAAGAACCAACGACTAACATTGTGTCATCTAAAAGAAAAGTCAAACTTTTATCATTATGGTTTCGACTTAAGGATACAAGTTGAAATTATTAGGATTATTACATGACTTTAGAAGACATGTCAGACTCACTACTGGTGCCATTATTCTATAAAAATTAGCATGCATGGCCTTGATGAATCTCTAAACGATTTATCACTAGATGAACTCTAGGGGCAAGGGATTGAGTTCATATCTTCGAGAATAACGGTTATGATTCTACCTTCTTAGGTTTAAGTGCATGTTATTACTTAAATTAAGGTATCATCAAGAAAACCTAGTTGAAAACTCTCACCATGAAAACTATGATTTACCAAAATTACAAGTCCATCTCACTTCGAAGAAACATTAAAAAATTAATACACTCCAAAGAGCAAATAATGGTATTTCAAGCGACAAATAATTATTTTTTTCTTTTAAGAAATGACTCCTAAGGGATTTTATTGAATGGAAACAATAATTACAGCCTAATGTGGGGAATTCCTAGCTCATCATTGCGCAGGCAATGCCTAACAGTGATGGGCAGAGAATTCTCACTATCAAAAACAATATTATGCGGACTAACTATATTCGCAAGAGAGTTCGCAAGAAAGTTACATTCTGGATACAAATGGATAAGTGTAATCTGAAACAGTGAAAACCAATATTGAATAGTATTCTACTTGGAACGCAAAACTCAATCCAGGCTAGGGTTTCGAATAGCAAGCACCACACTTTTGTTATCACTCTCTGCAGCCAAAGGGAGGTATCCATGAGTAAGGGCAATTTGAACATCATAAAAGAGAGCATAACCTCTATTTAGAAGCTAGAAGTGCAAGCTTGAGGATGATGAAAAGCTTTGTAAAATTTACCATACTTATCTCTAATAATCCCACTAGCCCGTCCGACCCGTTCCTTGCTTGAAAGTGTCATTGACATTGATCTTGTAAACACCAACCGAAGGGGGAGACCACTAACATCGAACTAGATGTCGTTGCTATCTTTTGGTAATAGAACACCCAAGAAACTCCATCATGTTAGAAGCGAAAACAGAATTATTGGATTGGGGGGTGATTATGTGGTTGATCTCTCCTACCCATCGATGAACCTTCGTAATAATTCTATCACTTGACATTTTCTATTTTTCATGAACCTCTATATTATGAATTAACCATATTTTCCATACAATCAAAGCCGGGATGAGGGAGCCCAGCTGGTAGAAAGATAATGTGCCCTTTCGCCCATACCACCATAGATAAAATCTGTGAATCAGGGGTTGAGGAATCAATTGAACGTGAAAAAGTCAAGAAAAATGATGCCAAACCTTGGAAGCCACTTCCCTAGTAATAAATTAATGACAAATGTCCTCCTCCTCTTGTTATCACAACAGTGAGAAACATAAACTATGCAAATACCCATTTTTCTAATTATATAATCCATTGGAACTCTCCCATGAAATAACTGCCAGATAAAATTTTTAATTTTTAACGAAATTTTAAGCGTCTAAATTAATGAGAAATAACTGCGATCCTGTCTCTCTCCTTACAAACCCTCCCAAGCTGATTTAATGGAAAAATATCCATCATTACTAAGAATCCAAATGAGCCGATCATTCTCTCCATTTAAAACAGGTTCGATCCCGTCCAGAAACTCCACCTTCTGATCCTATAAGTCTACTAGCCGCCAAGAAGTTGTCCCCATTTCTTCTAGAACAGTCAAAACCGGATACTCCCCGTATACAAAGTCCAAAAATAACCCATATCCCCAGTCGTCATACCAAAAACTAATCTTTCTACCATCTTGTTCGCTATTTTTTAAAGCTTTGATTTTACTCGCAAGCTAACGAGGTCAAATTTTAATAAAGTGGATCTAAAGATCGAGTGTTGTCTGCTGGGATTTTTCATAGGATTAGTTAAGTACTACAATTGACACAACTTAATATTATCTAGACGTTTCAAGATTTGAATTGTGTTTGCTAATTGAAAAAAAAATAAAAATCAAACCTAAAACTTGGGATTAATTCTATGAAAATGGATTACCTAGGGATTAATTGTGTTCACGAATAAATTTTTGATTTAGTTTAGTTTACATTAACGGTATTCAATCTATCCGACAATCTAGGTATCATAAACTCGCTCACTACCTCTCCTGAGTGTAAAGTGAGTGAATATCCACTCATGTCAATATCGATATCCCTATATCGATATCCCTATCTTGCATCTAAACGAGTACATGAGTCTTAACCCAATCAAACGGATTGCACACATTCTATTAATCTCCTGAAACATTAGAACGTCGCGTTGTGTTTAACCCTAGTCCAAATTCGAGGTTACCTCTCTCGAGTGTCAAACTCTATATTCTCAAACCAAGCCTAATACCATACAAAGCATACTATGGATGTAATAAAATAGTAAACACAATCGTATATAGATAAACAACCGTTAACGAAACATGGATTCATTCAAACATACATGTTCATGAACTAATTAATCCCTAGATAACAACTACTTAGCCACATATGATCATAACCAAATATTCATTAAAACATGAGAATAATATCATCATTCAATACACAAAGTTTAGAAATGAAGAAAACAAAAAAACAAATAAGGAATGACAAATCTGTAAAGTGGATGGTTCTACTTCTACAAAAACCGCTTCGAGATCATTTCCTCTTCCTCTAATGATCTCTCTTCTTGGTAGGTTTCATCTAGGGCTTCTATTAAGTGTAAAAACGTCCTTAGGCAATGTTAGAATGGGTGGATACTAATAGAATCCAAAAATATCCAAAAAAAATATCTAAAAAGATCTATGCCAGCTGTTTGATTGATCACTGTAGCGATGGATGTCATCACTGCAGCCATGGATAGGCAGTAGGGCTTCTGCCCTTTCATCGCTGCAGTGATGAGGGCCATCGTTGCAGTGGTGGTTGGGCAGAAGGTCCACTGACCTTTCACCACTGCAGTGGTCAACGGACAGTGGCCCTTGATGCAACGGTGAGGCTGTAGATCCTTATTTTGGATCTTTCTCAATGTTTATCCACCGACGTCCTATTAATTTGCTCGATTTTAAACCCTTTTTGTCCCTATACCTAATTGACATAAAAATGAATTAAAATGATTTAAAAGACTACAAGAATATTCAAAAACTACCAAATTTGTCTTGAAAATATATAGGTAAATTCAACCTATCAAATACCCCCAAACTTGAAATTTTGCTAGTCCTTGAGCAAAACACCCTTACACTAAAATAAACTATCACAACTAATTAACTAATTTTAATACTCAAAAAAAAAAAAAAAAAAAAAAAAAACTGATAGTAATGACGAGTGAGTTCTGAATTCAACTAATCAACCAAATGGTTTTTCCCTCAACGGCCCCCAATCAGATTGAGTTTAAGAATAAAATGCACCATGTGGTGTTCTAGAATTTTAACATTCAATAATAATAAATGCCATTCTAGATCCATTTCAAGTGTGTGTATGAAAACTCAATTATACAATCATCCAAAGACCAGATTGGATTATTCACCAACAAAGCTCATGACTTAAACCTTAAAGGTATAGGATACCCATATGCCAAACTGGGTTCCACTCTCCACTAATGTAGGCTTAAAAATTCAAAAAGATCAAAAGGACTTGAATCGGTTTCTATTAATTGGCTAAAGGTATATCGGAAATAGGTAAACGTTATTAACTCAACGATACCCAAGGCATATGCTTGGCACTTAATCCCTTTTGTACCCACACAGATTAATTCGAATCAACCCTAAACTAGCATTTTAAAATGTCGTACTCACTTGTCAAAACAAACAAAAATAAAACCATATTTACATATGGTTTTTTTTAACCACACCCCCAAACTTATTTGATTTGTGCAATTTCATGGGTGTGGAAATATGATAGAAAAATGACAAGTGAGCAGTTAAATATTGAACAAATCAAAAGTTTTCCAAAAACTCAACTGCTCACTTCAAGTAGCATAAACAAATGCTAACTTGATTTTGACTCAAATTGTTTCTTAGGTTTAGCGACAAATTTTTGGAAAACGTTTTATTGGCCAAGGTATTTGTTACTTGTTAAGAATTGAAACGGCTTACAGGAGGCTTCGACAGGTTAACAAGAGATAAAACATATATCATAGAAGGCTTCAACGGCTCAAGCGATAAAAAAGAATGCCTAAATCATGTCTACAAAACTACCGCGCCTAGGATTTTGCCTCAAGTTTCTCCCAATCAGGTTCTAGAATCCTTAAAATTATCACGAGCTTGCTACTGAATAATTGGCATCAAAATGATTGAATAGTTAGTACATTGAGTCTACGTGATCATGCAAATTAGAATATAAAATAACTTTTACCAAATTAAAATGTCAAGCACATAGAACACACATGAATGGGCATTATCCCTGACCTCGATAAACAACTTGGGGATAATTTCATCATCGGGTAATGGCCCAAAAAAACTACAAAACTCAGTACACGACTACTACTTCAAATATAAACACATTTATACTAATACTTAACAAACATGCATACATTACACAAAATAACCACAACACAACAATTTACTACTAACCATGCATGAACAAAAACTATATTTTAACTTAAACTATAGAATGTTTAACAACTATTAAAATCAAGTACATAACCAACAAAATGTCTTCAAACTACAAAAACCATACAATACTTAAAGCATACATAACAAAAAAACATAAATATCCCAAAACATAACATAGGCATCCTGCATATAAAAGAATATAGACATCCCCCGCAAACTTAGACTGGTAAGTGTCCACAATGACCCATCAATGATCCCAACAATAAGCATGTAGCATGATGACGTAGAGGGTTGCGAACACGTACCTGGGAGGTGAGACATTAAAGTCTCACCTCTGACTGCCCATCGCGAGGAATACTATCCCAACCGCCGTCGTAGTGGGATGGATTGTATGGTGGTTGTTGAAGATGTGCTTAAAATGGGGGTAATCAAGGGGTAGTCGCTCATATCATCACCAGCTTGCACTCCGTAGTACTGGTGTGCCTGATACATTGTCTGATTGTACTGGTTCTGGAACATGCGAAATTTAGAATTTTTATTTCGAATTTGAGATTGCTCATTTAGAATAGCAGCGATGTCTAGTCAAAGAACTTAAAGCTACTCCCCCTGATACACCACCTATTGGTAAAGACTTCCAAAGTGATTCTCGCTCGGATAGGAGCCTCGGAACTTTGGGCCATAGACGGCCCTGCTTGTTCTTCATCTGGCCCCTCAACCTCGGTGCTCTAGATTTGTTTCATTGTTGAGAAATCCATAGGTTATTTGGGGGAGGCACAAGCTATCTCCAAAGATTACCAGACCCACCTTTTGGAATAGCTCGGTGTGAAGAGAAGAAAAGGGCAGGTTGGTTTTGGTGTTTCAAATTGCATATTGAATGGCCGAATTGACAAGAAACCTGATATTCAATGTCTTACCAATCTCAATTACATATAGCGTCAAGGCTCTGTCCTTGGTGACGTCAGTCAGATGAGACATCGGGTGGAAGTTGGTGCATACGAAAAGGAACCAAATCTTCGAAAACTTGTGCAGGTACTTGGATGGAAAATTTGTTGGATCTAGACTTTTATGTAACCAATGAATATTTCCAGAACATGTCCGGATCACCGTTTCTAGATCTTCCTACTCCATTCTTCATCAAAATGTTCTTATGGTTTCTCCTGAACCAACCCCAGTAGCTCGTTTATTATTTCCGCATCAAATTTTACCACTCGAGTCTGGACCCTAGTCCGGTGGTTCTCGGCTTCTACACAATTGGCGAAGAATTCACGGACCAAAGCGATATCGCCTGGGCCTAGTTGTCTACACAATTGCTGCCAACCACTTTCTTGAATCACATTTGCAATTTCGGCTGGAAGCTCATCCAATTCGAAAAGGATGTACTCACGAATGCAATTATGCCTGTGCTCAAACTAATTGAAATGTTGTTCCGCTCGTTTGGAAAGGAATCGGCTTGAGTCATAATCCGAAGTGGGATCGCAGGATCGTGAACCGAATCCTTCACCCCTTTGACGCTTGGCAATGGATTTCTTTGCAATAGCTTCTATTCAATTCAACACACAAAAATCTGCCACCAAATCAAAATGGATATTCACAAATGAACAATTAATACCAAACCTTCAAGAACACCAATTATCCCCAAATGCACACAAATCTCAAGATTTCAACAAATATTACTTAAACTTGGCAACAAATCTTGGATCTAACAAACAAACCACCACTAAACAAAGTGTTATTCACCAAAAATTGACCCAAAATCATAATGTCATGAAAATCGCTATAAATCTTCAAGGGTTCCACATCAACAATCCAAGTTCTCAACCAATCTTCAAAAGAACAAGCAAATCACAACAAGATTCCAACACACAAGTATAATGTAATTTCAAAACAACTTACTTGACGAATTTTTTAGCCCCCAATGGATGGAAATGGAAAATTTTGCCTCTTTGAATTCCAACCCTAGAACCATGAATTTAGGGTTTCAAATGCGATTTTGGTGGTTGATTTGCAGTGGGGATCTTTGTTTTTGAGTATGGAATGATGGATTTGAGGTTATCAAATGGTTTGGAGATGAAATTTGAAGAATTCCGGTAGTTAGGGTTTGGAAAAATCAGTTTTATGAAGCAACATCCCTATTTATCGAAACAGGGGCTTCATCGCTACAGCGATGAAAGTCCATTGGGCTTTCTGTTATGCCATCCCTACAGCGGTATTATACTTCGCTACAGTGATGGAACAGCCAAAGTTCTTCTGCTTTATGGTCACTGCATCGATGCTTCTCACCATTGCAGAGGTGAAGGCCTACAATTTCTCTTTGGTTTCTCTGCACTATTTTTTAAACGGCCTACCACTACTTCATTTCCGTTCCGCTTTTTCATCATGTTCAAGATCATATAACTTCCCTAAGTATCCAAACTCCTCCATTCACTCACAAACTCACTTTGTGATCACTTCAACCTCCAAAAAGTTACTATATCGAAAATTAGTGAAAACTAATCCCGTAGGTTGTATATCGAAAAAGGCAATTGATTTAACGTTCCTAGCTGGACTTAGAAAACATCCACATCAGTCGTCAACGAGGGATCTACTCTCCACAACTCGTTTTTCATTTCCAAAATAGTGCCTGATTCTCTCCCCATCGACTCGAAAAATCCGTTGGTCGTCACCTTCCAATTCGACGGAGCCAAATGGAAATACATGCTTGATCCGGAACAGTCCGGACCATCTAAACTTCAGCTTTCTGGGAAAGAATCTCAGTCAAGAATTGAAAAGTAAGACTTGTTGTCCCAGACTGAACTCTCTCCTCAAAATGTGCTTATCATGCCATTTCTTGATGTTGTCTTTATACAACTTAGCGTTCTCATATGCCTCATTCTGTAATTCTTCCATCTCATTGAGTTGAATGAGACATTGTTTCCCCAAAGTATTGAGATCAAAATTCAGCTTCTTTATCGCCCAATAGGCACGGTGCTCCAATTCTATCAACAAATGGCACAATTTCCCAAATACCAACCGATACGGTGATATTCCGATCGGCGCTTTAAATGTCATGCGGTATACCCATAGTGCATTGTCTAATTTCAACGCCCAATCCTTATAGTTTGAGTGAACCTTCTTCTCCAAGATTAGCTTTATTTCTCGATTGGACACTTTGGCTTGGCCGTTTGTTTGGGGATGGTATGGAAGCGCCACCTTATGCCGGACTCCATACTTTGTCAGTAGAGTATTGAACATTTTACTATAGAAGTGGGTCCCTTCATCACTGATAATGGCTCAAGGAGTCCCGAACCTTGTCATTATGTTCTTTTGATGGAATTTCATAATCACCTTGGCATCAATGGTTAGCTTAGCCACAGCTTTAACCCATTTTGACACGTAATCCAACACCAGCAAGATATACTCCTAACCAAATGATGACGAAAATGGTCCCATGAAATCAATCCCCCAAACATAAAAATGCTTCAACTCGAGAATGGATGTCAAGGGAAACTCATGACATTTTGAGATATTGCCAACCCTCTAGCATCGATCACAGGTAACGTATATAAATCACGAAACAACTTTGGCCAGTAAAAACCTGATTGAAGCTCTTTAGCGACCGTCTGTGTTGCTCCAAAATACCCCTCACATGGTGATGAATGGTAATGATATAGAATGCTTACCATTTCTTCTTCTGGAACACATCGTCGGATGACTTGGTCAGCATATTGTTTGAACAACATCAGGTCATCCCACAAATAATGCTTCACCTCAAATAGGAATTTTTTCCTTTGGGCACTTTATAGGTTACGCGGAAACACCTTGCACAAAAGATAATTGATTATATCCGCGAACCATAGAAGTTTAGCTTCAACATTGAACAATTGCTCATCCGAGAAAACTTTTGTGATACAAGAATCATCACCAACATCTACTTGCATAAGCCAGGAGAGATGATCAGCTACCACATTCTCACTCCCCTTTTTATCTCTAATTTCAGCTTTAAATTCCTGAAGCAAGAGAATCCACTTGATTAGACGTAGCTTGGTGTCCTTCTTCCTAAATATAAGTACCGGTTGGTGGCATGGTCCATTTAGATTATTACCCTAGACCCTATAATGTGTGAACAAAACTTATCACACGCCAATACCAATGCCAACATCTCATTCTCAGTAGTGGTGCAATTCTCTTGAGCGTTATTCAACGTTTTGCTTCCATAATATATGCATCGAAGAATCTTCTCCTTGTGTTAGCCTAAAATAGCTCCAACTGCATAGTCGCTCGAATCCCACATGATTTCAAAAGGCTCATTCCAATCCGGAGTGATTATAATTAGAGCCAAGATCAACTTCTCCTTCATGGCATTTAACTCTCCCACGCATGCTTCATAAAAAATAAACAAGGCATCATTTTCATGCAAATGACATAACAGCTTCGCCGTTTTAGAAAAATCTTTTATGAAATGCCGATAGAAGCCAGCATGGCCAAATAAACTTCGGACTCGCTTCACATTGATTGGTGGTAGAAGTTTCTCGATCGTCTCAATCTTCGCCCTATCCACCTCAAGCCCCTTGGAAGAGACCCGATGCCTAAGGCAATTTCCCCCTTGACCATAAAATGACACTTCTCCCAATTAAGAACTAAATGCTTTGATAGGTGCAACTTATCTATTTATTTCTAAGCCGAATTTGGTAGTTTCCGAGTATTTTTATAGCGTTTTATTGTGTTTTAATACATTTTTAATTATTTTTTATTAAATTAGGTATTTAGGGTGAAAACAAACTAAAACAGTCTATAAACAATCAAAGAGGTGGCAGAACGGCGGAGAAAAATAGCAAAATAGCCAAATTCTAAACCTGCATCCACCGTTGCAGCGGTGAAAATATAGAGAGTTGCTGAAAGCTCTACCGCAATAGCGATCAAAATGCAGAGAGCTCCATTGCTATAGTGATTAAACAACCGCTACAGTGGTCACTCGCTAAAATCCTACCGAACTATCCACCGCTGCAACGGTGATCCCACTGCTGCAATAGTCAGGTACCAGATATTTTAGATATTTTGAGGTATTTTGAATCCTATAAATATCGTCCCCCTTCTCCCCAAACAAATATGGATGTTTTCGAGAGTCTTGAGAGCTCCAAGCCATTCGATCAATAGAAAATCACAATGCGAAGAAAGAGAAAGCGTTCTCGGAGCGATTTTAGCGTCGGATCTTCGTATAACAGCTAGCCTCCTCGTTTCTCTCTTTTTCTCTTAGATTGGTTGAATGTTTGTATATGTTTAGTTTGTATTTATTTATATTTATGGCTACGACCATGTGTAGCTAAACATATATTGTCTAGGGCTTGATTGTAATTCACGAAAATGTTGTTTATATAAAATCTATGTTTCGTTAATGATTGTTTGTGTTTATCCAATTGTGTTTATCATTATTCCATGTTTATATGCTTGTTTAGATATATTGAGAATATGGGGCTTGACACTTGGGAGAGGTAATCCCGGATTCAGACTAGGGTTTAAACACAACGCGACGATCTAATAACTCGGGAGGGATTTCGAAAGTATGAAATCGGTGAAGTTGGGGCGTGACTCATGTGACTAAGTGTCATATAAATGTTCGAGGAGGACTTCGGCATGGACATGAAGTCACATATTCGTTCACTTTACACTTAGGAGAGGTAGTGAATGAGATTTCGATATCAAGATTGTCGGATAAGATGAATGTCGTTATTGTAAACTAGATTGAAACGAACACGTTTAAGTGAACAAAGTTAATCCCTAGGCAATAATTTCTCATAAACATCATATCCATATATTAGTATATTAGATTAATTAGTTTAATTAGTTTAGTATATTATTAATATAAAAAACTATATTTTTATCACCAGATAAAGTTATATTACAACAATTAAGGTACTCAACGATAATGTAGACTAATCCTTGTGAATACGACAACCCTTACTCTTCCCAATCTATACTAAAACTTGACCCGTACACTTGCGGTGAAAGTAGCGACGTATTCACGCGCTACCAACTTTTTAGCGTCATTGCCGGGGATTGGTTTTTAGATTGTTGTTGATATTGTGAGTAAATAACTTGATTTTAATTTAGGCATTTATTTTTTTTATAATTTTTGTTTTGTAGTTTTTGTTTTTCCTACAGGGTACTTGAAGATATTAGATCAATATGTACTTTTGCGTTTCTTTCAACGGGATTCTGAGCCGTTTTACTATTCTTGGGATCGATACAAGGAATTGTTATTCCAATTTCCGAATCATCATTTCCCGAGAAAGTCTCAACTACTAAACTTCCTCGATGGGTTACTAGCCGTAACCAGAACGTGGGTTCAAGGAGGAAATAGTACCACCTATTTCGAACAACTAACAGTGGATGAAGACTATCAGGTACTGGAAGACATGGTGAAGTATGATTTTCACTGTTGGAATTATTCAACAAGCTACCAAAGCATAGGGGATAGTTTCACTATTTCAGTGCCATAGATTGACATCCTGGACCAATAGGAGGAGTCTTCCCCCGCATTGGAAACCATGTTCACTGAATTTATGGGGGAGACTCAGGCTTTTTGGAGAAAAACAAATAACCGGCTTAATGAGCATGAGGTTCATCTTAACACTATTCAAACAACCTGTGATGAAATTTATACGACCGTAATGTCTTTTCAGATGCAAATCGGTCAGCTTATCTACTTTGTTGAGGTCGAGTTAGAAGTGGTGGCATAGACGCCATTGTATTGAAAGCCACTACAAAGAATCGGAAACGAGCGGGAGGAGCTTGGGAGCTTGTCTAGGCGATCATTCTAACCAACATACACACTACCTAGGCAGTCACTTTGCACCAGATTTTAGATATTTTTGACATATTTTCCCTATTTATACCATTTATTCTCCTCGCTTCCGGCTATTAGAGCTCCATTAGACTTAGGATATTTTAGACAGAGGCTTTGGGAGTGCTCAACCAATTTCGAAGGAGAATATCACGTTGCAATAAAGGAGAAGCGATCTTGAAGCGTTTTTAGAGGCAAATGTTCAGACTAAGCTAAGTTCTTCTGTTTCTCTCTTTATTTTCTTAACTTTGGTGAATTGTTGAGTATGTTTAGCTCGATTTTTAATGTATAACTAGTTATAACCATGAGTTAAACATGGATTATTTTAGGGCTTAGCATATTATTAGTAAAAATGTGATTTGGTAGAGTTTGTGTTTCATTTATGGTTGTTCCTTATAATTTCGATTGTGTTGCCATGTTTTCTATGATTATATGCTAGTTTAGATGTATTGAGAAAATGGGGTTTGACACTCGGGAGAGGTAACCCTGGATTCAGACTAGGGTAAACACAACGCGACGATCCAATAACCAGGGAGAGAGTTGAAGAGTGTGCAATCGATGATGTTGGGGCGAGACTCACATGATATAGAGTTATTAAGATGTTGAGGGGGACTTTTTCATTGACACGAATTCGCGAATTCCCCCGTGTTATACTCGGGAGAAGTGGCGAGGGAATTCATGAACCGAGATTGTCAGATACGCTGAAATCAAACGCATTTAAGTAAATAAAGTTAATCCCTAGGCAATCTACTCCCCTAAACAATCTCAATATAGTATTTATAGTACAGTTTATTTAATTAGTATTTTAGTTTAGAATTAGTATAAATTAAATTCAATTTTTAAGAGCCTAGATAAAATTAGTTTATGATAATCGCGGTAGTCGATAGTAATCTCAACCAATCCTTGTGGATACGATGCATGACCAAAAGGTCCATATATACTAAAACTTGACCCGTACGCTTGCGAAGAAAGTGGTGACGCGTAGTTGCGGCCACCAAATTTTTGGCGCCGTTGCCAGGGATTGGATTGAGTTATTGTTGATATTATGAGTAAATGACCGGATTTTACTTTAGGCATTTCATTTATATATAATGTTTGTTTTGTAGTTTTGTTTTTATTTCTTATGCAGGGTACCTGGAGATGTTAGATCAACAGGTATTGATGCATTCCTTTTGACGGGATTCTAAACCATTTTATTGTGTGTGACCATGAACATAAGCCGGTGAGGCGTGTCGTTGAAAGATCGAGCCGAACAAAGCAAAATCTCGCCAAGCTTGAGGGTGTTCTGAAAATGTAGGGCCGAGGACATTAAACCATGCGCTTCTTGGAAGGTAACCCAAGGTTAAATAAATTAAATCCGTCACAGCTGAATTTATTTGAAGGCGAGATTCTCTCACCTCCCAGGTACGTGCTCTAAAACCCCTTCGTCAGCATGCTTTAATTTTATATATTGAGAATAATGATTGGGCCACTGAGGACACTATCCATTTTGAGTTCGGAAGTGATGTGTAGTATAGTATGCTTTATGTTTTATTGTTTTTCGGTATTGCATATTTGTTTAGGTTAGAATGTGTTTACTATAGCATGCTGATGAAGGGGGTTTAGAACACGTACCTGGGAGGCGAGAGAATCTCGCCTCCAAATAAATTTGGCTGTGACGAATTTAATTTATTTGACCTTAGGTTACCTCCCAAGAAGCGTATGGTTTAATGTCCTTGGCCCGACATTTTCATAACACTCTCATGCTAAGTGAGATTTTGCTTTGTTTTGCTCGATCTTTCAACGACACGTCTCACCGGCTTATGTGCGTGGCCATACACAATAAAATGGCTTTGAATCCCGTTAAAAGGAATGCATCAATACCTGTTGATCTAACATCTCCAGGTACCCTACATAAGAAATAAAAACAAAACTACAAAACAAAAATTATATACAAAAGAAATGCCTACAGTAAAATCGGGTCATTCACTCACAATATCGACAATAACTCAATCCCATCCCCGGTAACGGAGCCGAAAACTTGTACGGCGAATGTTGAAAACTGAATATTCTCAACCAATCCCCAGCAAATGCGCCAAAAACTTGTACGGCGAGCGTTTGTTACTCGCTCGTGTGTTTACTACTCGCAAGTATACGAGGCCAAAGTTTTAGTATTATGGATCTTTAAAGATCAGGTATCGTATCCACAGGGATTGGTTATCTCTACTATCGAACACCGTGTTTGTCATAACCTAATTTTATCTAGATGCTAAAAATGTAATTTAATTAAATACTAATTTAACTATACTAATACTACATTGAGATAGTTTTGAGAGAATAGATTGTCTAGGGATTAGTTTCATTTATGAATACAAGTCCAATCTCGTTTTAGTTCATGTTAATGGCGTTCGACTTATCCAACAATCTCAGTTCGTAAACTCCCTCGCCACCTTTCCCTAGTGTAAAGACAAGGGAATACACAACTTCATATCAATGAAGAAGTCCCCCACAACGTCTTAACAACCCTAGGTCACATGAGTCTCGTCCCAACGTCATTGATTGCGCACAATCCAACTCTCTCCTGGGTTATTGAATCATCGTATTGTGCTTATCCTATTGACAATGTCAGTTCGTAAACTCTCCTGCCACCTCTCCTGAGTGTAAAACGAGTGAATACGTGACTTAGAGTCAACGAAGAAGTCCCCCTCAATGTCCTAATGACCTTAGGTCACGTGAGTCTCACCCTAATATCATCGATTGCACACAATCAAACTCTCTCCCGTGTTATTAGATCGTGACATTCGTTGACCCTAGTCCGAATCTGGGGTTTGTAAAACCCTGAATTCTCGATATATAAATCTAAGCACAATCAACAAACAAGTACGATAAACACAATCAAACATCGAAAAACAACCACAAACGAAACACAAACTCAACTAAATAACGTATTCATAAATTTATTACTAATCCCTAAACAACCTAAGTTTAGCCAATGGCCATAACCATGTATACAATATAAACATACTCAAAAACTACCGAAATGAAGAAAATCAAGAAAGAAACAAAACAATTAGCCAATATCCGAAGATTTGGCGCTAAAACCATTCACCGCTCGTTTCTTCCTTCATCTTCTTCCTCGGGTTGAGAGCTCTACCTCAAAAATCTCTCAAACTCACCATAAATATAATCTAAGGGACTTAGGGGGTGATTCCACATAAAGAGAAGAGGAGAGGAAGGTTTTAAATACGCAAAATATCCCAAAAAATATCTTAAATCTATGCAAAGGCCACCGCCTAGGTGGTGGGTATGTCAGTTCGTTGATCGCTACAGTAGTGGATTTGGTGACCATCCTATAGTTTCGCTACCTAGGCAGTGAGCTTCCAACAAGAATTGGCCCTATCTGCATTTTTCCCGCCTAGGCGGTGGGCTAGTTTTCAAAAAAATTCCCTCGTACTTGTTTTTCCACCGTTCTTCGCCCGTTCTTGGTTCGATCTGATCGTTTACGCTCCAGTTTCATACATTTTCACCCATATACCTGATTTATACATAAACAATAAAAACTAATTAAAACATAATAAAAATGCTATAAAAATACTCTAAAACTAACAAAACTGATTTGGAAATATGTAGGTAAATCACACCTATCAGGAGCATTCACTAGCGATGAATCGAATTAGACGGGAACCCAAGCATGGATCGGCAATTGTGATTCTTCACCATTGGAGATCCACATTGTGATGCCACCACCGATCCAAGACAATTTCATTTATGAGGATCCAATGTGGCTTACTTGTCCTTCGCCACCATTAGCAACGTTCTTTCATGCCCACCAAATACATGAGCCGATGAAGAGTCTTGTTGAAAGTTCGATCCATATAATGCCAAATCTCGCCAGTCTTGAGGGTGTACTCAATCAAGACCCGTATGTGGTACGACACATACTATGGGCGGAAGCCTCTCTTTGATGAGTTCTTCTCCGTGTCAGGCTGAGAAAATTAAACCAAGCACTTCTTGGGAGGCAACCCACATCCAAAAATAAATTAGATCCATCACCGCTGAATTCATTCAGAGGTGAGTTTGTCTCACCTCCTAGGTACGTGTTCTAAACCCCCTTCGTCAGCAAGCTTTATTTCAAATGTTGAGATTAATGATTAGGAAATTTTGGACGCTGACTATTTTAAGTTTGGGGGTAATGTGTAGTATGTTTAGTATGTATATTTGTTGTTAGTTGTGGTAGTATAGTTTAATATATTGCATGTTTCTTTAGTGTATAATGTGTTTATATTTGTTGTTGTTGTTATGTGCTGAGTTTTTTGTTCATCTGGGCCATTACTCGATGATGATATTACCACCTGGTTGTTTTTCGAGGTCAAGGGTAATGCCCATTCATGTGTGTTCTATATACTTGACAATGCGTTTTGGTAAAGGTTATTGTGGATCCTAATATGCACGAGCACGTAGATTCCATGTATAGCAATTGATTTGAGGCCTGTTATCCATTCGCCAAATTCATGACAATTTAAGGGATTCTAGAACCTGATTGGGGGAAACTTGACGTGAAATCCTTGGTGAGGTAGCTCATGAGACATGATTTAGGTATTCATTTGAATCGCTAGAGCCTTTGAAGCTTACCTTATAAAATGTTTATTCTTCGTTACCCTGTCAAAGCCTATAAGTCGTTTCAATTCTGAACACATAACAAATAACCTGGCTAATTGAACTTTTTCCAAACCTATATCACTAAACCAAACGTACAATTTGATTGAATCAAGTTAGCATTCGTGTATGCTACTTGAAGTGAGTGGTTGGCTTTAGGGAAAACTTTTAATTGGTTTGGTATTCGAGTACTCGTCATTTTTCTTTCATTTTAACCACACCGTGAAATTGTAATAATCGAATAAGTTTGGGGGTGTTGTTTGTTAATAATAATAATAATAATAATAATAATAATAATAATAATAATAATAATAATAATAATAATAATAATAATAATAATAATAATAATAATAATAATAATAATAATTAAAAAAAACATATGTAAATATAGTTAAATTTCCATTTCTTTTGATAAGTGAGTACGTCGTTCTTAAATGATTGTTCGGGGTTGTTTCCAATTTATCTAGGGGGTTTGAGAGTGATTTTGTGCCAAGCATTGTGCCTTGGGTATCGTTGAGTTAACAACGTTAACCTGTTTTATATTCTCGATATACACTTGGCCAAATATTCCAAACTCAACCAAGTCCTATTGATCTTTTTGTGAATAGCTTAGCCTATATTAGTGGAGAGTGGAACCTATTCAGGAGTATGGAAATCCTAATCCTTTATGGTATAAGTTATGAGCTTCGTTGGTAGATAATCCAATCCGGTCGTTGGATAGTTATATTATTAAGTTTCGCACATACACGTTGAAAGGATCTAGAATGTCGATTACCATTATTGAATGTTTAAATTCTAGAACATCACATGGTGTGTTTTGCTCCTGAACTCGATATGATTGGGGGTTATTGAGGAAAAAATATTTTGGTCGATAGTTGAATTCAAAACTCGCATATCGTTATGTTTAGATTGTTTGTGTTTAGGTTGTTTGTGTTAGTTATTTCGTTATGTTTTTTTATTATAGTGTGAGTGTTTTGCTTGAGGACTAGAAAAATTCCAAGTTCGGGGGTATTTGATAGGTGTAATTTATCTATTTATTCCCAAGTCAGTTCTGGTAGTTTTTGAGTATTTTTATAGCGTTTTATTGTGTTTTAATACATTTTTATTTATTTTGTCTTAAATTAGGTATTTGGGGTGAAAACAATACTAAAACGGTCCATAAACGATCGAAGCGGTAGAAGAACGATGGAGAAAAAGAGCAAAAAGGCCAAATTCTAAACCTTTATCCACCGCTGCAGTGATGAAACCACCTCTACAGCAGTGAAAATATAGAGAGTTGCTGAAAGCTCCACCACTGCAACGGTCAGGCCATCACTGCAGCGATCAAAATATAAAGAGCTCCATCACTGCAACGGTCACCCACCAAAATCCTACTACCTATCCATCGCTGCAGTTGTGATCCCACCACTGCAGTGGTCAGGTGCTAGATATTTTAGGATATTTTAGATATTTTGAGATATTTTGAATCCTATAAATTTCGTCCCTCTTCTCCCCAAACATAGGAGGACGTTTTTGGGAGTCTTAAGAGCTCCAAGGCCATTCGACCAATAGAAGATCATAACGCAAAGAATGAGGAAACATTCTCGGAGCAATTTTAGCATCGAATCTTCAAATAAGGGCTAGTCTCCTCGTTTCTCTCTTTCTCTCTTAGATTGGTTGAATGTTTGTATATGTTTAGTTTGTATTTAGTTATATTTAGGGCTACGGACATGTATAGCTAAACATATATTTTCTAGGGCTTTATTATAATTCACGAAAACGTTGTTTATATAAAATCTATGTTTCGTTAATGGTTGTTCGTGTTTATCCGATTGTTTTTACATTTATTCCACATTTTTTTGCTTATTTAGATATATTGAGAATACGGGGTTTGACACTCGGGAGAGGTAACCCCAGATTCGGACTAGGGTTTACACACAACGGGACGATCTAATAACCCGAGAAGGAGTTAGAAAGTGTGTAATCCGTGAAGTTGGGCCGAGACTAATGTGACCAAGTGTCGTATAGACGCTCGAGGGGGACTTTGGCATTGACACAAAGTCACATATTCATTCACTTTACACTTGGGAGAGGTAGTGAATAAGATTTTGATACCAAGATTGTCGGATAGAATAAAAGTCGTTAATGTAAACTAGATGGAAACGAACACGTTTAAGTGAATGAAGTTAATCCCTAGGAAGTAATTTCCCATAAACGTTATACCAGTATAATAGTATATTAGATAAATTAGTTTAATTAGTTTAGTGTATTATTAATATAAAAAACTACATTTTTATCGCCTAGATAAAGTTTGGTTATGACAATTATAGTACTCAATGATAATCTACACCAATTCTTGTATATACGACAACCCTTACTCTTCTCAATCTATACTAAACTTGACCCATAATGGGGAAAAAATTACTGGTGCTTGCTTGGGATTTCTTATAGGCTCGAGAATGTTGATAACAGGAACACCTATCTTCTTTTAGATGACATAAACTCAGCTTCTTTGTCATGCTTTTCTTCTTTTTGGTACTTTTGTCCTTCTTTATTTTATTTTTCAGCATTTTTAATCTTAGGGGTAGTAAATCATCTTAGGTTGATTTCCATCCCTACCATCTTCCTGGATTCCCTTTAGTTTAGATTTAAGTGCCTTGAATTATCGTCCTTATGGTGCCTTTGTATATTTTTCTCTTTATCGACTAAAGTACCATTTAACTTCCATATTCAAACATTTACTACTCGGATTATGTAGATGGCGTGATTCACCCAATTTCTTTTGTGTGACCACTCAATGTTTAAAAATATTATGAGACCAGTTTTTATTTTATTGCTTTCTTTTTCTATTAACACGTACTTTCAGGATTTTACATTTTGGAGAATTATAGTAATTTGATTCAATCTTGAGGTCTAAATTGATTTTGCCCTTATCCTGACTACTTTCCCATTATCTACTACTATTTTAATCGCCCAGATAAAGTTTGGTTATGAAAATTACGGAACTCAACGATAATCTACATCAATCCTTGTCGATACGACCACCCTTACTCTTCCCAATCTATACTAAAACTTGACCCATAATGGGGAAAAGGTTACTGGCGCTTGCTTGGGATTTCTTCTAGGCTCGAGAATCTTGATAACAGGAATGCCTATCTTCTTTTGGATGATATAAACTCAGCTTCTTTGTCATGCTTTTCCTCCTTTTGGTACTTTTGTCCTTCTTTATTTTATTTTTCAGCATTTTTTATCTTAGAGGTAGTAAATCATCTTAGGTTGATTTCCATCCCTATCGTCTTCCTAGATTTCCTTTAGTTTAGATTTCAGTGCCTTAAATTATTGTCCTTATTGTTCCTTTGTATATTTTTCTCTTTATCTACTAAAGTATGATTTAACTTCCATATTCAAACATTCAATACTCGGATTGCATAGATAGTATGATTCACCAGATTGCTTTCGTGCGACCACTCAATGTTTAAAAACTTTATGAGACCAGTTTTATTTTATTATTTTCTTTTTTTCTTAACACGTACTTTCAGGATTTTATATTTTGGAGAACTATAGTAATTTGATTCAATCTTGAGGTCTATATTGATTTTTCCCTTATCCTGATTACTTTCCAATTACTTGCTACTATTTTTATCGCCTAGATAAAGTTTGGTTATGACAATTAGAGTACTCGACGATAATCTACACCAATCTTTGCAGATACGACAACCCTTACTCTTCCCAATCTATACTAAAACTTGACCCATAATGGGGAAAAGGTTACTGGCGCTTGCTTGGGATTTCTTCTGGGCTCAAGAATCTTGATAACAGGAACGCCTATCTTCTTTTGGATGACATAAACTCAGCATCTTTGTCATGCTTTTCTTTTGGTACTTTTGTCCTTCTTTATTTTATTTTTTAGCATTTTTCATCTTAGGGGTAGTAAATCATCTAAGGTTGATTTCCATCCCTATTGTCTTCCTAGATTCCCTTTCGTTTAGATTTCAGTGCCTTGAATTATTGTCCTTATGGAGCCTTTGTATATTTTCCTCTTTATCGACTAAAGTACGATTTAACTTCCATATTCAAACATTCAATACTCAGATTGCGTAGATAGCGTGATACACCCGATTGTTTTCATGTGACCACTCAATGTTTAAAAACATTATGAGACCAGTTTTTATTTTATTATTTTCTTTTTCTCTTAACACGTACTTTTAGGATTTTACATTTTGGAGAATTATAGTAATTTGACTCAATCTTGAGGTCTATATTGATTTTCCCCTTATCCTGACTACTTTCCCATTATCTGCTACTATTTTTATCGCCTAGATAAAGTTTGTTTATGACAATTACGATACTCCATGATAATCTACACCAATCCTTGTGGGTACGACAACCCTTACTCTTCCTAATCTATACTAAAACTTGACCCATAATGGGGAAAAGGTTACTAGCACTTGCTTGGGATTTCTTCTGGGCTCGATAATCTTGATAATAGGAATGCCTATCTTCTTTTGGATGACATAAACTCAGCTTCTTTGTCCTGCTTTTCTTCCTTTTGGTACTTTCGTCTTTCTTTATTTTATTTTTCAGCATTTTTTTATCTTAGGGGTAGTAAATCATCTTAGGTTGATTTCCATCCCTATCGTCTTCCTAGATTCCATTTAGTTTAGATTTTAGTGTCTTGAATTATTGTCCTTATGGCGCCTTTGTATATTTTCCTCTTTATCGACCAAAGTACGATTTAACTTCCATATTCAAACATTCAATACTCGGATTGCGTAGATAGCATGATTCACCTAATTGATTTTGTGTGACCACTCAATGTTTAAAAACTTTATGAGACTAGTTTTTATTTTACTATTTTCTTTTTCTCTTAACACGTACTTTCAGGATTTTACATTTTGGAGAATTATAGTAATTTGACTCAATCTCGAAGTCTATATTGATTTTTCCCTTATCCTTACTACTTTCCCATTATCTGCTACTATCTTAGTAAATGCTCATTGTCTTCTTCCAATCTGGATCATCTTCAATCTTACAAGGTTCATCCTAATTTTTTCATTTTAGGTAGGTTTCACGTGTTTCCACATTCGTTATTCTTGGGAAAATCCTAATTTATATTAGCCCGTCTTCCTTTGTTTAGCTGCCCAACTTTTCAAGAACTTTTCTCTAGTTGGGTCAGGTTGTAAAACTTTATATATCATCCTTCTCATCATGAATCTTCCAGATATTTTCTCCTCTTATTTTGGTTGAGGACGTCTTATATACTCTTTTATGGTTACTTAGACTCTCGGGTTGGAGCATATGTAACAATTCCACAACAAGGCTCCTAAGTTTTCCTTCTAACTTTCTCAGATTTTATTGTCAATATCTCATAATTGTTTGGTTGAAACAAAACTTTTCCTTTTAATGTTACTATGGATTAGGTAGGTAATAATGCATTTGAAAATTGTAGGGTTATACCTTAGTCACTTACGGACATTGTCTAAACACCCAAATTCCCTACTTAAGGAAAACTAGGAAAAGCAAAAGTGGGATGGTATCAAAATACATTTTAGCCTACTACCTTTTCCTAGCGTAGTTTATGATTCCGTTAACATTGATCATCCCATTTCGAATGAGGTCTTCAGTATGGTCTTGCATGGGGTAGCATTGATTGGTATGGTGACCTATTCCTCTACAATGATACTCGCAGAAGGTATTTGGTTTAAATTGTAAATAATGTAGGTTAGGTCGGTAGGGATAACGGGGTGTGAGCAGATTGTCACTAAGTCATTGATTGTATATTTGGGAGAGAAGAACAAGAATTACAGTGAAATTTCCTCGTTCCAAAGAACCTTGAATAGGTTTTTGAGTATTGGCGGAGTGAGATGCAGGGGTAAAGACTCGACGCTTGGGGTTTGCTCTTTTTTCAGCAGAGGTTGGGTACAAATTTCCATTCCTTGTAGTGCTTAACTAGATCCTAGGCATAGACTGTCATATTTCTTTAGTGGTTTAACCTAGACTATCGATTTGATCCCACATTTTGGATATCTTTCCCTAGACTAAGCCCTATTTAAGGACTTCTTCTTTGAATTGTTGAAAGGTTTTGTTTCAGTCATTGGTTTCATATTAGTGATCCAATCATTTCCTAAGTCTTTGTCATCATCGGCGTCATCTTCATACTCATCTTTCCATTTAATTCCGGGATTATCAACTTGCTTTATAGGCTCCAAATAGGTTACCCAATAGACTTTTTCACAGTTCCCCGGAGCGATCCATGCTCCATGAGTAGGTTTAGGGTGATGTCTCTGTACTCCGAGGTTACAGAAGTTATTACAAGGTGATATTTCTTCTACTAGGTCAAAAGACTCGTCCTCATAGGTCTTAGGTGGAGACATGGGTTCTTGTTTGATCTTCCTGAGAAGCAATGTCAGGTTCTTTTCATTTACGATTTTCTTCAGAGCGAAAACCGTTTCTTGCATCTTAGCATGGTGTCACGATATAGATCCCATCTTAATGTCTTTAGCATACGAGCTTTAGGATAGCTGTTTGGCAAAGGCTATTTTTTAAGATGTTTATTCGAGGTAGACTTCTTGTTTTTTGTTCAAAGGTGAATGAATTTGTAATTTTATTAAAGGAAAATTTTAAGTGCATTATTAGGATGAAAAGGGAATTAATGTATTAATTTTTTGTATTAAGATTTCCTCATATGAAATGAAATAAGGATTCTCGCTCTTTTCCTAGAGCTTACTCCCTATTTCGATTTTTGAAAATGTTTTTTTGACATTTAGCAAGCTAGAAATGTGTGGGATAGAACGAGAATTCTTACATTGTCTATTATGCCCCTATATGTCTTTGAAATTTTATTCTACCTACCTAGCATAACAATTAGATAAATAACTGTACACAAGATAAAAATGAAATTTATTTCCAATATAGTGTCCTAAGTAGAACAGGGTTTTGGGTATCCTCTATCCTAGGCTCACTATATGTGGTTCATGGCTTTTCTATGAACGTATCCTAGAAAGCTTTGGTTCCCAGATCTTTAAACCTCCGGCATCCTCTCCCTAGGGAATATCCATCTTTGGTTGGTGATCCGAGCGAGGCAAGTTTCAAAGCCAGATCCTAGGGGATTATCTGCCTGGAAATGCTTCTACTGACTCATCTTTCTAACCTATAGGGTTTCGGAGCTTAGGTCGTCATGATCAAATTGCACGACTTCAGCCCATACTGTCGTCCTCTCTGTCCCTAAGAGATTTGCGGCTTTGGGGTTTTTTTGTCTTGATATGCAATGCAAAGTAGTGCTCATGAGTTGGAGAGAGTATATAGAAAGTAAATGTACAAATTCAAAGATAGAAAATTAAATGCAGATATTTAAAGACAGTAAAGTAAATACAGACATATAAAAAAAATGCATGCAAGTATAAACAAAGCATGTAAAACAAATATTATTATTTATTTTCTTTAAAGGGAATTATTTTATAATTAAAAGAAAAGACATATCTCTTAGCATATATTTAATCGTGAACATAGATTTAGACTCCGATTAGGCTTGACCCTCAAAAGTCCCCAACGGCGTCGCCAAGTGACGCACTTCGGATTTTTTGAAAGCAGAGAAAGTAGAGAACAATTGGAAGAGAAAAATAAAGTTACGTTCTTCCCTCTCAAAATCCTCAAAATCCATTCATTTTAAAAAAATGAGTTTTCAGGGGCTTTTCTAGGCACCAATTTTGAAAACGTTCTTCGATCCATGATTTATGTTAAAAAAATGAGACACTACCTAGCATGGGGTTAAATGGTGTTCTAGGTCACCAAGCGTTTAGAAATTAATTTTTACTTCAAAATGGCCCAAATTTTTACTCGAAAATTGTTGGTATATTACCAAAGATTTCTTTATGTTCGAGGATCAGTTAAGCTCGAGGAAGGTGTTAAGAACCCCAAGACACCTGTCTGAAGATGGTATTTCAGTCTAAGTAAATATTCACATTTAAACAAAGTCCAAGTAATTTCCATTTGTCTTGTTTAACACAATAATTACATTTTTTTGTCTTTTTTATGCATTTTTATTCAAGGAAAGCAAGTAAAAGTTAGTTATCTATCAGCAGCAACTGATAAAGCATATGAAATAAAAATATTTTTTTGTATTTGTGACAAACAAACCTTCTAAATATCCTAGTTTTCAAGGGGAAACAAGTCGAAACGTAGTTCATTTGTTCAAGATTAACTGAATTTTATTTAGACAAATAACCAAACTAGTACATGGGTTGCCTATGTATCTCAGGTAGCTAAGAATCAGGTGAGCACATAGTTTATTTGGTCAAGATGACTTTTGTTTTGTTTTTTAATTATTTTGTATGAAATAAGGACATGAATCGCACCAATGATATATGGATATTCACTTTTTATTTTGTCACGAACACTCCAACTGAAGATACTTGCTTAGGCAAGTTTAGTGTTTAGGTTTAGGTTATGAGTTCAAAATAAAATAAAATATATAGATTATGTGCCAATCCTACTCGTAACTAAGAAAAACGAAAACGTTTCTGAAGAAGGTACACACTTTGACCACAAGGGTCTCGACGAAGTAGTTTATATATATATATAGTACCAATCCACGAGCATGATAATTTAGTTCCAGGCTATGATCTAGACTATTGCAAGAAATATGAAGTCAGTTGTTAGTAGTTAGTGGTTAGCAGTCAGTAATTAGAGGATTGTTTTGAGTGTTTTGGATTTCGGTTTCATGTGTTCTTGAAAGAATCAAAGATGCTATGCACAACTCATGGTGTGATTGATGTTCTTGTAATGTTCTTCATGTTCTTGATATGTTTTTTATGTTCTTAACATATTTTTTGATGTTTTTTACTTGTTTTCGACGTTTTTTACTTGTTTTTTGATATAGACACTATGTACATGAAATATACATCTAAGAACTAAACAAACATGCTATATACAAGAGGCATAATTGTATTTAAATGGTTTTTAAGAAGACTTACCTAACTTAGAGGAGTGGTCGTTCCCTAAGTGATTTCCTTCTTCTCATTCTTTGAATCTTCTCGATTGTTCTCTATTGTTCTTCAACAACTTCTTGAGATCTTCTTCCAAGATCCTCAAACACCTTTAGGAAGGTATTTTGATAGAATTTTGGGGTGTATTTTGGAATAGAATGCTTGAGAATTCCCTAGACCTGAGAGAGAAATTCGAGACTAGAGAGAGAAAGTCTTGGTTCAAGCCCTCTAAATTGTGAAAACGGGCTGCCTATTTATAGGCTCGGGAACCCTATGCATTAGATAATGCACAAGGTATCCCATCCTACTACTTAGGAACTATTTGGTCTAGGTGTGACCATTTTATGTCTTGTAATTTGATAGTTTTGGACAAATTCAGAAGATTCACTAAGATTTCCTAAGATTTTGTAATGATTACAAAATCTCAAAATATCTTAGGTAATGATTGGAAATCATTACTCATGTTTGGTAATGATTGGTCATTATTAGCAATCATGACTCATGATTGGCTTACACATGGGGCATTTAATGGATGATGTAATGCTTTTCGGTTTAGTTTGCTCGCTAAGTACTAGTTACTCGAACTATTTCAGTTACTTTTCATTTAATGCTTTAGAGGTTCAAGTAATGCAGTCTCCATGTGTCATTTTGCATTTAATATTGATCATGAGGCTTTATTTGATGCGCATTTAATTCCCTTTGATGGAATAGAATTGGTCCGGTTAGTCTTGTAACTGTTTAGTTACGTTTCAAGTAACTTGGTTTCTTCCCTAGATATTTTGGTAGGAAATATCTTGGAAATATTTTATTCATTTAATTATCATTAATGATTCATTAAATTCATGATGGGTCCCCTGATGAAATGGGCTTTAAATGCTAGTCATGATGACTTCGGTTTGGTTGGTTTCGAATCGAGTCCTAAGCCTTAGTTACTTAGGGTAACTAGACTTATCATGGAAATTTATTTGGTTTGATAAAGGTTTTTGCGTTGATTTCTTGGAGATTAATGTTTTAAACGAAAAATTAGAAAAGTAGTTTTGGTGTCAAAAAGACAACTGGTGATAGTAAAAATTTCAGGGGTCAAAACGGGTAACAATGGTAATTGGTCAAAATTTCTTTAATTAAAGAGTAGTAACTAATTTTTATTCATTTTAAAAATGATTTCATGAAAATTGACCTTTAATAATGTTTTTATAGTTCCCCTTAACTTTAGGAATTTTGAGGTTAACCCAAAACGTTTTTTTAACCAAATTCAGTCAATTTTGACATTTTTGTATTTTCTTGTGTATTTTGTTGTTTTTTCTAGTATCCAATGTTATCTAAAGTAGAAATTAATTCCCATTAAATCTCAATTTAAAGTTTATATGAACTTGTAATTTTGATCTGATACGAACTAGGCGGGACAAAATGTGGTGTCTACAAGAAGTCACCTTAGGAGTTGCGATAGTAACCTAAGGAGTGCCCAAAGCCTTTACCACATAAGGTAAGACTTTGAAGGATGGATTAGGTGATCCCAATACTCTACACCCGAAATAGGGAGCTTAAAAGGGCCTTAATCATGATCTAAGAGGACTACTCATTAAATAGGTGGATGACCCATTGAGCATCTTTCTCCCAATCACCAGGGCACGTACTCTAGTGAATGTGTGCAACATAGCTGATTATAAATATATAGGAATCCGTGCTTTCCATTCCAAACTTGCTAATTAACATAATACACTTGCATGCTCCTAAATTCTTGCAAGAATACATCCTCTCTCCAAAACAACTCTCTAGATTAGCATCTCATTTCCATACAAAAACAAAACATAATCTTCATAAAAAGATCAAAAAAAAAAAAAAAGAAGAAGAAGACGACTGGAGACTCATATCTTCAAGTAAAGTAAGCCTTCTACCAACCCACTGAACACTAAAAAATAGTTTATTTTCTACATTTTAATTTCAATCATTTACTTTCCCGCACTTTAAATTTTAGTTATTTACATTTCTGCTCTGCGCCTTTATGCGCTTTACTTTTCAATCATTTACATTTTAGTCATTTAAATTTCTATCATTTATTTTCTTTCTCTGTTCCTTTTTGTGATTTAAATTTTCTAAAATTTATTTTTTGTCATATTTATTTATTATGTTCATAAAACATTGCATAACTGAAGAAACTAAAAAAACAAAGAAAGAAAGAACGAAAATATCTTAACTAAAAGTTGACAGGGGAGGTTTACCCATGCCACGTTTCTAGGTTTCTCAGTGTGAAAAACTTTAAATGGAAATTT
Source organism: Eucommia ulmoides (assembly GCA_016647705.1). Taxonomy (NCBI): domain Eukaryota; kingdom Viridiplantae; phylum Streptophyta; class Magnoliopsida; order Garryales; family Eucommiaceae; genus Eucommia; species Eucommia ulmoides. The sequence continues at coordinate 21,557,192 of CM028331.1, forward strand.
AAGTGAGGATCTTCCCCAAAGTAGTTTTCTTAGTTAAGGTTAACATGGCATAAAAAATACTTTGTTTTCAAAAAAAAAAGGGAAAAAACGTCTTCTTGTGCTTTTTTTTTTTTTTTTTTAAATTTCTTTATAACAATGATTTCTAAACATGTTTTCTAAAAGCATGAAGATTTCATAGAAACAGTTTTCTTTAAATGTTTTCTCATTTTATATAAAAAAAAAAAAAAAGTTTACATAACTAAAAATTCCTAAAGATCTCTTCATGACAAGGATCCACCAAACTTTTTTTTTTTAAGCCATGGAAAGTTTCTTTATAACAAGAAATTTCCAATTTATTTATTTTTAAATATTAAGAAACTTTTTCATAATAAAATGTTTCTTCCCAAAAATATTTTATTTCCTTAGAGAGTTCTTCCCTAATAGGAACTCTAAAAAAATCACTTGTTTTTTCTTAGTTTGAAATTATTTCTACCACCGAGTTTTCTTCATAAAAGAAATTTAAATATTTTTCATAGTAGGAACATGTTGTTTTGAATAAAGTTTCTTCATAAAAGGAACCCTGAATGTTTTTCACAACAAAATTTTTTTTACTATTTTATTTTAAGCAAATTGTTTTCATAATAAGAACCCCCAAATGTTTTTCATAATAAAAATATTTTACCATTTTTTTTAATAAATTTTCTTAATAAAGTAACTTAAAACTTTTTTTCATAATAATGACATATTTTTTTAGTTTGATAATAAAAGGAACCATAAATGTTTTTCATAATAAAAATATTTTATGAGTAAACTATCTTCATAAAAAAGAATTTCAAATGTTTTTCATAAGAAGAACATGTTTTAATTAAAGGGACTTCTTAAAAAAGAGCCCCAAATATTTTTTCTTTAATAATAAAAATACTCTTTTTTTTTTTCTTTTTTTTAACCTTCTTCATAAAAAGAATGTAAAATAGTTGTAAAATATTTTTTTTTTATAAAGATGTTTTCTTCATAACAAGAAAATTTTATCATAATAAAAAGGAGATTTCTTCATAATAAGCATTACAAGAAAAATGATTTTTTATCACATTTAGTAAATATAATTCATCTCATTTTTTTTAATAAATCATGATTGTAACAATATGAATAAGATATAATCTCGCTTAAAATTTATTATGTGATAAAAAAAAATCTTATTATTTTAATAAACCGTGGTAATAGGATGTAGTTTTTATCATGTTTATTATTTATAACTATGATTAATTTGTCATTATGGGAGACTAGCACTGCTGAACTTAAACAAAATAAAAAAATAATAATAAAAAAAAAAAGGCATTGGATCTAATTTCATGTCCGCGTTCGTCTTTCGTGTTTGCGCTCTTTGCTGAAGATTTTAGGGCTTCCATCTCCTAGTAGTCGATATGTCTGCACTCCTCTCTTTCCCTTTCTCTCGCTCTCTCTCTCTCTCTCTCTTTCTCAAACTAGAACCAACCAGGAATCCAAAAACTAAAACGATCAAACCAAAATTGACCCCCCTAATCGACGCCCTAGAACGAAATCACCACTGAAGGTTCCTCAAAATATATGTTTAGATCGAGAAAGACAAGAACCAAACACCCAAAATCTCATATCTGAGCCTCGACAAAACCCTCAATTGGAAATCGTCTCATACTACAGAACCTCCACTGCCTAGCCAACCTAGAAATTGAATCGACAGCGGAAAAAACCCTAATCACAACGACGACGAAGGCCACAACTGGGAAATCTCAGAGTTTTTCTCTCTCCGTTGCGGTAACTTTCAGCTTCCTTGATTTATGATTATTTGTTGTTTTGATTTCAAATTTTATCCATGAACGTCAAGAATTTGTGGATATTCCTTCTTCATATTCGGACATTCCTTCTTCAATTTGCTTATGAACATTGAGTTTGAGCTTGATGCTTTTAGATGCCACTAGATGAAGTTTGTTTTCAATTATAGTTGTATATAACTTTTATAGCTGCCAGGGGAGAGTTTTTTCTTTTCATATATAAAAATAGTTCATTTGGAAACATCATCACTTCAGAGCCTGATTAGGATAAAAAATTTATCAGTTGCCATTGTATAATTTATTCTTTGTATAGAGTTGTCTAATTTGTGTTTTGGTTTCAAACCATCTAGACGCTACTCTGCCTGCACAGGTTGCCAAGTAATTTAAACTTGTCTTCTCTTGTGGCAGCTCTCTTTTTATTTATTTAAACTGTATTGATGCAGATAATTTATGATACATGTATGCAATAGCTCTGTTGTTGTGCGAACCATTCATTCTTGAATTGTTTTGGAGTTTGTTATTTTTGTTATAGCTTTTTTAGCAACAAGTTCGGCATTTTCCTTAGCATTCTCATTTTGGAGTTTGTTATTTCTGTTCTACTCCCTTGTTAACTCTTGATAATTTTTCATTCATCATTGTAAACTGCATTCTCATTAATGATGATTCATATTTCCTTGTTTATTTGTTCCATATTGTCATCTCATTTGATGGCTCAATGTCAACCTCTCAATAATGAGGTTGGAGAAGGATCATTAACAAGTGTTACAAAAAATACTAGTAGAGGGGCAACATTTCTACCCAAATTAACCAAAGATAGAAGTTGCGGTGTGTGGAAAGTAGTTGAGTAAAACGGAAATGGAGTACCAATAGGAACAGTTGCTATAGAGTACACAAGTTATCTTGGAGTATTGGCATGTAGTATGGTTCCAATCAAATATGATCAATTGCAGAAGGTACCACAAGATTTAAAAAACAATATATAGAGTACTGTGGAGGTAACCCTCTTTAATTCTTGTATAGTTTAAACATTTTTCATATTATTTTATATTATGTTATATGAATGGTTTTTAGTTAAGTTATGTTGTCGATCCAAAGTTAAGAAAGAAGTGTTTATCTTCGATTGGAGAAAAATGGAGAATATTCAAGAAGTACCTTACTAGTACTAATGTATATCCATTTGTGGCTAACCCTATTGCTCTCAAACATCCACCGAAAAAATATGAGTACATCAAGCAACACCATTGGGATAAATTTGTTAAAAAGATATTGACAGAAGAATTTAAGGTACTGTTTTTTTACTTATTGCTTTATGAATTGAAGATACTATTTTTTTATATTGTTACATTATGTATTTGATGTTTGACCTACACTTGTTAAATTTAACATTGTAGTAATTAAGCGAGCTTCAAAGAGATAGACGCACAAAGAATATATATATCCATCAGTTAAGGAAAAAAGGTTATGCTAGACTTGTACAAGAATGTGTAAGTTTTCATAAATATAAATTGACTAAGAAAAAATAGCATAGCTCTTATCTTTTTGTAATATATTATTTTATATCTTGAAATTATTGTTTTTCTTATAGCAACCTGACATAGAAGGGAATGAGACTCTTGATAGAAGTTTTTATTGGAAGAAAGCTCAACAAAATAAAGATGGCGAATATGATGATGTGATGAGGATGATTGTTCAAAGCATAATATTTTCTATTACTATGTGCACTTATTTAAAATATGTGTATTGAGTTTATTGTACTTAACATTTTGTATGATAACAATCTCGTAGGGTAAGTTGACATAAGAGGTTCAAGTTGGAAGTTTACAAACACAAGGGAGTAATGATATTCTTATCATGGCGTTGGAAACTCCTAAGCACCCAGGTCGAGTGAGGGGAGTGGGAGGTTGTGTGACACCAAGTGTCTATTTCCATTTGCCTAAAAAGAGAAGAAAAAATAAAAAAATAAAAAAACTGATTTGAGGGAAAACAAAAGTTTATGGAGGCAATGTTGTTACAATTGCAAGAAAAACTTCGTGCAATGAAACAACAAGATGCCAATAGTCACCGAATACACAAGTTTGATAATATGAGCTCTAACACTTTACACAATTATTTGAAACCACTTGTTAAATCCATGTCAAGAGAAAAAGATACTCCAAGAAAAATGAAAATGCACCAAGAGTTATCGTGAGAAAGGTAATGTAGAACTTCACACCTTGTTACTTTTGATTTGTGTTTCATATGCTTGTTTTACGCTATATCTAATAATATAAGTTGTTTAACAATGTAACAGAAAAAAAAAAGCATACAAGTTGGCAGTGAACTCAATTGAAAACATTGTTGCCCATGGCATAGTATATGATACAATTGGAGCAAATGAAATGATACACAATGTTCCATTGGGGGATTTCAATATGCGTGTTTCCGTAGATTATGCAATTAACAGAAATGCTATACTTCCAATACCTGTACATGACGAGATGTACAAGGTTATAGATGCTAAAGGGTCTTTTGTGGCTTGGCCTAAGAATCTTATAATTGTAGTTGATGAGGTATTAAACTTTTGTATTATTAAATTCTAAACCATTCGATTATTTCATTAACAATTAAGAGTTGATATTGGATTTGTTATATCACAGGTAGCTTCGAGGGAGACGAATGATAATGGTAACTTAGATTGCATAAACTCTTTTATAGATAATTATATACATCTTTTAGAAGATGATGAAGTTGTAAATATTCAATTAGTAAAAGAAATATTTGGAAAGAGTATAACACTTCAACTTAGTAAATGTGATTTAGAGTATTTTTGTGAGTTTAATATAGTATCAGCTGCATGCATCATGCTATACATGAAGTAAGAAATATTTTTTGTTTTTTTTTTTTGTTTTTATTATGAAGTCATCATGTTTTTTAGATTGGTAAGCTGTCAAAATATTATGATTCTGCTATTTGATTTCAGTTATCTATATGGTATTATTAAGAGGACCAAATTGGATGAAAATTTTGGATGTGTTAGTCTGTTGTCCATTAGCAATGGAAGATCCAAGGGTAGTTGTGAAAAATAAAGAATGCTTGCACGAAGATTAGAGACTTCAAGACCAAATCAATTATTCACTATTACATTTGATATTGGGTAGGTCTTATAAGTTAGATGTATGGAGTTTTTAGTTTTAGGATATTCATAAGTTGTTAATCTTATTGTTTATACTTGTCATTTTCAAATTTTTAGGGAATGCCGAATATTGTTGGCTATTGACCTATCAACTCTAACGGTATTTTATTTTGATCCATGCTGTTCAGGTGAAGTGAACACAACTCTTGAATTCGTAATAAACACGTAAGTGTTATTTTATTCTATTCTGTGTTTCTTTTACACGACCTTTTACATAGAAAACTAGTTATGCATTTTTTTCCCACAACATTTTGTGTTTATAATTGTCTAATTTATATATATATATATATATATATATATATATATATATATATATATATATATATATATATATATATATATATATATATATATATATATTTACATAATGTTTATGTAGTGGTCTTAGAACATTAGAAAGGACCAAAAAGATGACAAAAAGAACCCCATTCTTGGAAGTGTATTCAGGTGATAAACATGTTCTTCAATATATATATATATATATAGCACGGTTGTTAACACCAATTCTCATCAAATTTTTGTTATATTTAGTGTCCTCGACAATCTTTGGCTTTGAAATCTAGTTTCTATATAATCAGATTCATGAAAGATATTATTAGAGATAAGAGCATCATTTTTTGAGAAAATGTGAGATAAGTTGTTTATTTTTCATTTATTTTTCACTTTGCATCTTTTGAAAATATTATTCTCTAACTCATTTGAATGAATTATGTAGTTTAATGGGAAGAATGTCTACTTCAAAGAGGTACTAAACGAATTGAGAGCTAAATGGATTAAATATAGGGTTAATTACCCTTTACCCCTTGTGGTTTGGCCTATTTGCACTTTATCCCCTTGTGGTTTAAACGTCGCCACTTACCCCCCATGTGATCTTCGACTTAAGTGTTACGGTTAAAATTAAGGGTAATTGTATCTGTTTACTTTGAAATTAAGGGTAATTTTATCATTTTGTTCTAACTAATTCAAGGGATTTAATTGTAAAATTTTCAAAAACTAAAAAGGTCAAAATGTATTTCTTGTCCAAATGTTCCTCTGCTCTCTCCCCTCCCGACGACGATAGCAGCAGCGGCAAAGCTTCTAACGTGTTTTCTCTCTCTCTCTTATGGGTACCAACCACCCCCATACCGGCCACCACCCACCGCGCCGACCACCCCCAACCCAACCATCCACACCGGTCACTCTAAACATCCAGGCCACTCCAAACATCACGCATATATATATATATACATATACATACACATACATATACATACATACATATACATACGAACTAGGGTTTCGGTTTTGATTTCGAAATCAATTTCAAAACTATGTTTCGATTTCGATTTTGAAATCGAAATCGAAACGAAAAAGACGGCGAACTATATGTAAGAGCATTAATTTGCTGTCCATTTTTTATTTTTTTTTGTTGCTATCCATTTGTGATGAGTGTTTTTTTGTCCATTTTCTATTTGTTTTTGCATTTGTTGTGTTTGAAAAACAATTGTTGTTGTTCTAGCAAAGCAGCTCTATTTTGCTCCAAAAATAGCAAAATTCAGTTGTTGTGGATTTCTGATTCTTCTTTTCTTTTCTTTTTTTCTTTTTTTTTTTTTTTTGCTTCTTGTTATATTAGTACTTGCAATTTGAAATTCTCATTATTAATTTTCTAAATTGCAGCTGATTACACCTCTTCATTTAATGAAGAAGAAAATGAAGTTGATGATATGGGTATTGTGCAATCACCATTTTGGACATTTATTCATTATAAAAATTTAGTTTATGATTTTTGTAATGAAAAATAATGTTATTTGTATTTTATTTGGTGATGTAAAATTTTTGTGATAGTTCAGTTTTGGAAATTTATGCATGCTCATTCTTGACAATATCTTTTATTAAATGGTAGGGTATTGTTTTTTTGTTTTTTTTTTTAAAGAAAATAAGAAAAATAATCACATTTTTTAAATGTTATAAAAGAAAGTAAACATCTCAGTTTGATTCAAAATTCAAATAAATATCGTCTAAATAATCATAGTTTTTCACTTTGATCACATAAATATGATATTTTTAATCACATTTGAAAACTAAGATATTAAATGGACTAACCATCTCGTTTTTTAACTGTGATAAAAAAAAATAAAAAAAATTACCGGCTAAACTTACTATTAGTAGTAATCTACCAATAAAACTCATTTCCTTTTTCTTGCACCAAAAACTTCCATGCCGGTAATTTCTTGCACCGATTAGTCCCTTTTTCAAAAATGGTCAACGATGAGATTACCAAAATGCCCCTCCCGTGATTTCGCCAAGCATCGCCTTGCCGCCATCACCAGCACCTTCGCAATCCAGATTCTCCACTATCACTGTCAAGATCTGACATACTCCTATTGTTGTCATTCAGTTCCGATGCCTTTTCCATCATCACCTATGCATTCCCCACTATTACCGTCCAGATCCGGCTTCTCCACCACCTTTGCAACTCAGAACCGAGCATTTCAATGGATGTTGTCACCTTGTTTTATGCTCTGTTTTAATCCATTAGGATTTTCTTTGTTTAGAGAGATAGAAAAATGGTGAAATAGGTATTAAAGCCTTTGGAGTTCCTTTGGTGATGTAGCTCTATGTTAATGTCACATGTAACTTCCCCTTTAAATATAGTGAGAGAAATGTGAGTATGTGTTAGTAAGAGAAATTTAAAATTGCATTAATATTACTTGTAATATCCTCTAAAATATAGATATTACATATAATGTCCACATAATATATGTTTTGCATGTAACATCAACTGAAAAATAATTATTGATATAAATGTTATATGTAACATCCATTGAAAATATATTTTAAAATAATTACTGATTATAGATATTATATGTAACATCCATTGAAAATATGTTCAATAAATGTTCCTCTGGACACTGCCTTTGGATGTTACATGTAACATCCAAAGGCAATGGATGGTACATGTAACATCCACTGAAAAGTACAACTGGATGTTCATCTGGACATTACCTTTGGATGTTACATATAACATCCATGCATAATATGATTCATACATCCAAAAAATATGATTAGTATATCGAAAAAAAAATGTCATTTTACTGATTAATACAGTGTAAAAATATTAATTTTACAACATCAAGAACTACGAAAGGAACTGTTGGTGCATGAAAAAATGAATGGGTTTGATCAGTAGTTGCCACTACCTTTTAGGACTTCTCGGTCAGCACCCCATAAAAAAATACCATCTAGGTTTTTAATTGTGATAAAAAAAAAAACCTACTTTTAATTACACCACATACTATCACGGTCAGGTTTGTAGTCAAAATTGTGATAAAAAAATAAAAATAAATAAAAAAACTTTTTATCACGGTTTTTAACCATGATAAAAAGTTTTTTTTTTCTTGTAGTGAGTCATCTCCCAAAAATATGTCTTTCATTTTTTTCCAAGATAACCTAAGCTAAAAAAAAAAAGGGCTAACTTGTCTTTTCACTCATAATCGATAAACGATCTAAAAAGGGGCATTTTTATTTCTTTAATTTTTCATGCATGATAAAAAATGATAAAATCATGTTAATTTAAATAAAAAGAGGGACTCTTGGACTTAATTTAATTTGAAAAATAATTAGACAAAAGGTACTGTCGTCGGACGAGTGTCTTGGGGTGCCTAATACCTTCTCCAATCATAATCGACCCCCGAACTCTAGTTAAGACTAAAGTATAGTTTTTTTTTTTTACATCAAACTTGGGCCATTTCAAAATATATTTATAAAATCCAGTGACTTAGTACAACATTTAAACCCAATGTTAGGTGGTGACTTTATTTTCTAATAAAAATCGGCATAAAGAAATGTTTTCAAAACTGGCACCTAGAAAAGTCCATGAACCATATTTTTTGGATAAATATATATATTTTTTAAGAAATAATTCCTATTCAAAAGCATTTCAAAATGATAAGTCTTGTTAAAAATGAACTGGAAAAAAAAAAAAGGCACGAGGCCATAGGTCCTTTTTTGGGGTGCATCAATAATTTTTCCTCTTTGAATTTTGGATGTAATAAATAGGTATTGTGCTAAAAAAAATAAAAAAATAAATAAAATAAAAAAATAAAATCCAAATTTAATGGTGACAAATAACTTTTCTCACTATAGCTTTAGTTAGACATTTTTGTGAAGAATGATGTTTTGTTGCTAAATCTTTGCCCCTTAATTTTAATGAGAAATTTAGTTGGTCACTAAATATGAATTATTAGCGAGAAAATTATTTGAATAAAATTCATTGTTGTAGATATTACATTTTATCCCGCCTATTTAGTATTAGATATAAAGTGTAAGTTCGGACAAATTTTAAATTAAGGTTTAAAGAGAACAAATTTATGCCTAAGATTACATTGGATACTACACCAAAAAGTAAATAAATAAAATTAAAAAAATTGATCAATTTGATTAAATTATGTATAATTAAGAGTTTTTAGCCAATCTCGAAATTCATAAAGTTAAGGGAGGGTAAAATGACATTATTAAATGTTTATTTTCATGAAATCATTTTTAATATGAATACAAATCAATTACTGCCATTTAACTTAAGGAAACTTCATCAATTATCTTTGCTTCCCGTTTTGACCCCTGAAATTTTTACTATCACTAGTTTTGTCTTTTTGACACTAAAAATATTTCTTTAATTTTTTTTGTTTAAAGTAATAATCTTCTAGAAATCAAGCCAAAAGTCTTGATTAAACCAAAGAAATCCACCATGGCAATCTAGTTATTCAAAGTAAATAAGGCTTAAGACATAGTTCAAAACCAACCATACCGAATGTCATCAAGACAAGAATTCAAGGCCTATCACATCAAGGTCTAGTAAAGCTTTAAATGCCTCATTAATGAGAATTTAATAATGAGATCTTTCTAGCAAAATATCTTAGAAGGTAACTTAGTTACTTGAAAGTAATTAACGGTTACAAAACTAACCAAATTCGTTTCCTATAACATCATGCAATAAATGACCTATCAAGTCAAGGTCAGATCAAGCATTTAATTCTTGAAATAACCATTAAGAAATCCATTAAGTTGATGAATTTAATGGGGAAGATATTTTTACCAAAATATCGTAAAAGAAACTTAGGTACTTCAAAAGTAACTAGTGGTTACAAGGTTAACCAAATCAATTCCCATCCCATCAAGACAATAAATGCCCATAAAATCAGCATCAAATCATTGAATTTAATGCATGAATGACATGTAGAACCTACATTCAATGAATTCATTAAAGAGCATTTAATGTAAGTAGATATTTTCAAGGAAAGTAACTAAATTATCTCAAGTAATTAGTACTTAGCAAGTAAACCGAACCGAAAAACACACATCAAGCATTAAATGGTCATTTAATGGCCCATGTGCAAAGCCATGATAAGCAATGATTGCTTAGATATTTCTACGATTTATCAATCATTATAAAATCTAATGATTACTTAGAAAATCTAAGTAAATCTCTAACCCTAACAGTAAAAGACATCAAAGGGTCCTTGATAGGTGTAATTTACCTATCTATTTCCAAATCAAACTTGTTAGTTTTTTAGTATGTTTATTATGTTTTAATACGTTTTTATGTATTTTGTATAAATCAAGTGTGTGGGGTGAAAAGACATGAAAACGGATCATAAACGATCAAATCGGATCAAGAATGGTGGAAGAACGGTGGGAAAACAAGCATAAGGGTAAAATTCAGAGTTGTAGCCCACCGCCGCGGCAGTCAATATGTAGATAAGGCCCTAAAGTTGCTGAAAACTCACCGCCGCAGCGGTGAAAGAACAGGAAGATCTCTGCACCTACTGCTGCATCCACCGCCAAGGCTGTAACCCAACCGACATACTCATTGCCACGGCAGTGAAACCCACCACTGCGGCGGTCACTCTGCACACAATTTAGATATTTATTTACATATTTTTGCTCTCTATATCTTCCTCATTTCCTCTAATTCGGCGAAAAGAGCCCAAAAGAGACTTCTTAGGGTTCCTAATATTTTAAGAGTGTTTTAGGGAGTGCTCAACCAATTCGGAAGGAGAAGAACACATTGCAAATAATGAGAAGCGATCGTTGAACAGTTTTAGTGGTAAATCTTCGGACTACGGCTAAGTTCTTCTGTTTCTCTCTTTAATTTCTTAACTTCGCTAGTTTGTTGAGCATGTTTTAGCTCATTTCTCATTGTATAAATGGTTATGGCCATGACCTAAACGGATTTTTTCTAGAGATTAATAATATTTATGAAATCGTTGTTTGTTTGAGTTGTGTTTCTTTAATGGTTGTTCTTAACTATTTCAATTGTGTTTACCATTATTCTTTGATTATATGCTTGTTTAGATATATAGTGAATACGGGGTTTGACAATCGTAAGAGGTAACCCCGAATTCAGACTAGGGTATAGACAATGTGACAATCTAATAACCAGGGAGGAACTTAGAAAGTGTGCAATCAATGACGTTGGGGAAAGACTCATGTAACCTAGTGTTGTTAAGACGTTGAGGAGGACTTTTTCGTTGACGCGAAGTCGCATATCCACTCATCTTACACTCGGGAGAGCTAGTAAGTGAGTTTACAAAACAGAGACTGTTGGATAGGTTGAACACCGTAATTGTAAACTAAACGAGACCAAACACATTTAAGTAAATGAAGTTAATCCCTAGATAATCTTTTCCCCTAAACATCTCATATTAGTAGTATAGTTTAATTATTATAATTAGTATTTTATTATTAGTATATTTAATTATAAAACTACAATTTTTATCACCTAAAAAAAGTTAGATTATGACAATCACAGTACTCGATAATGTCCTACTCCTTCCCATCTATACTAAAACTTGACCCGTATAATTGCGGTGAAAGTTGCGACGTAATATTTCGCCACCAGTCCTACTTAAACAAAACACAACATGAGGAGTGGGCTGGGTATGCCTACACATTTCCAAATGCACAGGCAACCCGAGACTATAAATAGCAACCTATTTTTCATTCAAAACAAGTCTTGAACTCATATTGTCTCTCTCTAGTCTAGAAATTTTCGCCCGAGTCTACGGATTTTCTAAGTATTTCACTTCAAAAACACTCTCAAATATTTCCACGAAAGCTCCAAAGAGGTGTTCTTGAGATTGTTAGAATGTGACCTCAAGAAGTTGTTGAGGAACAACCAAGAAGATCAAAGAAGGAGAGGAAGATAAAACACTTAGGAAAAGAACACTCGCCTAAGTGTGGTAAGTCCTCTCAGATTTTGGTTAGTTTCGAGATGATTAGATCATGCACATAGTGTAAATATCATAATTCATATCAAGAACATGAAGTTCATATCCAGAACATCATGAACACAAATTATTCAAGCATAGCATCTTTAATTCTATCAAGAACACATGAAACTAAACTTTGATGAACTCAAAACAAACTTCCAAAAAAAGACTACTAACAACTGACATTTACTTTTTCGCACTAACCTAGATCACAACCTGGCACAAGGTTACGGGTTTGTGGACTGACGCCTTATACATGTATATATACATGTATATATATACATATATACATGTATATATTTGTTAATCTGTCGAGACCCTTGTGGATAAAATTCGGAATAAAGGAAGGACCTCTATTCCTTCGAGAATAAGTGTGCACCTTCTTCAGAAACGTTTTTGTCTTCTCAATTACGATTAGGACTGGTACATAAATGATATATGTTCTTTTATTTTTTGGACTAATAACATGAACCTTAACACTAAACTTGCCTAAGAAAATAAGTTCGATTGGAGTGTTCTTGACAAAGTCAAAAGTGTATATCCACTTAGCATCGTTGTCATTCATGTTGTTATTTCATAAAAATAAAAAAGAACAAAAGTTATCTCGAGATGATCTATGCATTGATTTGGTTCTCAGCTATCTGAGATACATAGGAAACCCACACATACGGGTTTAGTCACTTGTGTAAACAAAATTATTTCGAAAGGGCGAACTATATTTCGACCTGATTCCCCATGAAAACTGGGATACATAGGCAACATTTACAGGTTTGGTCGTCACTAAAAATAAATAAAATATTTTCATTGAATCTGTTTTAATTGTTGTTGATGTTAGATTGTAAATTTTTCTTGTTTACTTCCATAAAAATGCATAAAAAGACAAAAACATTGAAAATGAGAATTATTATGTTAAACAAAATCAAAGGAAATTACTTGGACTGGTTTAAATGTGAAAATCTATTTAGACTTAGGTACCGTCTTTAGACAGGTGTCTTGAGATGCCTAATACCTTCCCCGAGCATAACTGACCCACGAACTTAAAAGAAATTTCTGGAAAAGAACAACTATTTTCAAGTAAAAAACTTGGGTTATTTCAAAAAAAAAAAAAAAAAAAATACAAAAAATCACAGTGACCTAGCACACCATTTAACTCTATGCTAGGTGGCTACTCCATTTTTAAACATAATTCCTACCCAAAGAACGTTTCAAAATCAGTGCCTAGAAAAACCCCGGAAACTATATTTTCAAAAATGAACGGATTTTTGAAGATTTTGAGAGGGAGGAACAAAACCTTATTTTCCTTTTCTTCCGTTCTCCACTTTCTCTTCTCCCAAAATCTAGGATACATCAATTGCAAAAGGTGATTTTGGGCGACCAAGTATTTTTTTTAGTGAGGAAATTAGTGACAACATAATCCCTTGCCAAATATACAAAGGAGTTCAGAAATTTGTCACTAAACACTTTTATTCACGATATTTTTGCAAAAAATGTGGTGAGAAATTTATTTCCTCGCTAAAAAGCTTTAATGACGAACCACTATTTTGGGGACAAAATATTTCCTCACTAAAAGTGAATTCTTTTTTTTCTTTTTTTGGTAGTAGCTCCATGTATAATATAATTTTTTTTTTTTTTTTTTTTTTTTTTGTCACCAAGAATTGCCTTCAAGTGGCTACAGTAATTAGCATAATTATTTTTTGTGAATCAAAAAATTGGAAATGGAAGCAAATTGTTGTCTAACATCTCTCTCTCATTCAATCCCACCAGAGGCCTAACTTGTTCTTGATACCATATTTTTTGAACAAGACGGTTATACGATAAGCACTCAAAATATAACGCAACTCACAAGTATATCGAAGAGAATATCAAGAACCTAAAACACTTGACACTTATTTCAAGCAAGAAAATACATGGAGTATATAAACTAATCAAAATTGGTAACTCATGTTTTCTCATTATTCATATCATTCACTATCTAATTATTTTCATTAATACATTAACTTACTAACATTACAATTACTATAATAAAAAGGGTTAATTACACTTTACTCCCCTATGGTTAGGCTAATTTGTATTTTTTGTCTCCCCCTGTGATACTTTCATCACCACTTTGCCTCCTGTAGTTACGTCCTGTTGCACTTTATCCCTAATGTAGGCGTAAACTACAAGAGGCAAAATGCTAATGAGGGAGATAAAGTGTAACAAATGCCTAACTACAGGGAGCAAATATCACAAGAGGCAAAGTGCAAACCTACTTTGCCCTCTAAAATTACGCTTTGTTGCACTTTACCCCTGATGTAAGCCTAAATTATAGGAGGCAAAGTGCTAACGAGAAAGATAAAGTGCAACAAATACCTAACTACAGGGAGCAAAGTGGTCACGCAAATATCACAAAGAACAAAGTGCAAAACGGCCCAACCACAAGGTGTAAAGTGTAATTAACCCTAATAGAAAATAGACCATGTAATTGGATAGCCAAATAACTCCCACGAAGTAAAATTTTAAAGAAAAAATACTGATGAAATAAAATATATATATATATATATATATATATATATATATATATATATATATATATATATATATATATATTCTCCGCGAAGAGTTCAAATTTAACAGTGCAAAACTACAATTTGGCCTTTCTAAACATGTAAGTTTGGTGAATGAAAATGCGGTGGTAACGAAAGACCAGGACTATCATGTTCTTTTACATAGGTCATGATAAAGCCAGAATAAGAAGAATGTACAGCGGAAAAGTTTACTTGAGGGAGGGAGGAGCAGGTTTTGGATTCGAACTTTACAATACAATAAAGACCACGACTATCATGGCTGTCACTCGCACATTTTTTCATTTAACTTTTAGCTGCTTATAGATATTTTTATAACTGAAAGAGAAGATTCACGTGACCAGCGGTACGATGAGAAGATTCTCGGGATCAGGTTCTAGATTTCGAATATATAGCAAGCAATCAGAACGTAGTATTAATAGATCCAGCACTTAATGACTTTGCTTTACATTCTGAATGATTACCTGGTGTACACGTAGACCAATTGCCCAAGGATTTTAGTTAATGAAATAAAACCAGGAAAATATTGGGGGAAGAAGTTTTGTACAAAGATAAAAAGGAAAGATTCGAAAAGTGAGACGTGGAGACCACACAATTAAATGTATAAATACGCCTAGTCTGCTCTAGGGTGAGTACCCAACCCCACCCAGCCATTTTCCTCGAATAACATTTAGCAGCCACTTTTGGGTATATCTCTATTCTAGGAAAAGAAATGCCTAGGGACAGAGACCCTCTAGTTGTTGGTCATATCATTGGTGATGTTTTGGAGCCGTTCATAAGGTCCATCTCCCTCAATGTGACCTACAACAATAGGGAAGTAATCAATGGCTGTGAGTTCAGGCCTTCCCAAATCGAGAACCAGCCCAGGGTTGATATTGGTGGGGAGGACCTTAGAACTTGCTACACCCTTGTGAGTCCTTCATCATCATTGCCTATTATTGTTCCAAGTTTGTTTCATATATATAATAGAATATAAACTTCTACTTCAAATACGTGCAACGCTTGTCGATCATACAGTACAAGTCATATATATATATATATATATATATATAGAGAGAGAGAGAGAGAGAGAGAGAGAGAGAGAGAGAGAGAGGTGTTTCATTTTCCAAGTTCATTTTTATTTAATCCTTTTCTTTTTGGGATAGCACAACTCTGATTCATAATTTTTATTTGGCAAATTATGGTGGATCCTGATGCTCCCAGCCCAAGTCAACCAAGCCTTAGGGAATTTCTCCATTGGTGAGCCAGTTTTGTTATATTTCTCTCTCTCGCTCTCTCATGCAGAAGATGAACAACATTGACCTCGCAATCTCAGGATCAAATATAATGGTAAAAATATGTGCAGTTTAAACTATTTTACGCCACACTCCATACAAAGCTTTTGAATAAAGGAAGCCTACTCTTTCTTACTCAAACCAATTGGAAAAAAATAAAAATATGAAACACTTGCCAAAACCCGGAAGAAGCAGATGTGTAGGAACCGAAGCAAAACAAAAAACTGGAAAAGATGAAAGCATTGCTAAGGTTTGTCAGAAATGAAAATATATATATATATTCCAAATCAAATACCAAAAAAAAAAATCTTAATTAAAAAATTGGAAAAACAAAATAAAAGATATAACCAACAGATAAAATAGAAACAAAAACAGAAAAATAAATAAAATAAAATAAAAATATTGAAAAGAGAAAACATTAGATAATAAGAAGAATATAAAAAGAAAATCCCAAAAAAAAATATTGAAAACAGAAAACACTAGATAATAACAAGAAGATAAAAAGATAACAAAAAAATAGTGACAAAAAAATGTTGTGGAAATTAAATAAGAGGGAATTGGAGAAAGAGAATGGAAGGTACTAAGCAATTGAAGGGGGGAAAGAGAACACATTATTTCTTAAAATAATTTTTTAAAATATGAAGGCAAAATATGTAGTCAAAAATATAGTTTTTTATATTTATTTATATATTTAAATTAATAAATTATTACAGAATAAATTATATTTTTTTTTAATTTAATTGAAATTTCTCTAAATAATTTCCCAAAATATAGAGGCAAACTATATAGGTACAACTATAGTTACCATATTCACATATAATTAATTTTAATTAATATATTATTAAAAATTAAAAATTATTTTTACTATTATTAATTTAATTATAGTTTCTATAAATAGTTCATCAAAATGGTTCTCTCTCCTTAATTAGGTATATATATGAGGTTAAATATAAATATACATTTTATATTTATGTTATATTTTGCTATAATCTAAATTGTTCTTTGTCTCCCACGAAATCAAACGTTTGAAAATATTTGGTATATAATAGATTTGTCACCTATAAAATACACAAAACATCACTACATAATGATCCCAATTAAAATTCACCAACAATTTTTATTTTTATTTTTTATGAAATATTTTTACGAAATGGCCCCAATTGGAAGTTTATGGGCCCGCTCCTGCTCACAGCTAATGGCCAAAATCATATTGTTTTTTGTGAACTCTCAGGTTGGTGACTGATATCCTATCAACCACAGGCGCCACATTTGGTGAGTGCCATTTCTTCCTTTTCTTTGTTCAGCTTTAACTCAGTTATATGTGCACGCGTGCATATATATATATGTGTGTGTGTGTGTGTCCCTTCTTTCTTTCTCCCATGATCCATATGATATAAACCACCAATAAAATAATTAAAGGTAGGGTTTGGTAATAGGTTATATATGTGTGTGTGTGTGTAAGTTCAGTAATCATATTTTATCAGGTGTCATTCTTTCTAGTTCTTCAGCTATCTGTTTGCATTTTGACCCAACATTGGAAAGGGCATCTATTGATAAAAAATTATTTTCATAGTTACTTTCACTGTTTAAAGCGATTAGCCGCTTGGGAAAGAAGAGAGGTTTCATACGTGATTTTTTTAATTTATATGTATATATATATATATATATATATATATATTTTTATTTTTTATTTTTTATTTATTTTTTTGTTTTTTAGTATTGTATCTCCAACACATTGATTAGAAAATCAGAGCTTATGACCCCCTGGTTAGAAACCATTCCCTAGGGCTCAATTCAGTTATTCAAATGTCATAGGGGAGTTTTTTCCCTAGGGCATGGGAAAGAAGAAAGGTTCCGTACGATGGTTTTTATCTTTTTTTAGTTTGGTATCTCCAACACGATGATTTGAAAACCAGAGCCTATGACCCCTTGGTTTGCAACCATTCCCTAAGGCTCAGTTTAGTTTTCAAATGTCATAGCTAGGGAAGTTCAATAAGGATCTGACTGTAGATAGACGAGGATAGGGGCGGATGTAGCCAAGTGGATTGTGAACCCACCACGCGCGAGTTCATTACCTGTCTTGAATGAAATATGGAAAAAATGAAGTGAATACGTATTGAAAAAGAACAAAACTATTGACCTGAATCATTATGTTTCTTGTTCGGTCATGTCACCGTGTGTGTGTGTATATGTATAGTATATTGATTTTATAATTAATAATAATAATAATAATAATAATAATAAATTAGTTATTTAAATAGTGCAAAATATAATTTAACTTGACGGTTAAATTATAATTCATTCTGAAGTATTCCCAAATCAATTCCAATGTTTAGTGAAAAGGCATTTTGACAAAACCAACCTAATTTATTATATATATTTGTACACACTGTGTGACTTTTAAGCTACTTTGTTCTTTTAAAAAAATAACTTTGCAACAAAAAAAGAAACTCCTTTGCCAAGAAAATAAGGTTACAAATAGAAATAATGAACAATCCCTATTGTTCATTAATATATACATATATATATTAACTTTTTAATTGAGCGTAATTTTTGGTAAAAAGAAAAAAGAAAAAACAAAGAAAAAAACTTCCTAATTGAAAAAATGTTTTAAAAGTTGCTGAACTGTAGACCGATTCCTACTTCCACTCTTGCGGATTAAGATTAATACTTTTAATTTATTCGATTTGTAACACGTGAATTTATGCCCAACCTATGTAATTGTTCTTTTACTAAAATTAACCAAGAAAAAGCAACACTACCTCTTTGCTGTGTCTGACCTCAAATACTATATACTAACTAAAAGTATAAGTCAAAATTAAAAATAAATTACAATTCAAAATAAGAAATCTCATTAATCTCTTTATTATTTTCGAATTAATGGTCAAAAATTTATTTTCTACTATTAATATTGCAGCCATAAATTTTCTATGAACTAATCACCCTAAATTTTTTTTAAATATATATTTCACCCTTTTATTTTTAGAAAAAATCAATTACCATCTTTCAAATTTCATGTACTCCTCCTCTAATTTATATAAATTTCAAGTGAATCTCCAAAAAAAATTATAATTTAAAAAATGTTCTATGTTTTGCTATTATATATAGATCAAGAATAGAAATTATAACACCAAAGTATTTAAATTAAAAATATATATTAATATATTTTTTTCTACACATGCATATTATCCGGATCTAAAACTAGTTTTTGTTGAAAACAAGATAAAGTGATGTGGTGGGGCTATTCACTATCCACCCGAATACAATCATTTTTCTAATTACACCTAATGGAAGCTCCTCTTGTCTACCCTTTACAAATATGTTTAGTACAGGACTTATTCATCTGTCATCAGTGAAAAATAAAGATTACATATTTCCAATTGGGTTTAATATTTCTTCTCCATTCTTGTTATAATATTATTGTAGGGCAAGAAGAAGTGTGTTATGAGAGCCCAAGACCATCAATGGGAATACACCGTTTTGTATTCGTGTTGTTCCGACAATTGGGACGGCAGACAGCGTACGCTCCACATTGTCGTCAAAATTTTAACAGTAGACTTTGTTGTGCTTTACAATCTTGGCTCTCCAGTTGTTGCTGTGGATTTTAACTATCAGAAGGAGAGTGGCACTGGTCACAGACGAACCAGATGAATGAATTAACCAGACACCCACAAATCTCGGGTTAATTCTCCCATTTGATATATGATATGTAATATGATAGACGGAATAGGACCACAGATATATAAGGATTATATAAAATAAAAATGTTGGAAACGACTTATATATATAGTTGTAGTTGTATATAGTTGCAAGCAGGGGATAATATTAACATATGGTCTGAAGTATAATATAAACAGCATGTCATGTCTAATTCTTCTACAAATTTGATAAATAAAATATGTACGCATTGCCTAATTTCTTATTCTAGTTTTACAAATTTAACCGTCCATGCATTAATAGTTTGAGTGTTAGCGTGCTCCAATTGACGACAACCCAAAAAGATTAATCAAGTAGTGATAGTGGAGCTGCTCAAGGTTCACTTTTTCTGTACAGAAGAAAATTACAATTCCTAACCTTACTAGAATGAAAAATTCTTGTGCATTAAGTCAAAATATATTATATTGTATAATATATGTTATTTATAAAATCAATATAACTTTGATTCTATATTTTTATTCCTTTATAAAATTAATATTTTTGAAATCTACTCATAAATTTACAAAATATTATATATAAAAAAGATAAATTATTTTTATTACACATCTTTAAATAATTTTTTATTTTCTATATTCACAATTTTAAATTGCAACAAAGAGGTAAAATTATTTATTTATCTTTCCCGTTATGGGTATGGGTGTTTACGGGACCCGTTATATTTAGCACTCGACATATTTGATCTTTAAATTATTAAATTGATTATAATGTGGTCCCAATTTTCTATTTTATCCTTAAAATTAATTAAGCATATATTTCCCTATGAACTTTTTTTTTTTAATATTTTCCTCCCTCTTCTTCCTCTCTTTCTTCTCCACCGAAAACTACTCTTGGTGCAATCATCAGTGGCGACTCCAATGATTCTCTCTCTCTCTCTCTCTCAATCCCTCCAGAAAAAATAATATATATATATATATTATTTTTTCTGGAGGGATTGAGAGAGAGAGAGAGAATCATTAGAGATGCCACCGATGTATATATATATATGTGTGTGTGTGTGTTAAAAAAAATAGAGTATAAAAAATTTGCAAACTAAACAATCCTTGTCCAAAATGGTTTTGCTTTCAAAACATAATTATTTAATATTTTCAAAAATAAAATAAAATAAAATTAGAAGCTCAAAGAAAGAGAATCCAATTTAAAAATAAAAGGTCAAAACCACATGATAAGCCCTTATACTCTTACCATTTTTAGAATGAACCAATAAAACTTTGTGCATGTTTTGATAACCAATTAATTTTTAATTGTTGAAAATTTAAATACTTAATTTTAATTGCTGAAATTTTAAGCGTGGAAAATATCAGAAAGTTGTTTGATAAAATTATATTGAAAATTTAAGTGCTGAAATTTTTTTATTTGTTTGATAAGTACAAATTTTGTATGCTGAAAATTATTTAATTTACATAACTACCTTTGAATCAAGATAAAAATAAAAATAAAAAATAATAAAAAAAAATAATGAGAACAAATGAATAAAATCAAGGTGCCATTTTTAAAAAGAAAAATTTTAAATTAAAAATAAATATTTACTCAAAAATATGTAAATATTATGTATTTTTTTTTATGTAGTTTGATTTCTTAAATTAAATTATAACAACAATTTAAATATAAAATAAAATTAAAACTCTAAAATAATCCAAAGTTAATCTAATTATTATTAAACTTAACCCTAATTAAAACCTCATATGGATCAAGGGTAAAATAGTCAAAAAAAAAAATTAAGTGAAAAATAATAAAGTTCATTAAGCAATTACCCAAGGATTTTAGTTAATGACTGGAAAATATTGGGGGAGGGGGGGGGGGGGGGGGGGGGGGAGAGGAAGAAGAGAAGTTTTATACGAAGATAAAAAGAAAAGATTCGAAAAGTGGGATGTGGAGACCACACAATTAAATGTATAAATAGGCCTAGTCTGCTCTAGGGTGAGTACCCAACCCCACCCAGCCATTTTCCCCGAATAACATTTAGCAGCCACTTTTGGGTAAATCTCTATTCTAGCGAGGGAAATGCCTAGGGAGAGAGACCCTCTAATTGTTGGTCGTGTCATTGGCGATGTTTTGGAGCCGTTCATAAGGTCCATCTCCCTCAGTGTGACCTACAACAATAGGGAAGTAAACAATGGCTGTGAATTCAGGCCTTCCCAAATCGAGAACCAACCCAGGGTTGATATTGGTGGGGAAGACCTTAGAACTTGCTACACCCTTGTGAGTCCTTCATCATCATTTTCTATTATTGTTCCAAGTATGTTTCATATATATAATAGAATATAAACTTCTGCTTCAAATACGTGCAATGCTTGTCTATCATATAGTACAAGTCAATCATATATATATATATATAGAGAGAGAGAGAGAGAGAGAGGTGTTTCATTTTCCAAGTTCATATTTACTTAATCCTTTTCTTTTGTATAGCACAACTTTGATTCATAATTTTTTATTTGGCAGCTTATGGTGGATCCTGATGCTCCCAACCCAAGTCAACCGAGCCTTAGGGAATATCTCCATTGGTGAGCCACTTTTGTTTGATTTCTCTATCTCCCTCTCTCATGCAGAAGATGAACAACATTGACCTTGCAATCTCAGGATTAAATTTAATGGTAAAAATATGCGCAGTTTAAATTATTTTATGCCACACTCCATACGAAGTTTTTGAATAAAGGAAACCTACTCTTTCTTACTCCAACCAATTGGAAAAAATAAAAATTTGAAACACTTGCCAAAACCCAGAAGAAGCCGATGTGTAGGAACCGAAGCAGAACAAAAAAATAGAAAAGACGAAAGCATTACTAAGGTTTGTCAGAACTGAAAAAAATGTACGTCTCCTTGTATTTTGATTGATTTAACTGTTCATGTATTTCGTTAAAGTGTTTGATTAACAATGACCCGCTCAAATCCATTTCAGAGAAACGCCATTTTCTTAAAAATTGGATTTAGGGTTTAGGGTTCACAATTTAAAAATAAAATAAAATCAAGCTTTTAATTTTTAGAATGTTTCTGTGGCAAGTCCCTTTATTTTATTTTTTATTTTTTATTTTTCAATTTGGGTTTGATATATATATATAATAAAATAAATAAATCATAATTAAAAAATTGGGAAAACAAAATAAAAGATAACCAATAGATAAAATAGAAAAAAAAAAAAAAAAAAAAAAAAAGGAAAAAATGAAAAAAATATTGAAAATAGAAAACATTAGATAATAAGAAGAAGATAAAAAGAAAATCCAAAAAAATATTGAAAATAGAAAACATTAGATAATAAGAAGAAGATAAAAAGATAATTAAAAAAAAATTATTAACAAAAAAAGTGTTCGAAAAATAAATGAGAGGGAATTTGAAAAAGATAATGGAAGGTTGTGAGGAATTGAAGGAGGGAGAGAGAACACATTATTTCTTAAATAATTTCTTAAAATATGAAGGCAAACTATGTAGTAAAAAATATAATTTTTCCTATTTATATATAGATTATTAAAGAATGAACAATATTTTAAATTTTAATTTAATTTAATTGAATTGAATTTATTTTTTTAAATAATTTCTCAAAATATGGAGGTAAACTATAAATTTCCATATTCACATATAATTAATTTGAATTAATATATTATTAAAAAATAAAAATTATTTTTACTATTATTAATTTAATTACAATCTATTTAAAATAATCAAAATTGTTCTCTCTCCTCAATTAAGTATATATATGATGTTAAATATAAATATACATTTTATATTTATGTTATATTTTACTATAATCTAAATTGTTCTTTGTCTCCCACGACATGAGACGGTTGAAAAATATTTGGTATATAATAGATTTGTCACCCAAAAAATACACAAAACATCACTAAATAATGATCCCAATTAAAATTCACCAACATTTTTTTTTTTTTTTTTGAAATATTTTTACGAAATGGCACCAATTGGAAGTTTATGGGTCCGCCCATACTCACGATTAATGGCTAAAATCATGGTGCTCTTTATGAACTCTTAGGTTGGTGACTGATATCCCAGCAACCACAGGTGCCACCTTTGGTGAGTGTCATTTCTCCCTTTTCTCTGTTCGGCTTTCACTCAGTTACACGCGCGTGCACACACGCGCACACACACACACACATATATATATATATGTCTCCCTTTTATCTTTCTCCCATGCATGATCCATATGATATAAACCACCGGTACAATAATTAATTCAAATGTCTTATGGGAGTTTTTTTCCCTACGACTCAGGAAAGAAGAAAGGTTCCATACGAGTTTTTATTTTTATTTTTATTTTTTTAGTTTGGTATCTCCAACACGACAATTTAAAAACAGGAGCTTATGACTCCTTGGTTCGCAACCATTCCCTAGGGCTCGGTTCAGTTTTCAAATGTCATAAGGAAGTTCAACAAGGATCTGACCGTAGATAGAGACACAGATACGCGAGTATAGGGGCGGATGTAGCCAAGTGGATTGTGAATCCACCACGCGTGGGTTCATTCCCTGCCTTGAATGAAACATGACAAAAATGAAGCGACTACGTATTGAAAAAGAATCGAATCATTGACATGAATCATTCTGCTTCTTGTTTTGTCAAGTGACCGTGTGCGTGTGTGTGTGTATATATATGTATGTATGTATAGTATATTGATTATATAATTAATAAATATAAAAAATAGTAAATAATAATAATAAATTAGTTAATTAAATACAAATGTAAAATTTAATCAGTGCGAAATATAATTTAATTTAACCGTGTGAAATTTTTGGACCAATATTCCCTTGAAAAAAAAATTATAATTCAATCTCATTCAGCATTTCTTCCCAAATCAATTTCAACTTTAAGTGAAAAGGCAGTTTGACAAAACCAATCTAAGTTATTCTGTATATTTATACACGTGTATATCTCTCTCTATATATATATTTTGTGACTTTTATGCTACTTCGTTCTTTCAAAAAAATAACTTTGCACAAAAAGGTGAAATTCCTTTGTCAAGAAAATAAGGTTACAAATAGAAATAATGAACGATCTCCATTGTTTATTTAAAAAAAAAAAAAAAACACTATTTAGACTTTTTAATTGAGCGTAATTTTTGTTTAAAAAAAATTATTCGTAACTGTAAAAATGATTAAAAAGTTGCTGAACGATGGACAGATTCCCACTTTCACTCTTGCGGATTAAGACTAATACTTTTAATTTATTCGATTGTAACATGTGAATTTATGCCCGACCTATATAATTGCCCTTTTACTAAAATTAACCGAGCACGTTCATAATTTTGGGACGAACCAAAATTTATTGGGGCACTACCTTTTGTTGTGTTGGACATTTTTGATGATAACACAGGATAAAGTGATGTGGTGGGGCTCTTGACTATCCACCCGAGTACAATCATTTTCCTAATTAGGCCTAATGGAATCTCCTTCCTGTCTACCCTTCATAAATATCTTCAACTTATTCATCATTAATAAAATAAAGATTACATATTTCCAATTGGGTTTAATATTGTACTCCATTCTTGTTATAATATTATTGTAGGGCAAGAAGTTGTGTGTTATGAGAGCCCGAGACCATCAATGGGAATACACCGTTTCGTATTCGTGTTGTTCCGGCAATTGGAACGGCAAACAGTGTACGCTCCAGGGTGGCGTCAAAATTTCAACACTAGAGACTTTGCTGAGCTTTACAATCTTGGCTCCCCAGTTGCTGCTGTGTATTTTAACTGTCAAAGGGAGAGTGGCACCGGCCACAGACGAATCAGATGAATGAATTAACCAGACACCCACCCGACAGACAGATCTTGGGTTAATTCCCCTTTTATTATATGATATTTAATACGATAAATGGAACGGAACGGAATGGGACAACTGATATATAAGGATTATATAAAATAAATATGTTGGAAACGACTTATTTATAGTCGGATAGGTGTACGCAAACAGGTGATAGTATTCACATATGGTGTGAAGTATATTATAAACAGCATGTCATGTCTAATTCTTCTACAAATTTGATCAAATAAAATATGCACGTGCTACCTAATTTCTTATTCTAATTATTTTACAAATTTAACCGTCCATGCATTAGTAATTTGACTGTTTGCGTGCTACAATTGACGACAACCCAAAAAGGTTACTCAAGTAGTGATAGTGGAGCTGTTCAAGATTCACTTTTTCTGTACACAAGAAATTACAAATCCTAACCTTACTAGAATGAAAAAATATTGGGTGCAGTAAGGCAAAATATGTTATATAGTATAATATTTATTATTTAGTAAAATTAATATAACTTCGATTCTATATTTTTATTCTTTTATAAAATTTATTTTTTAAAATCTACTCATAAATTTACAAAATATTGAATATAAAAAAAGATAAATTATTAGGATTACACATCTTTAAATAAATTTTTATTTTCTATATTCGCAATTTTAAATTTCAACAAAAAGGTAAAATGATTTTTTGTCCATCCAGTTAGGGGTGGGTGTTTAAGGAACCCATGATATTTAATACTCGATATATTTAGTCTTTAAACTATTAAATTGGTTATAATGTAGTCTAAATTTTATATTTTATCCTTAAAATTAATTAATATTTCCCTATGAACTTTTTATTTAATATTTTTCTCCCTCTTCTTCATCTCTTTCTTCTCTGGCGAAAATTACTATTGGTGCAACCATTGGTGATGACTCCGGTGATTCTCTCTCTCTATTTCTCTCTCTCTGAATCCCTATGGCAAAAAATATATAATATATTAAAAAAAAAAAAAAAAAAAAACAATTTTAAAATAGATTATAAAAAGTTTGCAAACTAAACAGATCCTTGTCCGAAATTGTTTTGCTTTAAAAACATAGTATTTAATATTTTCAAAAATAAAATTAGAAGCTCAATGAAAGAGAATCTAATTTAAAAATAAAAGTTCAAAAATACATGATAAGCCCTTATGCTCTTACCATTTTTCCAAATGAGCCCCTAAAACTTATTTTGTCTCAATTTAATCTTTTTCTATTCAAAATTAGCCAATTTAGCCTCTGTATTACGTATGTAGATACCAGGATAGAGGGTAAAAGGGGTATTAAAATTTTCTGTTGGGCTTTAGACAACCAATTGTTTGATTTTTTTTCTCAATTACTGCCCAAGCAATTACTATTTTCTTTCTCAACAGAAAAAGAGAAGCAGCTTTTTACCCTCTTATTTGGTAATACATGTGACTATTACTCTGTTGGATTTTGATTAGACAGGTAAAATTTAGTTATTTTAAATAGTATAAAGGCCTAATTAAGAAAAAAATGAAAATATGTAAACTTATTTGAAAATTTGATCAATCTATAGGGGCTAATGGACATAAAGAAACTTCTTTTTAATCAATTTTGAATATGCCCCCCCCCCCCCCAACGTAGTAGTTCACACTAACAATTTTAATATTATATTTATAGAGAGAAGAATGGGTGTGAGAAAAAGAACTACAAGAAGAAGGAGGAGGAGCGTAGCAGGATAGGGATGAACAACAGAGGATGACCGACAGTTATAGCGGGGGCAGAGGAGGTAGTGTTGGAAGTTGAAGGGTGAGAAGGGTGAGGGTGGGGGATTGTTAGTATAATTTTAGTCTTTTAAGTATTGTTTTATTATATTTTTTGCCATAGAGAGAATCGCCGAAGCTATCACCGACAACCGCGCGTAGTGGTGGTTTTTGTCAAAGAAAAAGGGGAGCAAGAAGGGGGAGAAAAAATGTGAAACAAAAAGTACATATGGAGATATGTGTAATTAATTTTAAAGGCGAAATAGGAAATCTGAACTACATTCAAATAAATTTAATAGTTTAGGGACTAAACATATCCAGTACCACTACAACAAAAATTACTTTTGAAGACACCTAAATGTGTCTTAATATATATTCTTTTGGGACACATTATGTATTGAGACAATTCAAGAATGTGTCTTATAAAATATTGTCCCAATAACTTATAAATACACTTATTTTTTTGTCGCATTAGTTTATATTTATTAAGACACTATTATGTGTCCTAATAAATCTTTTGAGCATTTCCTAAAATCATTAATAAATAATATATTCAACAATTTAAAGTGTCCCAAAAAGTAAATTTTTTTTTTAAAAAAATTAATAAATATATTTAATTTGGCTAAAACCAATAATCCAAATTTATCCAATTGAAAATCAAATATTACTAAAAATTGTGAATCAAAATCTGGGAACACAATCGAAACAGAAACAGAAAATTTGTTTACTATAACAGATATGTTTACTAGTCCACATTTTTATTTGAAAACAGAAACAGAAACAAAAAAACATTTCAGACGAAATTTTCCGTTTTCTGAGAACAGAAACAAAATTTTCTGTTTCTGTTTTCTGAGAAACAGAAACAAAATGCTGAGAACATAAACAAAATTTGGAAACAGAAACAAAATCTGGAAACAGAAACAAATCCATCCGCCATTGCACGTTCCTGTTTTCTGTTTACCGCTCTCCATATTTATGTTTTCTATTTACCTCATTAAACGTGAATTTCAATCTTCAATCAAGGCAACCTGTACAAAAATGAAATGCACAAATAATAGGAGTATAACTAAATAACTTTTATTCAATATTAGATTAATGCATTAGCTAAAAATGAAAATTAACTTACTAAAGATAAAGGCCAAGCAATAGGTGCTCCAATCGCATCACCAACGATCTTAAAAAATTCGTAAGATCTAATTAAATTTTCATCCCACTTCACCGGAACTTGGACGTAAACTTCACACCAATTTGGCCCTAATTCTTCTCCTCCTACTTGTGCAGATGGATCCATACTATAGATTCTTCCTTTTGCCACGCATCGAGATAGGTTTGTTATACTTTTGAGTAATACATAATCTCCAACCTAATACATAATTTTTATGTAAATTCCCAGATTTTTAAAAAACTTAAAAACATAAACTGATTTCTATTTGATAAGAGGTTGAGAGAATTAATTTTACCCGAATAACTCTTTGATGAGAGGAATATTGATCACTTGAAGCCCCTGATGAATTGTTTGCTTGTCTTCCATTTTTCACAATCAAAGCTTTCAATTCTTCATATTGGTTGCTTAATTTTTCACATTTTTCTTCCATTCGACTCAATTTTTCCTTATACTCCACGGCCAATCTATAAGATGTTTCACGACTAGGTATTATACCCCAAATATCAGAAGCAGAAATACCCAATCCGTACATGCGAACACGTCCTGGCTTTTCATTTCCCATAACTTGAGAGTATATATCATTTGGACCACAATTATCTTCATAACCTTCTGGGGCTTGGTCAAATAGCTCTTTCATTTGTACCTACATGCATTATTCAATTATTGAAAGAATTAAACGAAACGACAACTAAAAACAAAAATATATAGGATTACCATTGTACGACTTGCTACTTCATTTATCGGCCTTTTATCCTTCCTCGTGTAGCAAAACATAAATTTTTCTGCACGAGACGGACAGTGGCCATAGTCTTTTTCCTACAAAAATATTTTTTAGAATAAATTTCTAGGAATTTACCAAGAACAATGTTATTCCGTTAATTATAAAAAATGTGTCAAGAACTTACCATCATCTTTTCAACCTTTGCAAAACTTGCTTTTCCCATACAATGAATCATCTTTAACTCTTTCCTATTGGCTTTGTTATTTGCACTAATTTTCTGAAGAAAAAAAATGGTGAATAACTATCCATTTAATATTCAAGAAAATAAATCGTTTTTACCACGCATAGTACCTTCCCTTCAAGAGAGTCCCAATACTTTAATAATGCTCTCCATTGATCTTCTTGCACTCTATTGGGTACATTATTCAATTGCTCCTCCACAGACAAGGTTGGATCGTAATTCTCCGACTTCACAATAGATTTCCACGTTTTCCATTTTTTTGCAATCGACTTTAATATATAGCTCTCGTGGCCGGGAGGAATATCAAACTTCTACTTTAAACAATATACAACAATGAAGCAAAAAACTTAGATAAAATTTTAAACAATATTAAAAACGAATAATTTTTATAATATTAAAATATCATTGTACCTTTACCAAGTCTATCATGTCTGACTTGTTAACTTGAGGAACCTTTATCCAACTCTTGTGGTGTAGTGGAGCATACCTTCCGTTACGTGCTACCGTCCCAAGGAAATGAGAAAACGTGCTAGAACCTTTATCAATGGGTTGCCCATATTTATTGAACTCAACATGTATGTTTTCGTCATCACTTTTACCCCAAATATTGCGCATAAACGTTGGTCCTCGTACCCCTTTTTTTGCCGTCATGCTTGCTAAAAATCAATTTAAAGATATAAATGAAAGATATAGGTGAGCAAATAAAAATAACCATTTAAGTAATTTCATTATTACATGCCTGAGTTAGCATTAAGCGAAGTTGCATTTGACGCATTTTCTTGCATCATTGGAGCCATTTCTTTTCGATGCCCAAGCCAATATGCCTGAGTTAGAAAGTATGGCTTAGCCGGGCAAGGATATTAAAATACATTCTATCCATGTAAGAATCACATTATCATCATCTATGAATTAATTTCAGCAGAGCTGCAATTTATAGAATCAAAATAAATTCTTAGAATAAGTTGAGAAAAGTGGAGAATGGACATCAGCACATGTACCAATGCACATTGGAAGCATAGTACTATCTTTGATTTAAACTTTTAGTAACACCAATTAGCTGCATAATTGACATTAAATTGATCTGCAGTGCGCGATTAAATAGTCTTGTGTTCCCCTTGGGCATCCCTTGACATGAGATCTTAAAATCCTTGTGCAAAGCATTTTTTAATATATAGGTGAATATATAGCACCATGAAGCCTTAGATCTAGAAGCTGTGTACATAAAACCAAATTTTCATACGCAACTTAATTACAATTTTTCATACGCAACTTAATTACAAATAAATACAAGCTGAAGGAAAGCTATCAGAGAAGAGGGATTCATGGACTGACAATATAGCAGATTATCCCTTACACTTCATGTATGTTACTAAGAATGAAAATCTAAAAAATAGTGGGTTAAGAAAAATCAAAAAGTGTTTCATTTCTGGTGAAAAACTAAATGGAGCCAAAAAAAAAAGTATAAAGGACCATTACATTTATCACTCTTTCTGGAAATTTTGGACATATCTATCAGGTATAAATATCATTCAGCAACATCTGAAAGCAACATCTAACCAAATCTTAAATGTTCAATAGATGAGTTAAAACATTGTCAGGAGAGGAGTTGCAACATCAAAAAGAAAGTTTACCACATCAATGAAAAAGTAAGACGATAATAAAAGATTTTATGGAATCTCTAGTGAAAAAAAGGAAATTTACCACATCGACAGGAGAACCGATGCAGACTGCAAAGAATCCTGCACCTAAACCAGCTAGCAGATGAGTTAAAATATTGTCTGTGAAACCTGGGATTTCCAAAACAGAACAGAGTTTGAAGGTGTACAGCTTCAAGCCCACAATATATAAGTTAGACCACAAACAGAACATGAGTATCAAGATCTTAAGTACCTTGTTGTTGAATGCCATCAATATATTCCAATTTCTTTGCACAACATATCTTGAACCTGATTAAAAGACAAGTTAGCGGGCTAAACAAGTGCAGCAGATATCAACCATATGCCTTAAAGAAATAGAAAGAACAAGGACCACGTAGTACCAATTAGAAGGTGAATGACGGAACCAAGAGAATGCCCAATGCCAAAAATAGGAAGATCTCGTACCTATGTATTAGAGAAACTATAAGAGAAAAACTTTGGAACAACTCCAGAACAAATACTGCAGGTCAGAATTGGAACTCACTGATTCGTGTAGAGAGCGAAGACACCTATCAAATTTGAACTGTACTTCATCAGCAATGAAAAAGTGATCAAATCCACTAGCATAAAGGGTTGCGATCACTAATATACCCCTAGATCAAGGGAAGGGAAAACAAAAAAAAAAAAAAAAAAGGTAAATTAAAGAAGGAAAGAAAGAAAGAAACCAGAAAATTCTAACGAAAATGGAAGGCAATATATGCAAGTCGTGCAGACGGTTCTGCAAATCTATCGGACGAATAAATTTAAAAGCATATCTGAAGCAACAGATCATATCTAAAGCAACGGGATGAATTTATGTATCAAAATAGAGTAAAAAAGAAATGGATCTATTCAATCACCTAATTCCAGATCCGGCGGCGAAAATTACTAAGCTATACCAGAAAATTTCTAAGGTATAGCAGAAAACTTAAACCTAAAACATAAACATACCTGAAAGGCAGCAACCGAAGCCGAGCTTGAAGAAGAACAGCTGGATTGAATCGATTGCTTGAGAAATTGGATCTATTGGAACGATTAAGCTCCAATCGATTCTCAAAATTTCTTCATTCCTTTTCTTCGATCGATTGAGAAGTCAGAAGAGAAGTGAAGATTCTGGAAATGAATGGATTGAGCGATGAATGGATTGAGCAATGAAGATGAACGGATGAACGGATTGAGCTTCTAGTCGTATTGAACGGATGAACGATTAAGCTCACTGCTCAAGCGTTTGAATGAAGGGATTCTGCTTCAATGACCAAATGAAAAAGGTTTTATTTTAGGTATTTACATTTAGGTATATCTAAAAACGAATATTTCTATTTTAGGTTTCACTCTTTTAATTGAAACTACCAAGGACCAAAGTGAAAATAAATAAAATAGAAAAGAAGTCTAAAACACTTTAGTTCATAATTATATATACAAATAGTTTTCAATTTGATTCATAATTATACTTTTCTAATTAGAGATTAAAAATGAAATTTTTATTTGTGTCCTTAAAACTCTTTTTTATCTCTATTTTATTATATATATATTTTTTTAATTAGACAATAAAAATAAAATTCATTTTTTCTATTTTATTATTTTAAAAAATATAATAATTTTGAGTCTTTAATAGGACACTTTTATATGTGTCCTATTAAATTTGTTTATAATATTTTTATTTGGGGAGCAAATTATAAGGACACTAAGATTAAGTGTCTTAATAAAATCTTATAGGGACATTATTTATGAATTGTCTCTAAAAAAGTGTCCTATTAAGTCATTTTTGTTGTAGTGTACTAAACATCAGGGTGCCACTTAAACACCCACTCCAAACTTAATTACATGTTATTTGTAATTGATGTTAGATGAAATTGCAACAATATTATGTTAAGGTATAATGATACTGGTGATAGAGAAAAATGATTATTTTTAATGGGACAATTGAAATTTGTAATTTTTTCTAATAGTTTTAAATATTTCAAAATGTTATTTTTTTTTTAATTTGGAATTTCACTTGTTTAATTTGATTTTACTTTATTTTATTTTTGTTGGTGTTCGGAAAGATATTTATGGATCGAAACCTTAGATGTCCTTACAGTGTTTCGCCAGGTTCTAAAAGAGCAACCACATCTATTTTGTCGTAAGAACATTTTTTAGTGATGGTTTGCTGATTATTTATTCTTTAATCCATAAAGGTTTATTTGAAAAACAAATAAGAATAAAAAATAAACAAGACAACAAAGAGAATTTCCAAGTGTAGGGACACACCTTGGTTTGGGATTGGGTCTTTTGATTCTTTCTTTTTTATCTATTTTTATTTATTTTTTATTTTTTTATTTTATTTTTTTATTATTATTTTTGGTGTGTGTGCTTTGAGCAGAGGGATTTTGGGGAGGTAAGGGGTGAAAAATGACCAAAATTTCAGACTTGCAGAGTAGGGGGTCTAAAGAGTGTTCTAGTGTGTTTAAGGCAGTCCACTCCCACCGTGCATCCAGGGATGCGCGTACATGCCTGGATGCGTGGACAATCCCCTTAGGGCTTTAACCAACACCAAGGTTTAGGGTTCAGGATTATTCCCAACTATTGACAGCCCCCCTCCTAATATACACTAATACACGTTTTGGCCCGTAAAACGTGATTTCGTGAGTTTTCTACAAAAACCATCCAATTAAGTTATTTCCTCTTTGGCTATGGCCTAAAAACACTCCCAAACAACCCCCATCTACTCCAAAAGGGAATCCAAGACTGTCATCTTCCAAAATAGGTGGGAATAGGGAAAAATTATTTCTAATGTACTCTTAAATTTATTTTTTTCCCCTTTAAATTGATGATATATGAACAAAATTAGGTCATCCAACGTTTCATTAGATTCCCAGTTTGTGAAGATTTTATTTTTTTTGAAATTACTTGTCATCTTCCAGTATGGGTGATGCTAATTTCTCTATGATATTGACTAATGATAGGTGTGATCTACTTATATATTTTCAAACCGAATTAAGTTAGTTTTCGAGCGTTTATATAGTATTTTATTACGTTTTAATTAGTTTTTATCTTTTTGTATTAAATTAGGTGTGTGGGGAAAAAATGTAGGAAACTGGAGCAAAAACGATGAAATCGAACCAAAAGCGATCGAAGAACAGTAGAAAAAACAAGTTCAGAAGCAAAATTGTGAAACAGGCCCACCGCCTAGACGTCCAGACCACCGCCTAGGCAAAACTCCAGCATAAATTTTTCCATGTCCACCGTTGTCTTCATCGCCACAGCGGTCACCAAACCGACCTACCTCTGCCTAGGCGGAAAATCCCTTTGCCTAGGCGGAAACCCTCTGCATAACCTAGATATTTTTTTAGATATTTATGAGATATATTGTCTATAAATGCCATTCCCTCTCCTCCTCTCTTGAGACCCCCGACCATTTGGGCATCTTAAGCTATATTTAGGCTAGGGTTTAGGAGTTTTAGAGGTAGAGCTCACATCCCGAAGTGGAGAAAATGGAGGATCTATCGTTGAGTGTTCTTAGCAGTTTATCTTCAGATTCTTCGATTGTTTTTTCTTATTTCTTTATCTTAGGATCATGTGAGCATGTTTAACATGTTATTTTATTGTATATGCGGCTATGGCCACGAGTTAAATATGGATTGTAGTAGGGATTAACAAAAAATTTATGAATACGTTGTTTGGATGATTTCGGTGTTTCGTTTGTGATTGTTTTTCGTAGTTTGATTGTATTTATCTTATTGTTTGTTTATCATGCTTAGTTAGATAAATGGAGAATACATGATTTTAACAAATCCCGAATTCGAATTTGGGTAAACAAACACCACGATTCTATAACCTGGTCGGGGTTTGAATCGTGGACAATCGATGACATTGGGGCAAGACTCATACGACCTAGGGTCGTTAAGACTTTGAGGGGGACTTCTTAGTTGACACGAAGCCGCGTTATATCTCTCGTCTTACACTTGGGGGAAGTGGTGAGAGAGTTTTAAAATGGAGATTGTCGATAGAGTAAATACAACGCACGATCCAATGATACGGTTGAGAGTTAGATTGTGTGCAATTAATAATGCTGGGTGAGACTCACATGACCTAGGGTCATTAAGACGTTGAGGGGACTTCTTCGTTGACTCGAAGTCATGTATTCCCCCATCTTACACTCAGGAGAAGTGGCGGTGGAGTTTACGTACCAAGGTTGTCAAATAGGTCGAACACCGTAAACGTGAGTAAATCAAAATCGAATACGTATTTGTAAACATGTTAATCCCTTCGCAATTCTTCACCCTAAAACATATTAGCTTATTAGTATAGTTAATTTAGGATATATTAGTATTAGTTTAATTAATTAAATACATTTGTTTTTTGCCTAGATAAAGTTAGGTCACGGCAAACGCGGTATTCGATAGTAACGATACCAATTCCTGTGGATACGATAACCCAATCTTAACGATCACACTATACTAAAACTTAGACCATGTATATACTTGCGAGTGTCAGTAGCGGCGTATTCCGCGCACTACCAAGTTTTTGGCGCTGTTGTCGGGGATTATTTTGATGATGTTGTAGGAAAAACGCGATAACGACCAGAGACTTAAGTTTTAGATAGGAGAAGCAAGTGTATCGTATTGCCGGGGATTGGCGAAGTTGTTATTATCGATATTGTATGTAAATGACTTGATTTTACTTTAGATATTTCTTTGTATATAATTTTTGTTTTTATTTCTTATGTAAGGTACTTGACGACGTTAGATCCACGGGTATTGATGCATTCCTTTCGAGAGGATTCCAAGCCGTTTTATTGTGCGAGGCCACGCGCATAATCCGGTGAGGTGTTTCATTGAAAGATAGAGCCTAACAAAGCAAAACCTTACCAATCTTGAGGGCGTTTTATAAATGTCGGGCCGAGGACATTAAACCAAGCACTTCTTGGGAGGCAACCCAAGGTCAAATAAGTTAAATACATCTCCGTCGAATTTTGAACAGAGGCGAGATCCTCTCGCCTCCCAGGTAAGTGTTCTAAACACTATTTATCAGCATACTTTAATTTCATATATGTTGAGAATGGTGATTGAGATCGCTGAAGACATTGTCTATTTTCAGTTTAGCGGTGATGTGAAGTACAGTATGTTGGTTTATGTGTTATTGTTTTCTTGTGTACATGTGTGTTTAGGTTAGAATGTGTTTATATTTTTGTGTTGTCGTTGTGTTTGCATGCTGAGTTTGGCGTTCATCTGGGCCATTGCCCAATAATGATAATTACTCCTGGTTATTTTCAAGGTCAAGTGTAATACCTATGCATGTGTGATTCTGTGTGCTTGATTACTCTTTTTGGTAAAAATTATTGTAGATCCCAATTTGCACGAGCACATAGACTCAATGTATTTCTATTCAATTGATTTAAGGATTATTATCGATTAGCCAAACTCATGACACATTAAGGATTCTAGAACCTGATTGAGGGAAAGCTTGAGGTAAAATCCTAGGCGAGGTAGTTCAGGAGACGTGATTTAGGAATTCTTTTATCGCTTGAGCCTTTTTAAGCCTACCCTGATACATGTTTATCCCACGTTTCCCTGTCGAAGCCTAAATGTCCATTCAATTCTGGACACATAAACTAATACCATGGACAATGGATCTTTTTCCAAATCTAAATCGCTGAATTTAAAGGCATATTTGAGTGAATCAAGTTAGCAATTGTAAATGCTACTTGATGTGAGCGATTGGGTTTAGGGCAAACTTCTAATTGGTTCGGTATTTGAGTACTCACTTGTCATTTTTCATTTGTATTTCACGTACCCCTTCAATTGTAACAATCAAATAAGTTTGGGGGTATATTCATTGAAAAAAAAAAAATCAAATGTAAATACGGTTTTTCTTTTCGTTTCTTTTAATAAGTGAGTACGTCGGTTTTAAATGCATGTTTCAAGATTGTTTCGAATCTAAGTATGGGGGTTCGAGAGTGAATGTGCCAAGCATTGAGCCTTGGGTAACGTTAAGTTAACAATGTTAATCCGTTTTCATTTCTAAAATACCCTTGGCCAAATATTCCTATAACCGAACCAAGTCCTTCTGATCTTTATGAACTACTCAACCTACATTAGTGGAGAGTGGACCCCAATTAGGCGTAGGAAAATCCTAATTCTATACGGTTTAAGTCATGACTTTCGTTGGTGGATAATCCAATCTGGTTGTTGTATAGCCATACTATTGAGTCTCGCACTAACACGTTTACAGGATCTAGAATAACATTTACCATTATTGCATGTCGAAATTCTAGAACCACATGATGTGTTTTACTGTCTGAACTCGATATGACTGGCGGTTGTTGAGGGAAAACATGATTTGGTCATTAGAAGAATGTAAAACTTACATTTTGTTATGTTTAAATTGTTTTTAGGTTGTTTGCTATTTAATTTAGTTTGTGTATTTTCATTTTTCGTGTGTGTGTTTGGCTTGAGGACTAGCCAAATTTCAAGTTTGGGGGTATTTGATAGGTGTGATCTACCTACATATTTTAAAATCGAATTAAGTTAGTTTTCGAGCATTTATATAGTATTTTATTACGTTTTAATTAGATTTTATCTTTTTGTATTAAATCAGGTGTGTGGGGGGGGGGGGGGAAAGGTAGGAAATTGGAGCGAAAACGATGAGATTGAACCAAAAGTGATCAAAGAACAATGGAAAAAACAAGCTCG
Organism: Eucommia ulmoides; assembly: GCA_016647705.1. Lineage (NCBI taxonomy): Eukaryota > Viridiplantae > Streptophyta > Magnoliopsida > Garryales > Eucommiaceae > Eucommia > Eucommia ulmoides. The sequence continues at coordinate 21,594,919 of CM028331.1, forward strand.
GAGGCAAAATTATGAAACAGACCTACCGCCTAGGCGTCCAGACCACCGCCTACGCGGTGAAGATGCTGAGAAAAGAATAAATGTTACTGACGGACCACCGCCTAGGCGAAAATCCAGCAGAAACTTTTCCATGTCCACCGCTATCTTTATCGCCGCAGCGGTCACTAAACTGACCTACTTCCGCCTAGGTGGAAAATCCCTTCGCCTAAGTGGAAACCCTATGCACAACCTCGATATTTTTTTAGATATTTTTGAGATATTTTGTCTATAAATACCATTCCCTCTCCCCCTCTCTTGAGACCCCCGGGCCATTTGGGCACCGTAAGCTATATTTAGGCTAGGGTTTAGGAGTTTTAGAGGTGGAGCTCATATCCTGAAGTGGAGAAGATGGCAAATCGATCGTTGAGCGTTCTTAGCGGTTTATCTTCGGACAAGGCTAAGTTCTTCGATTGTTTTTCCTTATTTCTTTATCTTAGGATCATGTGATCATGTTTAACTTGTTATTTTATTGTATATGCGGCTATGGCCACGAGTTAAATATGGATTGTAGTAGGGATTAACAATAAATTTATGAATACGTTGTTTGGATGATTTCGGTGTTTTGTTTGTGATTGTTCATCGTAGTTTGATTGTATTTATTGTATTGTTTGTTTATCATGCTTAGTTAGATAAATGGAGAATACGGGGTTTTGACAAATCTCGGATTCGGATTTGGGTAAACAAACGCCACGATTCTATAACCTAGTCGGGGTTTGAATCGTGGACAATCGATGATGTTGGGGAAAGACTCATGTGACCTAGGGTCGTTAAAACGTTGAGGGGGACTTCTTCATTGACATGAAGACGCGTTATATCCCTCGTCTTATACTCGGGAGAGGTGGAGAGAGAGTTTTAGAATGGAGATTGTCGATAGGGTAAATACAACGCACGATTCAATGACCCGGTTAGGAGTTAGATTGTGTGCAATCAATGACGCTGGATGAGACTCACGTGACCTAGGGTCGTTAAGACGTTTATGGGGACTTCTTCGTTGACTCAAAGTCATGTATTCTCCCATCTCACACTCGGGAGAGGTGGTGGTGGAGTTTACATATCGAGGTTGTCAAATAGGTCGAGCACCGTAAATATGAGTAAATTGAAATCGAACACGTATTTGTAAACACGTTAATCCCTAGGCAATTTTTCACCCTAAAACATATTAGCATATTAGTGTAGTTAATTTAGGATATATTAGTATTAGTTTAATTAATTAAATATATTTGTTTTTCGCCTAGATAAAGTTAGGTCACAAAAAACGCAGTATTCAATAGTAACGACACCAATCCCTATGGATATGGTAACTCGATCTTAACAATCACACTATATTAAAACTTAGACCTCGTATACTTGCGAGTGTAAGTAGAGGCGTATTCCGCACGCTACCAACTAACATTATAGAAATTATATATTTGAGCAACTTAAACTTTGTATTGTTCAAGTATGATTGGGTGGATAACAAGATTAGGAAGTAAAAATATGAGTTCAAGTTTATATTGGTGAATTTCAACCATTTGTCATATAAGGACAAGAACATAACTAATGAACAATTTATTTTCGTATCACAAGCAGGGCAAGTGATGTATGTTGAAGACCCATTAGAATCGAATTGGAAAGTAGCCCTTAAAATAACTTCCAGGGATTTGTTTTAGTTGACATCACAAGTTGAGACATTTCCAAACCAAAAGTGATATGAAGCTTGAATGTTAACATGCGAACAAGGAAGGATATGGATAAGAAATGTTAACATGATAGGGTTGCTAAGGTATGATGATGCAGATAGAGAAAATAAAATGAGAGCCAGATTCAAACTCTACTAACCAATTAAGATATTCAAGAAATCAACCAACATCAAATAGAAACAGAAACACACACGCACTAAACAAACAACACCCAAGTGTAGACTAATAGACACTATGACTAAAAAAGAAACATTACCTTCATCCTATGTAGACCAGCAGACAGGATGAATCGGAAAAAAAAATAAAAAAAAAATAGAGCAAAGCAGAGAAAATCTCATAATATTGTATAAAAAATAAAGTAAAGCTATAAAATCACATCCATTACCATTAAAAAAATCAATTCCAGAAACCTAGGGGTGGTGGTGGGAGATTGAAGCTGACAGCATGGTAGCGGTGGGAGCTCGCAAGCAAATCTAGAATCGTGAGATGGACATAGAGAGGGAGTAGTGGTCCACGATGGTGATGCTAAGATAGAAGTTAGTGGCGGCGATGGTCAATGTTTCGTGGAGTTCAAACTGAAGTGGTAGAGCTGAGAAATTGAGAGGGTTCATGGCACAATGGCGATGGAGACGTTGGAGACGGTGGAGGAGTGATCGGCGATGCTGGAGGAGTGGACAACGATGGGCAATGGAGCGGCGCTTCGGATGAGGAGAGAGACAGAGTTGACGCGTGAGAATGATTCGGGAGCGAAGAGAACCGAGAATGAGAGGCTTCAGACAGAAGATGCGGAGTGAGGCGGTATCAAACCCTAATTGAGGAATTAGGTGTATAAATATTTAGGTTAAATTTGTGAGTGATTGTGGATTAATCTGGACCATTCTTTATGTGGGATATAAAGAGTGGCTGAGATTTGCCTAGAGCACCTATGTATGTCCTGTTTTATTATATATATATGATAGACAACTAGCAGTAGTTTATATTCTATTATATATCTATATAATAAATCAGCTCATTTACATCTAGAGCCGTTGGATATCTCTAGATATTGGTAGCCGTTAGATCAAAATAAACCTAAATATAAATATTAAAATTAGGGTTTGGCCCCCACAATCCCTCTGAGCTGTCTCTCTCACCCTCTTCATTAGAAGCCGATATCACCCTTCCTTACGAAAACGACGACGGCAGCCTCCCTCCCTCCCTTGCAAAGATAGCAGTCGACGGCGGCCTCCCTCCCTCCCATGCGAAGACGATGGCGACAATCACTCGCGACCAGTTGACCAATTGCCCCATGGATGTCTTCCGTTAGCATCGAGTTCCCCACTCTATCTCCAGGCATGTTTCTCCCTCTATCTTTGGATTTTGGGTTTGAGTGTCTCTGTTTTTTATTTCCAAACCCTTAAAATTGAAACATTTCATCAATTTCTATTTCGAAACCATTCTCCCTCCTTTTATGACGACGGTGCACAGGTGGTCGTCAGTGTTCGGCGAGAATGGTGAAGGTCGTCGATGGTTGCATTTGGATGGTCGTCAACTGCCTAAAGCTTCATCATCGCCATTCATTTGTTTACCCCTAATCATAGGTACTCTCCTATGTCTCGCTTTTGCTCATCTGATTTATGGTTTTGATAGGATTAATTTTAGGATCTGAAAATTAGATAACCATCTCTCCATCTCTCTCAATTTTGGGTTAGGGTTGATTTATTGTTACAAGAAGCACGCGCATGTATGCCTCCTATCCTCTCTTTCTGTTCATGTTCCCGATTTTATGGAATTTATGGAATCTGTTATACAATTGATTACTAGAATCTTGCCTAAAGGTAGATTTTTATCAATTTCATTTACTGTACCCAAATCCTATTTCCACAATTTAGTCATGAAACATGAATTGAAGTTGTTGTCCTCTTCATGAATTTATGTTCTGTTTCTGATTTTCAGTTCCCATTCTTTAGTTAGTTGTAAAAGTTTGTATATGCTTTATTTCAATAATTCTTTGCATTTTTGTAATTGAAGCTGGAAAGGTAGTTCTTTGGTAATTAAAAAAACACTATGGTTGCATTTCTGTTGGTATTTGTTGATATAATGAGTTCAACTTAACTTTGTTGGTATTTGTTGATGATGCTTGAATCTTTTCAGGTGATTTTTGTTGATATATTCATACTCTGAAATAATTCCTTGCTTCTATTTGATGGAACTAAAGATATGGATTTTACATGTGAGTTGAATTCCGCAAAAGGGAAAATTTGTCTTCTCAAAATTCCGTAGTAAATCTGAAAATGTGTAAGAGACTTTAACAAACTAAAATTTAAAAGTTAGGTATGTTCATATTGGGATATAATGTATGTACTGCTTCTGAAGTATTTATTGTGTGAATTATGGTAAAAATGTTATTCTCTTTGTCTTGTAATTCATTATTGCGGTGATGGTCATGGTACTGGTTGTTGTTCTTATCCTATTCTTTCATGTCTAAGATGGTGTTTGTACTCCATATACCAAATAGGCTCTTAGTAAACCAAATAAATGATCAGATTGAATGTTAAATGATAAAGTTAGAGTCTGTTTTAGTTAGAAAGATAAATAAATAGAGAGAAAGGTTTTGATATTATCTCATCTGTTGCAAGAACTAGGTAGGTATATTTAGGGGAGTTTTACATGTAATTTATGCACTGCCTCTCTTTCTGTGTAGCTCTTGGGGACTGAACATTTCAAGGGCTTAGGACGAGTTCTATTTCAGACTCTTCCTGGAGTTTTCTTCTTTTATGACCTTTCACCAATCAAGGTGTGTTACAATTTCAGTGAAAAAGAGGAAGAGTTGCGCTCTTTCAGTAATTCTTAGGCTAATGTTTGTTCTTTTCTTTTTCCTGGTAGTGCTGGTGACTTTCACAGGGAACATGTTTCATTCTTACATTTCCTGACCAATGTTTGTGCCATAGTTGGAGGTCTCTCTCTCTCTCTCTCTCAACTTTGGCCCTTTTAACTATTCTGTAGGAAAGACATTATAGATACATCTGTAATATTTTAATTTTTTTTCTTTTTGAGGTCCATTTGTAATATTTTAATTTTTGTTTTCTAGTTTGATTAATCTGTGTATGATTGTTTGATCCGTTCATAGTTCATTCATTAGTTCAAAGAATTAATTTTATTGTAGATTATTTCTTTATGATGGGTTGTTTTTTTTTTTCTTTTTGTTTTGAAAGAATTAATTTTATTGTACATCATTAGCAATGGTAGTAAGCGGTGGCTGGCGACGACGGTGAAGATTGGTGATGGTTTTTCTTGGTGGTCCATCTATGGCACCCTCCAGATCTCGCCTCTCCCTCGCCACAGGTTTGCCCCTCTCCGTTTCTATTTCCGTTCTTATGTATGCTCTGTTCCCTATTTTTGTTTCTGTTTCTATTCCCTGTTTCTGATCCTGCTTCTGTTTCTGTTCTCTGTTTTTTTTTCTGATCCTAAATGTGTTTGTTTTTTTAAATACAAAACTATTTGTTGTTTGTTGTGAACTCATATATCTGTTTAGTTGATTTATGTTATGTTCCCTGTTTTTGTTCTCGTTTCTATTTTTGTTTCTATTTTTTGTGTGTATCCTTTGCCATGTCGTTGAGAACATATTATTTCAATGTTCTTTTTTTTTTTTTTAATTTATTTTTTGTTCTATTGTAGAATTAGAGGGAAGAGATACAAGCTAGCGACGAGGGAGGGAAGCAGGTAAAACATTCTTATACCATTTAAGTTTCATGTATACACTTTATTAGCTATTTTTTTATTCCACAATTTCATTGTTGGCTTGAATAGCAAAACAAATTGATATAATTGTCCTAAATGATGATGTATGTTTTACGCCTGTACCTTCAGGTACAGGTTATACACTAGTATGAAACAAACTTGGAACAATAATATACAATGATGATGAAGGACTCACAAGGGTGTAGCAAGTCCTAAGGTCCTCCCCACGAATATCAACCCTGGACAGGTTATCAATTTTGGAAGGCGTGAACTCACAGCCTTGTTTACTTCCCTATTGTTGTAGATCACACTAAGGGAGATGGACCTTGCCAATGGCTCCAAAACATCCCAATGACATGACCAACAACTAGAGGGTCTCCGTCCCTAGGCATTTCCCTCGCTAAACTGGATATATACCCAAAAGTGGCTGCTAAATGCTATTCGAGGAAAATGGCTGGGTTGGGTCTCCACGTCCTACTTTTCAAGTCTTTCTTTTTTATATTTGTATAAAACTTATTTGGTTGCCCCCCTAATATTTTTTGGGTTTTATTTCATTAACTATGATCCTTGGGTAGTTGGTATATATGTGCATGTTGCTGCAGTAAATAAATGAAGAACAAAATTTAGTAATTTTGTTCTTTATTTATTTACTGCAGCAACAATTTTTAAGACGTTCTATTTTGCCGATTATCTGTTAAGATGTCTACTGATCACGAATTTAAACAAGTCACTGTTCATATCAACAAACCCTTTTAATTCGAATGGTTTCATTTTAAAAGATGGAGACAAAAAATTTTATTTTTTCTAACTATCGAAAAAGTAGCATATATCTGTACAACCGAAAAACCTCAATTACCTCAAGTTCCTACTGACGCTCAGATTCAAGAAGTTAAGTATTGGGAGGAAAATGATTTTCGTTTTAATAATTTCATTCTTAATGGTATGTTTGATGATCTGTATGATTCTTACTGCTCTAACAAAACTGCAAAAGAAGTTTGGGATGCTCTTTCGAAGAAATACGACACTGAGCAGGCTAGAAGTACAAAATATGTTGTTAGTCAGTATTTGAAATACCAAATGATTGACAAAAAATATGTGGAAGTTCAGTCTCATGAACTTCAGAAAATCACTCATGAAATAATTGCTGAAGGTATGTCCCTTGATGAACAATTTCAAGTTGCTGTTTTAATTGATAAATTACCCCCTTCTTGGAAAGATTTTAAAAATACTCTGAGGCACAAAACTAAAGAGTTTTCTTTAGAAAGTTTGATCACTCGTCTTTGGATTGAGGAGGAAGCCCAAAAACAAGATCAGAAAGATGAAGTGCTCGTTGTTTCAAACAACGCTCATAAAAAATCATCTTATGCTGTTCTGAAACCCAAAAGGAAAAATATGAAAAATCAGAATCGCAACCACAATAACTAGAATAGAAATGTACATCAAAATTATAATAGAAACAAACCCCCTTCAAGAAATAATTCTGAACAGTTTACTTGTTATAACTATGGGAAGGTGGGCTATTTGGCTTGGAACTGCCGGCAAAGACGTCGTCCTGCTCCACAGGCGAATCTTATCGAGGACCAACTTATAATTATGATTTATGAAATCAATATAGTTGGTGGATCCGAAGGGTGGTGGGTAGACACTGGTGCTTCACGCCATGTCTGCTATGATCGTACCATATTCAAGTTTTATTCTGAAAGTGAAGATAAGAAAGTGTTGCTGGGTGATTCCCACTCTACTATTGTTGTCGGTTCTGGTAAAGTGGAATTAAAGTTTACCTCTACAAAGACAGTCATCCTTAAAGACGTTCTACATACTCCAGAGATGAGAAAGAATTTGGTTTCAGGCTATCTTCTTAACAAGGCGGGGTTCACTCAAACTATTGAGGCTGATTTGTACACCTTAACCAAAAATAATATTTTTGTTGGGAAGGGTTATGCAACTGATGGAATGTTCAAACTGAATGTTGAAATTAATAAAATTTCTTCTTCTGCTTACATGTTGTGTTTTTTTAATATTTGGCATGCTAGACTTTGTTATGTTGACAAATGCATTATTAAAAACTTAAGCAACTTAGAACTAATTTTTAAAATGTCTTTGAATGATTTTGAAAAGTGTGAATTTTGCAGTCAAGCCAAGAACTAAAACCCCTAATAAATCAGTAATTAGAGAATCTGAACCTCTTAATTTGATACATTCTAATATTTGTGAATTTGATGGTGTCATAACTAGAAATGGTAAACGTTATTTTATTACATTTATAGATGATTGCTCTGATTTCACTTTTCTTTATCTCATGAAAAATAAAAGTGAAGCATTTGATATGTTTAAAATATTTGTGACTGAGATTTAAAATCAATGCAATAAGAAAATTAAGAGGTTACGAAGTGGTAGAGGAACCGAATATGATTATGATATTTTCATTGATTTTTATAATTCTCATGGGATTATTTATGTAAGAACTGCACCGTATTCTCCTGAAATGAATGGTAAAGCTGAAAGGAAAAATAGAACTTTTGCTGAATCTGTAGTTACTATTTTGCTTAACTCCGGTGCTGCTTCTCACTGGTGGGGTGAAATTTTATTGACGGTTTTCCATGTGCTTAATAGAGTTCTGAAATCGAAAAGTAAAATTTCACCTTATAAAGTTTTCAAAAATAAGAAACCAAATTTGTTTTATTTTAAAACTTGGGGTTATTTGGTATATGTTCGAATTCCTGATCCAAAAAGAAGAAAACTTGCCAGTAGAGCATATGAATGTATGTTTATTTGTTATGCGGTGAATAGCAAAACTTATAGATTTTATGATTTGAAAGATCTAGTTATCATTGAATCAAATGATGTGATTTTTATGAATATAAATTTCCTTTCAAATTGAAGAATAGTGGGGGTCGGCATCTAGTTATGAACCTGTCATTAGGATTAATGAATCTGATAAGGAATTAGATATTGAACTTAGAAGGAGTAAACAGTCTTGTATTGCAAAGGACTTTGGTTTGGATTTCTATGCATATACCATAGAGGAGGATCCGCTCATCCTCCAAGAGGCATTGTCCTCTGTAGATGCCAATTTATGGCAAGAGGCTATAGATGATGAATTGGACTCTCTCGAGTCAAATAGAACTTGGCATTTAGTAGATTCACCTCCTGGTTGTAAAACAATAGGATATAAATGGATTCTTAAGAAGAAATGGAAACTTGATGGAACCATTGATAAATATAAGGCTCGTCTTGTAGCCAAAGGGTTTAGACAAAGAGAGAATGTAGATTTCTTTGATACTTTCTCACTTGTCTCTAGAATTACATCTATTCGTGTACTTTTATCACTTGCTTCAATTCATGATCTTGTTGTGCACCAAATGGATGTTAAGACTGCTTTTTTGAATGGTGAATTATAAGAAGAGATTTATATGGACCAACCTGAAAGATTTATAATTCCTGGTTTAGAAAACAAAGTATGCAAATTAGATAAATTTCTTTATGGTTTAAAACAAGTACCTAAGTAATGGCATGAGAAATTTGATAATCTTGTTATTTCACATGATTTTAATGTAAATGAAAGTGACAAATACATCTATTATAAATCTAAAAATGATGTTTGCACTATTATATATCTTTATGTGGATGACTTGCTGATTTTTGGTTCCAATATTCATATTGTGAATAATGTGAAATTCATGTTATGAGCTAATTTTGACATGAAAGATCTTGGTGAAGCAAGTATAATCCTTGGTATTAAAATAACTAGGTCTAAAGAGGGAATTTCTATGGATCAATCTCATTATATAGAGAAGATTCTAAAGAAATACAATTATTTTGATTGTAAACCAGCATATACTCCTTATGATCCTAGTGTGAAGTTGTTCAAGAACATCGGTGATGGTGTTAGACAATCTGAGTATGCAAGCATTAAAGGCAGTCTTCGATATGCCACTGATTGCACTAGAGCCGATATAGCGTATGTTGTGGGATTACTATGTAGGTTTACAAGCAGACCTAGTATTGAGCATTGATATGCTATTGATAGGATTATGAGATACTTAAAAAGAACTATGAACCTTGGATTACATTATCAGAAGTTTCCCGCTGTTCTGAAAGGATATAGCGATGCTGATTGGAACACCATTTCAGATGATTCCAAGGCAACTAGCGACTATATATTTAGCATAGCTGGTGGAGCTGTTTCTTGGAAATCTAAGAAACAGACTATTTTGGCTCAATCTACTATGAAGTCTGAGATGATTGCACTAGTTTCAGCTAGCAAGGAAGCAGGGTGGTTAAGAAGTCTGCTTTCTGATACCCCTTTATGGGAGAGACCGATTCCAGCTGTCTTGATCCATTGCGATAGTACCGCGGCTATTGCAAAGATTCAGAATCGTTATTATAAGGGAAAAAAACGACAAATACGTCGCAAACACAATACTATTAGAGAATATATCTTGACAGGGGCTGTGAGAGTAGATCATGTACGGTCTGATGATAACTTAGTTGATCCTTTGACGAAAGGATTAACTCGAGAAAAGGTTTCCAAAACCTTAAAAGGAATAGGACTGAAGCTCATAGATTGACGAGTCACTTGTGAAGGAAACCCAACCTATAGACTGGAAATCCCAAGAAATAGGTTCAAAGGGTAATAACAACTCATGAAGTGATATGAGAAGAATCATGCTATAATATTAAATTTGTGTTCTATTTCATAAATGTGTTGTTTGCAGCATGATATCCTAAAGCGATAGAAGGTTGAGTTTTTATTAACTCTTAATGAGATCTATACTATATTTGGAGTAGAGTACCTAACTACAGGAGTACTCTTGATAGACTCACGTATATGAATATGGAAGTGTGGCCGCTTCCTATAGAATTTTGGGCAAAATTCTCTAGAACATTCACTATACTGGGATACACGTGCATGGCCATAAAGCACGGGCTTTTGGACTATACCTTGATAGGGTTGTGTGTGTGATGTTGTTAGAGATAGAGTTCAAAATTATGAGTTACTCTAGTTTAATCTAAAACATCTTCACTATGTAAAGGTTCAAGTTGACGGACACCTTTGCTTATGCACAATCTTATAATGTTTTATACTGTTCGATGAAAAATTATTGTTAAAAATTCAAGTGGGGGATTGCTGGAACTTATATGAATTTTTAATTGTTTTTATTAATAAAAGACAAGTGCCAAAAATAGTTTCCCTCTATTTCTTCTATCCCACATTGGTTGGGAGAAGAAATTATGAGGAGTATAATAAGGTGTATATAGGATACTTGGGGTGTGTCCCAAGGGGTACTCACATTTTGTGGAGGGGATAGGAGTTACATCCCTATAGGTTTACCACGCGTGTGCCGCTGCCGCCGTCCGGCCGGCCGTGCCGAGCCGAGCGTATGATGAGGTGGCACTTATTTATTTATTTATTTTGGATAAAAATATTTAAAATATATATTAATATTATAAAACAGATTTATTAAAATCTGAACAGTTTCGATATTTAACAGTTATGAATTGCATCAGTTCTGAAATGTTTAAAAAAAAAAAAACGTCTGCATTATGAGTTTTTTAAAAAAAAAAACGTGTTTGCATTATGAATCATTAGAGTAAATGCCCTGATGTTTTGTTATTTTTTCTCCAACGTTATTCTCTTGCCTATAAATAATGTTCATTTCATTTGTTTGAAAAAAAAAAAAAAAAAAAAAAAAAGCCCCACAGAGTTTAAGTTTCGGGAAGGGAAAAAACTGTTGTTTCTTTGATTTTCAAATTAGTTTCGGTTTTCCAGTTTTCATTTTATATTTCCAAGTTTTCGAGGAGTCTGTTCTTCTTTAGAACAGTGTATGTGGGTGTTCGTTTCCAGGCCTTCTGTTGTGCAAAGAAGGTCCTAGACGGAGCTGATTCTAGGGTATTTTATCCTGGGGACGATGGGGTTGATACATTGCTTGCATGTTCTTGGGTAGAGCCGCAAAACGTCTTAAAGAGAGCGACCTAGTCCGCGACTCAATCCAAGTAAATTTGGTAATTTTGTGGTAAACCTGTAGAGATGTAGCTCCTCTCCCTTCCACAAAATGTAGGTACCCTTGGGGCACACCCCAAATATTCCACATGCACCTTGTTATACTCCTCATAATTCCTTCTTCCAATCAATGTGGGATAGAAGAAATAGAGAAAAATCACTTTTAACACTTTTCTTTTATTAATAAAAACAATTAAAAATTCATATAAGTTCCAACAGTACACCAGTTGATCATTCGAAATGTAAAGAAAAGTTATTAAGTACTGGAGCTATTAATACAACGTTCTGAATTCTTGCTATTTATTGGAAGTGTAGAACCTGGTCCAGAGAATCTTATCATCGTACCGCTGGTCACGTGAATCTTCTCTTTCAGTTATAAAAATATCTATAAGCAGCTAAAAGTTAAATTAAAAAATGTGCGAGTGACAGCCATGATAGTCGTGGTCTTTATTGTATTGTAAAGTTTGAATCCAAAATCTGCTCCCCCCTCCCACAAGTAAACTTTTCCTCTGTACATTCTTCTTATTCTGGCTTTATCATGACCTTTGTGAAAGAACATGATAGTAGTGGTCTTTCATTACCACCGCGTTTTCATTACCCAAACTTACATGTCTAGAAAGGCTAAACGGTAGTTTGCACTGTCAAATTTGAACTCTTCGCGGAGAATATATATATATATATATTATTTTATTTCATTAGTATTTTTTCTTTAAAATTTTACGTCGTGGGAGTTATTTGGCTGTGGAATTATATGGTCTATTTTGTATTTGCACTTTGTCCCCTGTGATATTTGCGTGACCATTTTGCCCCTGTAGTTAGGCATTTGTTACATTTTATCTCCCTTGTTAGTATTTTGCCCCCTGTAGTTTAGGCCTATATCGGGGGTAAAGTGCAACAAGGCGTAACTACAGGGGGTAAAGTGGTGATGAAAGTACCACAAGGGGACAAAATGCAAAATGACCCAACTACAGGGGAGTAAACTATAATTACTCTTTTTTTATTGCAGTAATTGTAATGTTAGTGAGTTAATGTATTAATGGAAATAATAAGATAGTGAATAATGAATAATGAGAAAACATGAGTTACTAATTTTGAGTAGTTTATATACTCCACGTATTTTCTTGCTTGAAATAAGTGTCAAGTGTTTTTAGGTTCTTGACATTCTCTTCGATATACTTGTGAGTTGCATTATATTTTTAGTGCTTATCGTATAACCCTCTTCTTTCAATTTAGTCAATCGACGGATAGGGTAGGTTGACTATCCATTCTACTAGCTGAAAATAGGAAAAAAGGGAAAACCTATTGGAAGATTTGGTCAACCGACCAGGACAGTACAACGGTCACAATTTTGACCATTGCACAAGGTCAGTCAACCGGCAATAGGCCTGGTCAACCGACGTTCCGCAATCAAAATTTTGACTATCTCATTTTCTAAGCCAAACCTCATTGTTTTCAACGATTTTAATTGAGTTTTTAAGGGATTTGAATGTTTTACTTATACATATCATATATTATTTATTTCCTATTTATTTGGTCTATTCTTTTAAATAGTCTCTTAATTGAATTGATAAAACTATTTCTTATCTTTAAAAGTTTTGAATTGAAAAAATTTTAGGGACCAGATCGAGTTTTTCTAAAAGTATTTTTAAATAAAACATAGTTATTTTGAAAGTATATGATATATGGGGTATTAAAGGGTCATTCAAAATCTTGGAATTTGAAAACTAGCTGTCAGAGATCTAGCTAAAGCTTTATATATGGAGACCTGCGTTTTTCAAATTGAAGTATCAAGAACATTCAAATTTTGTTTATTATAAGAGAGATTTTTTATGTTGAAATTTGTAAGAGAGATTATTGAAAAAGTTCTTTATCAAAGTGCTAAAAGTTTTGGTCACCGGTTTGTGTTCGTCATTGAGTTATCGTAATCGTTTTCAACGAATTCCAGTGAGATCTTGCCAAGCTAATTGTTTTGCTTTCTTAGATTATTTGTTTAATTACTTGGATTAAATATTTTGATAAAAATCATTTTTTAAATCTAATATCGTGAAAATCTTTTAAAACGATTTTTGTTTGAGAAATCTAATTATTTGTTATTTGTGTGTTAAATTAGATTTGTGTCTTACAATAGAATCTATCACGTAGTATTTCGGGATATTAATTGAGCATAATTATTTTGAGGTGGTAGAAGCTCTTTGTGGGAAGAAATATGTGATTTTTTGTGTTTGCGAGTTTTGAGTGAATTAGACATATTTGGGACAGTGTCTAATATGGGTAGTTAAGTTTTATTCTTTAGCTTGTGAAAACGATTAGGGTTTAATCTTAAGCCTAAGAAAAAAATTAGGGTTTGATATTTAGCTTGTGAAAAAGATTAGGTTAATTTTTAGCCTTTTAAAAGATTAGGTTTTGATTTTTCCTATAATAAAATTAAAGTGAGAGTAGGTTCTTCCTAAGCTTGTGATAAGGGTAAGTGTAATAGTGTGAGAGTGTGATAAGTTGATTTTGAACCTGTCAAAAAGATTACTGTTGTAAAGGCTGATTCTGAGCCTGCAGAAAGAATCATGATTGTAAGGGTTGGGTTCCTATCTTGGAAAGAAATCAAAGCATTAGTAGATTGCGAAATTCTTGTAGAGATCGGGAGACTGGATGTACGTAAGAGTAGCCTGCCAAAGCAGGATAAATCTTTGTGTGCTGCATTGTTACTTTTCTTTGTGTTTGGGTGTGTACTTAGTTAAACATATTTTTGTTGCGTAACAAGATAATAATCAATTAGGGAAATTGATATCTTGGGTTTAAATTTATTGATTATATTTTGTCACTACCTAATTTACCCATTCTTGAGTAGATATTTGGGTCAACAATTGGTATCATAACTAGTTTCAACTCAATTAGCTTAACATCCTAGCTAAATAGGATCATATAGAGCGCACTGAGGATAATGTTGTTTGTGAATCTTCTGTTTCTCTTGATATTTTGTGTGAGCCCCTTGTTTGTGCTAATGATGCATGTTAAACTCTTGCTTGTCCAAATGTTTTGAATGAATCTCCTAAGTCTTCTGATAATCAAGAGTCTAGTAGTGAAAATGATAAATATAGTAATAGTGAGGATACTGATAAGGCTATTAAGGCATTAATTACTCCTATATCGTTTTTGAAAAAGAAAATTTGAAACTTGGGCAAAAATTGTTATTCATGAAAAGAAAAATTTCAGCACCACTAAATCTATTAGAAAGAAGAATTTAGACAAATATTTTAAAATGATTAAATTTTTAAATGTTGTATCTGGAATTGGTAAGTTACTTGAGAGAGTGGATTCTCTCAAAGAAGAAAATGCACTTTTAAGAATTAGTGTTTCAAACTATCAGCACAATGATTTTAAAAGAAAAAATATTGGAACTTTCAATGAAACTTCAAGTGTCGAATTGGAAAATTTAAGATGTGATGAAAGAGTTTATTTAAAAATTCATTCTGTTGAAAATAATAGTTTAATTTTTAAGAATGATCTTGAATGTATGCATACGAAGAATTTTGGTCTTTAGATGAATATTAGTTCATTGGAACGGCCACTTGAAAAGACTCTAAAGGAGATTAATGGGGGCAGTGGATAAATTTAAGGATATTGACAAAACTAAGATTATTAAAAAACCAATAGTCTCTAAAGAATTTCCTCAATATCATTATCAATATCATGCTCCTGTACAGAAAAATGATTATTCCAAGAAACCTACTAAAAATGTTAGATGTTATTATTGTGAAAAGTTTGGTCATTTTGAGAAATGAGGGTTACCTATTGCATGGTTACCCAGTTGGATCCAGAAATAACTAGATACTTAGAAAAGAAAACTTCCATATAGGTGTGAATGGTGAATTTATCCAATCTAGAACGACAAATGGAAATTATATGCAAATGAAGAATTCCATATTAAATGAACCAAGAAGGATGAATTAAAATAATATGCAAAAGTTCAACGAAACTTTAGAAAGCAGCAAGTTCAGTATAGGAGATCAATTGGTGATTATTCTCAAAGAATAATGCAAAATCAATATAAAAAAAGCCGACGTATGAAGTTGTGGTTGATCAGAACAAGACAAAGCAATCTAAAGCATCATATAAAGGAAAATAGATCATTATCGATAGTATTCAGAAGAAAGCCACTTCATATAAGGAAGACATTATAAATGTGAATCAGTTAAATGAAAAATTAGCTGATTCAAAGAAGGACAAGTGTGGAATTGAAAATCAATCAAAGATACATATGCTAACTACTCCCAAAGATGAACCAGGTATATCAAATTTTTTAAAGTATAAATATGTTATTTTTTTAGGGAGATTGATGCTTCAAATGTTTCTAAATAATTTATTTATTTTATGTGTTTGCAAATTAATATTAAAAAATATTTTTTTAAGTAAATATTTTAGTGGAATAATTTATTTATTTTTTGAAATAATTATTTATGTGGATCAAAATGAGAAATAAATGAGGATTAAGCAAACAAAAGGATAAATCATCTGGTGCAATCGCTCGACCGATAGAAACTATTGATCAACGGACTAAAGGCAAATAGCGTAGCCCTTTTTTTTTTTTTTTTTTTTTTTTTATGTTAGAAACAAGTCAGTTAACCGACCCATGGGTCATTCAACTGGCCACTTCGGGATTTATACCCCTAGAGCCCTCTTTTTTGTTTAGCCCAAAGATTTCCTTTCACTCTTTACGTTCGCTTCTAGATCTAAAAATCTTTCATCCAAGAACACTTAGCATTCCTCATATTTGTGTTAGATTGAAGGATTTTAAGCAAGAATCTTGTCATTTTAAGACATTTTCAGGTAGTTCATCATCAAGTAAGATCTTTCTTCTCTCTCTCTTAGTGTTTCAATTGGAGTGTTGACAAAGGCTTGATTTTTTCTTTTATTTTTGGTACTAGAATATATTTGTAGACATATTCTTGAATTAAAAAATGGGTATTAAGAAAAAGGCAAGGGAAAAAGCCCTAAGAAACCCGATTTCTTTGCCATATTTTTCTTGACCAAAGAAGATGAAGAAAAATACAACAATGAAATGGTGAATCATAAAGTTGTTTGTTCTAAACTAGTGGATTTCATTAATTTATGGAAAAATCACGTAAATATTGAGGTTATCTTTAATAGGTTGGGATTGACAAATTTTATTTCATAAGATAATCCATGGATGTCATATTAGGTTAAGATATTTTACAATAACCTATCTATTAGTGATAATAAAATAACCTCTTATGTTAATGGGGTGGACATTAAGTTAAGGATTGAAGATTTTGCTAGGATTTTGGGAATCAAAAGATGGAACGTTTTTCCTTACAACAATATTCTTTGGATCTTAGATAAATTTAATGCGAATCAAGTGCGTAGAAATATGAATTTGCTCGAGAGTAAGTCGAGAACATTGAGTCTAGTGAATCGAATTCTTCACTCAATAATTACTTACTCCATTATTCCTAGGGGAGGAAGTCATGCTACGGTTACCAACTTTGAGCTATATTTGATTAATGTTATCCGAGAAGGAAAATAGGTCAATTTGGCTTATGTCATGTTTGAACACATGTAGTATCAATTGAGTTCATCATCAAGTAAGATCTTTCTTCTCTCTCTCTTAGTGTTTCAATTGGAGTGTTGACAAAGGCTTGATTTTTTCTTTTATTTTTGGTACTAGAATATATTTGTAGACATATTCTTGAATTAAAAAATGGGTATTCAGAAAAAGGCAAGGGAAAAAAGCCCTAAGAAACCTGATTTCTTTGCCATATTTTTCTTGACCAAAGAAGATGAAGAAAAATACAACAATGAAATGGTGAATCATAAAGTTGTTTGTTCTAAACTAGTGGATTTCGTTAATTTATGGAAAAATCACGTAAATATTGAGGTTATCTTTAATAGGTTGGGATTGACAAATTTTATTTCATAAGATAATCCATGGATGTCATATTAGGTTAAGATATTTTACAATAACCTATCTATTAGTGATAATAAAATAACCTCTTATGTTAATGGGGTGGACATTAAGTTAAGGATTGAAGATTTTGCTAGGATTTTGGGAATCAAAAGAGGGAACGTTTTTCCTTACAACAATATTCTTTGGATCTTAGATAAATTTAATGCGAATCAAGTGCGTAGAAATATGAATTTGCTCGAGAGTAAGGCGGGAACATTGAGTCTAGTGAATCGAATTCTTCACTCAATAATTACTTACTCCATTATTCCTAGGGGAGGAAGTCATGCTACGGTTACCAACTTTGAGCTATATTTGATTAATGTTATCCGAGAAGAAAAATAGGTCAATTTAGCTTATGTCATGTTTGAACACATGTAGTATCAATTGAGTGTATCATCTAGAGTCTTACCTTACGGTGATGCTCTTTAGAGGATTTTTGAGTATTGAGGTGTTGATCATGATGAAGAAGATGCAACTTATATTATGCCTAGTCCATCTTGGTTAAATGAAAATAACATAATTTTAATGGGATATGAGCTTGTCGAAAATAGATGGGTGAAGAAAAGAAGAGAGGAAAGAGAGAGAAAAGCTGAGGAAGAAGAGGAAGAAGTAAGTCTCAGAATCTTGAATCAAAGAATGGATAAGCTTCAAAATCAATTCATTAAATTTCATCAATATACTTAAGTGGTTGATTGGAGGATGAATGGGATGTCCGACGAGTTGAGGGGACTTAGAGCTGATATGGGTAGACTGTCAGTCTCAATCGATGATAGGTTCAGAAGAATATCAAACAACATGGAACAAATGTATATGATTATGCAAAACTTGCAGCAATTCGGAGGACAACAGTCGTTTGGAGGACATGCGCCAACATGACTATCTGGTCCATCTAGTTTTTATTACTAGTCGATGCCTTTCAATTCCAATGGAAAACTGGGAGAATACTATCAACATCCTTCAAGTAGTTCGCTCGGTCCACATTACTCATTCATGGGTCATATTCCACATTAGCTTTTTCCTACTCTCTTTATTTTGGTGTGTAATGGTATTCGGACAAGTTTTATTATGTACTATGGTCTGTAATATTTAACTTAGGATATGTGGTGATCTCTAAACTTATATAGGCTTGATGGATATTGGCCAATGATTTTGGAATCTATTCTATGTGTAATCATTTATTGTCTCATAATGGTTTATTGTGAATATTATTATATGTGTTTGATTGAAAATTTTAAAATATTTAATTCATATAATTTGGTGGGAAAATGTTTTTAAACTTTAATGAATCCAATTTTCAGAAAGTTGATGTTTTAAATTAAGGTGTATTTTATTGAGAAATATTTTTTCAAATGAGTTTTGTAAGAGTAAACATTTATTTGTTTAGTTAATATTTATATGAATATTTTCTTTCAAATGAGTGATAATTTTTTGAGAATGTTTTTGCGTCTGAAATGGACATCTTTCATCTTTGTCCCCACTTTTTGAGATGACTAAGGGGGAGAAGTTGCATGATGTTTTGAGTATTAGTTTACCTAAGAATTGCAATCATATAGGGGATAAATTTTGTGCTATATTGAAAATCTTTTTGAAATCATTGTGTTTTTCCTTAACGGTTCTTACATGAGTTAAAAAAATCTGTCCTCAGATTTAAGGGGAGCTTGGATACATTATATTTTGAGAAAACATCAAAGTTAATTATCATCATAAAAAATGGAGAGATTGTTGAACCTAATATTTTGATGGACAATTAAACGTTGATGTTTTATAAAACTAATGTTTTTATTGAGTGGTTTCATATTTTGGTTCCATATTTTGAAATGAGAAAAAAAATTGGTCGAAAAGAATAATCGTAGAAGAATTCATGATGGGTGTAAGATGAAGGCAATGGATATTTTCAGAGTATTCATGATGTTGAAGATAATTTAGGTGAAAACAACTCATTAAATTTATGCTTTTAATGCAACCCAAATTAGATCACACACGACACTTTAAAATCAATAAATCTTACGTGTGTTTTAATTTGAAGTGATAAAATCAAGATTGTAAATGAGTTTTATAAAGTATTAAATCATAAAAATGTTTTTGGTTAAGAGTCTAATTAAAAAAAAAAAGATTGAACAATTAAAATGATGTGTTTTTGGGTCAATTCGGTCAACCAACGAAAGGGGTTGGTCGACTAAGCAAAATAGTAGCTTAAAGAAGCTAAATGGGTGGCCTATTGGTCAATTCGGTTAACCGATGGATAGGGGTTGGTTGACTAACCAAAATACTAGCTTAAGGAAGCTAAATGGGTGACCGACTGACCAATTCGGCCAACCGACGGATAGGGTTGGTCGACTAACCATTCTAGTAGCTGAAAATAGAAAAAAGGTGAAAACCTACTGGGGGATTCAGTTAACCAACCAATGTGTCGGTCCACCTACCAGCATAATACAACGGACCACAATTGAATTGGTAAAACTACTTCCTATCTTTAACTATTTTGAATCTAAAACATTTTGGGGACCAAATTGAGCTTTTCTAAAAGTATTTTTAAATGAAACATAGTTATTTTAATATTATATGATCGATGGGGTCTTAAATAGATATTTTTAGTCTAGTTATTTGAAAACTAGCCATTATAGGTCTAGTTAAAATTCTATATACAGAGACCTGCATTTTTCATATGAATTGATCAAGAACATTTACCTTTGCTATTATAAGAGAGTGATTTATGCTGAGAAATTTATAAGAGACTTATTGAAAAAGTTCTTGATCGAAGCGCAAAATTTTTTCATCGCGGGTCTTTGATTACTTAGATTAAGTGTTTTAGAAAAATCATTTTCAAATCTAATATCATGAAAATATTTTAAAATGATTTTTATTTGTGCAATATAATTATTTATTATTTTGTGATTTAAATTGATTAAATCATATTTGTGCCTCATATTGATTCTATCACATAGTTTTGAGACATTAATTGAGTATAATTGTTTTGAGGTGTTGAATCTCCTGTGGGAAGAAACTTGTGAATTTTTTGTATTTGCGAATTTGAGCGGACTAGACATATTTGGGACGGTATTTAATCAAGGTAGTTAGGGTTTGATCTTTAGCTAGAGAAAAAGATTAGGGTTTGATCTGCGAAAAACATTAGGTTAATCGTTAGCCTTTTGAAATAATAGGTTTTGATTCTTTCCATAGTAGAATTAGAGTGAGATAAGGGTCTTCCTAATCCTGTGAAAAGGATAGGTATAATAGGGTGAGAGTGTAAAGAGTTGATTCAAAGTCTGTGAAAAAAATCAAGATTGTAAGGGTTTGGTTCCTACATAGAAAAGGAATTAACATTTAGTGGATTGCGAAATCCTCGTGCTACTCGAGGGACTAAACATAGATAAGAGTAGTTTATCGAACCAGGATAAATCTGTTAATCCTAAGATTTTGATGAACAATTAAGTATTAATGTTTTGGTGGAACTCACGGTTTAATTGAGTGTTTCAGTTTTTTAAGTTCCAGTGATGAAGATGATGACAACTTAAATAGATGCTAAATGATGATGTCAAGATGATGAAGAATTAAGAGTTTGAAGAAATTAGGGAAAACAACTCAGGTGAATTTCAACTCTTAATATCCCAATTAGGAACAAACACAGCACAAAAAGTTTTGATTTATTATGTGTGTTTTGATAAGATGAAAATATTTGCTCCTATGTGTGTTTGAAAAGAAATATTTATAATAGACTAAAATGGAATATAAGAAGATTAGTGGAGTATATTTAGAAAAGAAAATGGTTAAAGGAGCGAAAATGACAAAGATAAAGAATAAATGAGTTCAGAAAAGAGATCCAGCAGATGTAAGTCGACTGATAGGTCGACCGGACCAAGCAGCAGAAACAACCTGTATCTCTCAGTCAACAGGCAGGTTGGTTGGTGAAGAGAAATTGAGCTCTCTATATCTCTAAGTTGACAGATAGGTCGACCGGTGAAGGTAAACTGAATTCTCTGAATCTCCAAGTCGACAAGTAGGTTGACCGATGAACGCAACAGCGTTGGCTTGGCTACATCTTGAATTAGGCAGTCGACTGACTAGTCGACCGGACGCGCTATTTCAAGATTCTATTTATTCCGAGATTATATCCAAAAGTAGCCCTTTTTTTTTAGGATTTGAGAGAGATTTCAGGGATATTATTATATTTAAGATATGCTTCATCTAATGTTTAAATCCTATTGATTTGGTTCATTAAATTTTAATGTTTCTCAATTTGGTACATAAAATTGTTTCTATTATAATTAATTGAGATAAAGAAATATTTAGAGGACTTAATTGAAAGATTTAAAAGCCATTATTAAGTGAATTGAACCAAAATGAAGTTATAATGATATAAGGGGTCTAAGAGAGTATTTAAATGTCGTGAAAAGTGGGAACTAGCCGTTAGAAGACTGATTTTATTATCCTATATAAAGAACTGCGTTTTTCATATATAGAGACTAATCATCAAATCAATATCAAGAGAGCTAAAAGAGTTAAGATCATTTGTGAGCTTTTATAAGAGTTATTATTCTGAGATATTGTGTGAGCTATTCTGAGAGACGATCTTGAAGATCAATTGCTATTAATCTTTGCTGCTACCGGACTTGAAGTTACATTGTTCTAATTATTCTTTCTGTGGATTCCGGGTGAGATCTTTCCAATTATATTCTATTATTGTATTACTTTTTATCTTTTGGAAATTGATCTTAGAAATTGTTTCTGATTTTTATTGAAGAAAATTTTTATAAACAATTTCTTGAATCTAATTATGTGCTTATTTATTTGCTACCCATATTTTGTTTAAAATCAGATTTTCAATCTCACATTTTTCTATCACTAAATTTGGGATATTAATTGAGTTATTATTTATCTAGGGTGGTAGAAGCTCCAAGTGACATATTCTGCTTATCAATTTGTATTGGTGAGTAGTGTGATGGGTTAAATACTGTTTGGGGTATTTAATCAGGGGTAGCCGATTTTCAGGCTCTTCCTGTAAAGAGATTGAGGTAGTAATTCTTCCTGGTTAGAATTGTGTTTTTGAGTAAAATTTGGAACGGTTAAATCCTTACTGGGTAAAAGGATATTTGGAGTAATTGTTGAGGTTTTGATTCTTTGACCTTAGTATTAAAAAGAATTAGGTTTTTCTTTAGCCTGTAAAAAGTAGAGGTTCTTCCTTAGCCTGGGAAAATGATATTGTAAAGGTTGATTCTAAGACTGTAAAAGAATCAATGTGAGGGTTTGGTTCCTATCTTTAAAGGGATATTGAGTATTAGTGGGTGCGAATCTCCGTGGGGCTCAGAAGACTAGACTAGCCAAGAGTAACTTAGTGAACCAAGATATATCTTGGTGTGCTGCAATATTTACTTTGTTTTATTTTTGCTATTTGGTGTTCACTTAGTTAATTATTTAATTTCGCTGCAATATAAAGATAATGATTAATTTAGGATTAAAATTAATTATTTGATTTATTAAAGTTTTATTCTGACAAATTTTTAGTTACCTAATTCACCCCCTTCTTGGGTGTTTCACTGGACCAACAATTGGCATCAGAGCTGGTTTAGCTCGAAATTTTTAGCTAACAAAGATCACATGGAGTGTCTTGATTCTGAAGTTATGTGGGTTACTGTTAAATCTGCCTCTCCTTATAGTCATTGTTTTGATCATGAGTATGATATAATTTGCAATGATGAGAATGCATAAATTGCTATGAAGACGCTTATTGCTCTTACTTATGTTTTTGGAAAAGAGAATTTTAAACTATAGCAAAAGATTGCAACTCTTGAAAATAAGAAGTTTAGTACAATCAAATCTCTCAAGAAAAAGAATTTGGGCAAATATTTTGAAATTGTTGACTTTAAAAATGCTTTATCTAAAGCCAGTAAATTGTATGATAAAGTTGAGTGTCTTGAGGATGAGACTGAGGTTTTGAAAATTGATTTTAATGATCTTCAACAAAATGAATTTAAAAGAAAAAATCTTAAAACCTTGAATGAGGCCTTGAGTATTGAATTGGATAATACAAGGGGTGAGCTCGATAGAGCTCGTGTGAAAATCCATTTTGTTGAAAATGAGTGCTAAATTCTTAAGAATGATCTTGAATTTATGCCTAAAAATATTTTTGGTCTATTGGTAAACATTAGCACTATTGAACTGTTACTTGAGAAGGCTCAAAAGGAACTTGGAGAAGCAATGGATAAATTCAAGGATGTTGAGAGTACTAAATCTTTTGAAAAACCAATAGTTACTAAAGTTGCTTCTCAAAATCGCAGAAAATATTATGCTCCCATAAAATACATAGACTATTCAAAGAGGCGTGCTAACAGTATTAAGTGTTTTTATTGTGGTAAATTTGATCATTATGAACACTCTTGTTATTTATTACATGGTTACCCTGTTGGATCTAGAAATAACTGGATACCAAAAAGAGAAAATTTTGGTGCAGGTACAAACCAAAGATTCAAACAAAGGTATAATGAATACTACGTGCCAACAAGGAGATTTGAACAAACAAGAAGGTACAATGAATATGCCATGCCAAAGAGGGAACCAAGGTTCAATGTACCCAATAAGAAGAATTAACACGTGTCAAATACAAGAGTACAGAAACAACAAGCTCAATGTGTGAGAGTTGACAAAGTTTATCCACAACAAACGACAAGATACCAATACAAGAAAAGATTCATTTACAAAGTTATGCCAAAGCAGCATGAAGCACCAAAAAAAGGCAAATAAGTTCTTACTGAATCGGTTCAAAGAATTGCTGTTCCTAAGAAAGAAGAAATTAAGGTGAAAAATCAAGTATTGGTGGAATCAAAGGATGGAAAATCAGAAATTAGTAATCCACCAAAGGTACATACACCACTTACTCCCAAAGATGATCCACGTATGTAAAAAATTTTAAAGTTTAACTTTATTAATTTTGTTAGGGAGACTGAGCCTGTTCATTTTGAAATTTAGATGTTTGCAATATATGTGTATGTGTGTGTTTAAGTGTATGAGTAATTTAAAAAAAAATAAAAATATATGTGGATCAAAATAAAAGGTAAAAATTGAGCTAAGAGAATCAAATTAGGTTTAAAATGCACAAAATTATACAAATCAGGAGTAAGCAGTCGACTTATGAGTCGACTGACGATTTTAGGTTGGAATACTGAGAGTCACTCTGAGTTCATCGGTCGACTGGGTGGTAGACCGATCTTGTCGATATATAATTATCCTGACTTCTTTATTTCATTTCATCCGAACCCTAAAACCCTTCTTCTCTAAAACCCTTCTTTTTTTAAGCTTGTTCAAGCCTAAATCTCACAAAATGAGTTCGTTTTGGCTCGGATTTGAAGAATTTTGGGTTGAATCAAAATGTCTAAGGCTTGGATCTGGGTGTTGGAGGCTGTTCTTTTACGAAACAGGTTGGTTCGTCTTATCTCATTCTAGGGTTTCAGATTGGTTTGTTGTTTGGCCTTAGTCTCTTGAGATATTTTGGTTGAGTTGTTGTAGATTCATGCGAAAAATGCCTAGAATCAAGAATCGTACAAATAGGTCTAAATTTGACAATGTATTTTTTCGAAGTGAAGAGGATGAGAAAACATACAATGAGGAGTTTGTTAATCATAGAGTTTTTGGTTGCAAACCAATTGATTTTGTTGAGTTAAAAGAGTAAAACATTGATATTGAAGCATATTTTAGGAATTTGGGATGGGTTGATTTTGTTACCCAGAGATATGAGTGGATGCCGATATGGATACAGATGTTTTATAATAATATGACCTACAATAATCATGAGATTAAATCTTTTGTTAAAGAAAAAGTGATTGTTTTGATGCAGTATTATTAAGTCATATTTTGGAAATACCTAGAGGAGATGTATTTCCGCACAATACCCTTTACTGTCTTTTGATAAATTTCAATAGAAGGGCAACTGCTAAAAAATTAGATTTAGAGGGAGATAAAGCAGGATCATTATCCATTGAGCATCGATTCCTTCATTTGGTGCTAAGCTATTCGGTTGTGTCTAGAGGGGGAAGTCATGCAAATGTGAATGATTTTGATTTGTATTTGATGAATGAGATTGTGGAAGGGAGGAAGTTGGATTTAGATCCTATCATGATAGAATACATGAAGTATCATGTTCGTAAATCCTTGGGAATACTACCCTATGCTAATGCACTCCAGAGAGTATTTGATCACTTTGGAGTTATGATTGATCCTGATGAGCAAATTTTTTTTACAACCACACCTAGATGGATCAATGTGCAAAATTATTCGTTGATGGGGAATGAGTTCAGAGGAAATAGATGGGTGAAAAAGAGAACTCAGAGAAGGCAGAGAATGCAGGCTGCAGAAGAGAAAGAAAAAAATGAAGGAGAGATGAACAGAGATCAGAAGATGGATTTTCTTTATGATCAGATTCATGATTTGAGAATACATGTGGATTTAATGGATGAGAGGATGACTAGGATAGAAAATAAAATGGTCCGGATGAATATGAACATAGAAGCTGGGTTCGAAAAAATCACAGGATATCTGGAATAAATGTTTCAGTTTATGCAATCATCTTATCACGGCTACCAGCAACAGTATAGTGCTCACCCACATTTTGCCGGACATCCTATGTTTAGAGCACAATAGTCTTTTGGAGGACCAACTGCAGCCGAACCATCAGGAGCAAGACCATCTGGAGTAGGACCGTCAATGCCATTTCATCAGTAGATGACTCTAGGACTAACCACTCAGCCAGATGTTCCATGTTCGCAAAAGCCAGCTACTAGTCTGATGGGACTTTACTATCACTTTTCTGGACAGAGCCCTTACTAGACTTTATTTTTTGTGTTGCCTTTCAGACAAGATCCACATTTACTTTTTTGGTCTGTAATAGTAAATCTAGGTTATTTGGTTTAACTTGACTGCTAGTGTTTGAATTTTGATGAATTACCTAGATTTGGTCTAATTAGTTAGATTTTTTTTCTAATGATGATCCACATCATATTTATTGAAAATGATTTTATTCATGGATCTTATTTCTCTCAAAGATTGAGTAAGTTTGATATCTATCTATAGTGTTAATGTTTTGTGCTTAAAAAATAATTTATTCAAATGAGTTTTAATTTTTAAAAGTTAATCGAATATGCTTATACCATATGAATGCCTAGAGTGAATTATCTATATGTTTTATCCCCTTCCTAAATTTTGTTTTTGAAGGTGATAAAGGGAGAGAAATTAGATGATGTTTCATTAAGGGAGAGTATTTTTTTGTGCTTTATTGATTATATTTTTTTGAAATCATCATTATGATGCTTAAATGAGTTATAAAACCTGTCCTTGGTTTCAGGGGGAGTGTGGTTATATTTTTGTTTTGAAGAAAACATCAAAGTTAATTTTCATCATAAAAAAGGGAGAGATTGTTGATCCTAAGATTTTGATGAACAATTAAGTGTTGATGTTTTGGTGGAATTAACGGTTTAATTGAGTGTTTAAGTTATTTAAGTTCCAGTGATGAAGATGATGACAACTTAAATGGATGCTAAATAATGATGTCAAGATGATAAAGAATTAAGAGTTTAAAAAAATTAGGGATAACAACTCTGGTGAATTTCAACTCTTAATATCTCAATTAGGAACACATACAGCACAAAAAGTTTTTATTTATTATGTGTGTTTTGATAAGATGAAAATATTTGCTCCTATGTGTGTTTGAAAAAGAAATATTTATAATTGACTAAAATAGAATATAAGAAGATTAGTAGAGCATATTTAGATAAGAAAATGGTTAAAGAGGCGAAAATGTAAAAGAGAAAGAAAAAACGAGTTTTAGAAAAGAGATCCAGTAGATGTAAGTCGACTGATAGGTCGATTGGACCAAGCAGTAGAAACAACCTATATATTAAGTCGACAGACAGGTCGACTGGTGAAGAGAAGCTAAACTTTCTGTATCTCTAAGTCGACAGGTAGGTCAATCGGTGAAGGTAAACTGAACTCTCTGAATCTCCAAGTCGACAGGTAGGTCGACTAATGAACGCAGTAGCGTTGGCTTGGCTATGTCCTGAATTGGGCAGTCAACTGACTAGTCAACCGGACACGCTGTTTTAGGATTCTGTTTATTCCGAGATTATATCCAAAGAAGCCATTTTTGGTTAGGATTTGAGAGAGATTTCGGGGATATTATTATATTTGAGATATGCTTCACCTAATGTTTAAATCCTATTGATTTGGTGAATTAAATTTTAATGTTTCTCAATTTGGTACATAAAATTATGTCTATTCTAATTAATTGAGATTGAGAAATATTTAGGGGACTTAATTGAAAGATTTAAAAACCATTATTAAGTGAATTGAACCAAAATGAAGTCATAATGATATAAGAGGTCTAACAGAGCATTTAAATGTCATGATAAGTTGGAACTAGCCGTTAAAAGGCTGATTTCGTTATCCTATATAAAAACATGCGTTTTTCATATATAGAGACTAATCATCAAATAAATATCAAGAGAGCTAAAAGAGTTAAGATCATTTGTGTGCTTTTATAAGAGTTATTATTCTGAGATATTGTGTGAGCTATTCTAAGAGACGATCTTGAAGATCAATTGCTATTAATCTTTGCTGCTACCGAACTTGAAGTTACATCATTCTAATTATTCTTTCTATGGATTTCGGGTGAGATCTTTCTAATTATATTATATTATTTCATTATTTGTTTATCTTTTGGAAATTGATCTTAGAAATTGTTTCTGATTTTTATTGAAGAAATTTTTTATAAATAATTTCTTAAATCTGATTATGTGCTTATTTATTTGTTACCCATATCTTGTTTAAAATCAGATTTTCATTATAACATTTTTCTATCACTAAATTTGAGATATTAATCGAATTATTATTTATCTGGGGTGGTAGAAGCTCCAAGTAAGATATTTTGTTTTTCAATTTGTATTGGTGAGTAGTGTGATTGGTTAAATACTGTTGAGGGTATTTAATCAGGGGTAACAGATTTTCAGTCTTTTCCTGTAAAGAGATTGAGGTAGTGATTCTTCCTAGATATAACCGTGTTTTTGAGTAAAATTTATAATGGTTCAATCCTTATTGGGTAAAAAGGTATTTGGAGTGATTGGTGAGGTCTTGATTCTTTGACCTTAGTGTTAAAAAGAAATAGTTATTCTTTAGCCTATAAAAAGTAGAGGTTCTTCCTTAACCTAGGAAAAGGATATTGTAAATGTTGATTCTGAGCTTGTAAAAGAATCAGTGTGAGGGTTTGGTTCCTACCTTTAAAGGGATTTTGAGTATTAGTGGGTGCCAATCTCCATGGGGTTTAGAGGACTGCACTAGCCAAGAGTAGCTTGGTGAACCAGGATATATTTTGGTGTGTTGCAATATATACTTTGTTTATTTTTGCTATTTGTTGTGCACTTAGTTAATTATTTAATTCCGCTGTGATATAAAGATAATAATTAATTTTGGATTAAAATTAATTATTTGATTTATTAAAATTTTATTCTGATAAATTTTTAATTACCCAATTTACCCCCCTTCTTGGGTATTCCACTGGGCCAACAAAATCCTTATGTGCTGCATTGTTATATTTCTGTTGTTTGGATCTGTACTTAGTGAAACACATTTACACTACTTAACAAGATAATAATCAATTAGGGAAATTGATAACTTGTGTTTGAATTTATTGTTTCAATTTTCGTAACTACCCAATTCACCTCCCTTGAGTAGATATTTGGGTCAACAATTGGTACTAGAGATGGTCTTAGCTTGATTAGCTTAACGTCGAAGTTAAACACGATCATATGCAGTGTATCGCGAAAAATGCTTGTTGATCCGGAGGTTTTGATGGACAATTAAAGGTTAATGCTTTTGGTAGAACTAATGTGTTTGTTGAGTGTTTTAGAAAAAAAGTTCCAATTATTGATTGAATCATGAAGAAATTATCAAGGGTGCAAAGATGAACAATGAAAAAATGAAGAGTATCGAAGATCTTGAATTAGGTGAAAATAACTCAAATACTCTTATACACTTAATGCAACCCGAATTAGGATTACACACGACACTATTAAATGAACTATATTTTTGCATGTTTAATTTGATAAAATTTAGGATCCTAATTAGTGTTCAAATATTTGCTCCTATGTGAAATTGAAAAATGAAAATTGATCTAAGTGAGAATAATGTTTAAAATGGAATTTTAGAGTCAATTTAGATAATCGAGAAAAGAAATCGGTTAACGGGTTCAAACGTTGAGTTTTGGAGCAAGTAAAAAAGTTAATAATCGGCATCTAATCGACCATGTAGGAATCAGTTAACCGATGGACATAGGGGAATGGCAGAGAAAAGTCTCTGAAATGATTAATTAATCGACTGTAGCGTGGTTTTACTTGGAAAACATTTTGAATTGATCAGTTAACTAATTATGGGAGGTTTGGTTAACCGACTGGAGTTTGGTTTTGGCACTGGCTTACACTCTAAATCAATCGGTGGTAGGGGTGCGAAACACGCCGCTACTTACTCTCGCAAGTATACGAGGTCTAAGTTTTAATATAGTGGATCTTGAAGATCGGATATCGTTCCCACAGAGAAAAGTGTGAATAATTGAATACCGCAATTTACGTAGTCTCATGTTATCCAGACGATGGAAGACATAAATTAAAATTAAACTAATCTAAACTATAATTAGTGGGTTAATCCTAACTAAGTTGATTAATTAGGGATTGATTTCGTTCACTTAATACATGTTTGATTTCGTTTAGTTAACAATAACGAAGTTTAGGTATCCGACAATCTCGGTTGGTAAACTCCTCCACCACCTCTTCTGAGTGTAAGACGAGAGAATACGTGACTTCGTGTCGAGGAAGAGGTCCCCCTCAATGTCTTAACGACTCTAGGTCGCGTGAGTCTTGACCCAACGTCATCGATTGCACACTAACTAACGCCCTCCCGGGTCATTAGGTCGTAACGATGTGTTTCCCCTAGTCTGAATTAAGGGTTACCTCTCCCGAGTGTCAAATCCTAGATTCTCAAATTCAACCCTAATACCATAACAAGCATACTAAGATCATCATTAAATGATAAACACAATCGAACTTAAAAGCAACAACCATTAAAGAAACGTATATTAAACCAAACGAGTATTTACACAACTACATCTTTCCTTAACTAATCTGTAATTACACTAACATATTCTTAGCCAATACAACATTAATTCAAGAGGATATCATCAATATCAAAAATAAACATTAAATACAAAGATGGAAATAAGGGAATAAAAGCTAAATCTCAAAGTGGAATAGTCCACTTTCGCCAAAGAACAATCCTCCCGAGCTTCATCTTCTCCGTTGATGAATTTTCTCTTCTAGCTCTTCAAGGATTGGACAAGAACACCTCCTAAACTAATATAATCTACTTCCTAAATTATGTAAACCTAACTAAGGTGGAAGGAAATCTCCAAATGTCAACCGGAGCCTCCTCTCACATCTTAGGTTCTTTGAGGTTTGGTGAAGAACGGGGTTAAAAAGAGGGATTTGGAAAATATTTTCAAAATATCTAAAAATAGATATTTCTGTACAGAGTGTCACTGCCTAAGCGGTGGTTTACCGCTTAGGTGGTGGCTTAAGTCGGTTTAGCTTCTGGCGGATCTTCGCCTAGGCGGTAGTTTCTCCGCTCAGGCGGTGGCTGCTGGCATAACAATCTATTGTTTTCTCGCCTAGGCGGTGGTTCAGCCCTTCAGCACTCCAACATTCTGCCTCTTTTCCGCCTAGGCGGTGGCCTTTATTCACCGAAATCCTGTTTTTCACATTTTGTTCACCGTTTCTCTACCGTTTTCACTTGTTTATCGCCCTTTAACGTCCCTTCACCTGTTTTACACTAAAACAAACTAAAACACAATTAAATATAACTAAAATGCTTGAAAACTAACAAATTCAGTTTAGAAATAGATAGGTTTTTCACACCTATTATTCGGTCTACCAATTAGCCCGGTTCGATTAACCAATTGTTTCGGTTGAGATTTCAAGGATTTTGGGATTTTGGTCAAAAATTAGCCGTTACTAGCTGTTTTTGACAATTCAAATGGAGTATTTTGGGGGATTTGACATTTCTAAAGATATGGTATATATATATATATATATTGATATCCCTATTGATTTGGTTCGTATAATTAAAGATTCTCTCAATTTTAGCAACTAAATACTTCCTATCTTTGTGATGCCCATTTGGTAGTGCGTAAATGTGTTGCTAGTTTCACCGCAAGTATATGGGTCAAGTTTTAGTATAGGTAGGGAGAGTAAGGGTATCGTGTGCACAGAAATTGTTTGAGATTATTATTTGTTACCGCGATTATCATAACCAAATTTTATTTAGGCGCTAAAAATGTGTTTAATAATTAATAATTACTAATAGTAAAATACTAATTAAACTATACTAATACTAATATGAGATGTTTAGGGAAAATATTGCTTAGGGATTAACTTTGTTTACAAAAATGTGTTTGGTCTCGTTTTACTTACGTTAACGGTATTCAACTTATCCGAAAATCTCGGTTCGTAAACTCACTCACCACCTCTCCTGAGTATAAGACGAGGGAATACGCGACTTTGTGTCAACGAATAAGTCTCCCTCAATGTCTTAACGACCCTATGTCACATGAGTCTCGCCTAAACGTTATTGATTTTACACTTTCTAACTCCCTCTAGGGTTATTGGATCATTGCGTTGTGTTTACCCTAGTTCGAATCTAGGGTTACCTTTTGATAGGTGTGATCCACCTACATATTTTCAAACCGAATTAAGTTAATTTTCGAGCGTTTATATAGTATTTTATTATGTTTTAATTAGTTTTCATACTTTTTGTATAAATCAGGTGTATGAGGCATAAAGATAGGAAACTGGAGCTAAAACGATAAGATCGAACCTAAGCAAGTCGAAGTTACGGTGGATAAACAAGTTCAGAGGCTAAAATATGAAACAGGCCTACCAGCTAGGCATCCAGACCACCGCTTAGGTGGTGAAGAAGCTGAGAAAAGAGCAAAATGTTATTGATGGACCATCGCCTAGGCAAAGATTCATTCGCCTAGGCAGAAATCCAGCAGAAAATGAAGATGGGCTATTGACAGCCGCTCACTTAGGAGGAGAAATCCACTGCCTAGGTGAAAATCCAACAAAATGTTCTTCCACATCCATCGCCTACTTCACCGCCTAGGTGATCAGCCGAACCGACCTAACTCTGCCTAGGAGGAAATCCCCTGCACAGTCTTGAGATATTTTTAGATATTTTTAGGATATTTTGGCTATAAATACCCCCTCTCCTCCCCCTTCTCTGCTCTATCTCTTGCTCTCTTTCATTTTTAAGCCATTTAGTCTATATCTAAGGGTATATTTAGGAGTTTTAGAGGTGGATATCACATCACAAAGTGGATAAGACGGCGAATCGATCGATGAGCATTCTTAGTGGTATCTTCGGACGAGGCTAAGTTCTTCGATTGTTTTTCTTATTTCTTTATCTTAGGATTATGTGAGCATGTTTAGCTCAATTTATATGTTTATACGGCTATGGCTATAAGTTAAATATGGATTGTAGTAGGGATTAATAGTATATTTATAAATATGTTTGTTTGGATGATTTCGGTGTTTCGTTTGTGATTGTTCTTCGTAGTTTGATTGTATTTATCTTATTGTTTGTTTACCATTCTTAGTTAGTTAAATGGAGAATATGGGGTTTTGACAAATTCCGGATTCGGATTAGGGTAAACAAACGCCACGATTCTATAACCCGGTTGGGGTGTGAATCGTGGACAATCGATGACGTGGGGCAAGACACACGCTACCTAGGGTCGTTAAGACATTGAGGAAGACTTATTAATTGACTCAAAGTTGCATTATATCCCTCGTATTAAACTTGGGAGAGGTGGCAAGGGAGTTTTAGAACAGAGATTGTTGATAGAGTAAATACAACGCGACGATCCAATAACCCGGGAGGGAGTTGGATTGTGTGCAATGAATGATGCTGGGCGAGACTCACGTGACCTAGGGTTGTTAAGACATTGAGGGGGACTTCTTCATTGACTCGAAATCATGTATTCCCCCATCTTACACTCGAAAGAGGTGGCGGTGGGGTTTACGTACCGAGATTATCAAATAAGTCGAACACCGTAAACGTGAGTAAATCGAGATCGAACACGTATTTGTAAACACATTAATCCCTAGGAAATTGTTGACCCTAAAACATATTAACATATTAGTGTAGTTAATTTAGGTCATATTAGTATTAGTTTAATTAATTAATTACATTTGTTTTTTGCCTAGATAAAATTAGGTCATGACAAACGCGATATTCGATGGTAACGACACCAATCCCTGTGGATATGATAACCCGATCTTAACGATCATACTATACTAAAACTTAGATCTCGTATACTTGCGAGTATAAGTAGCTATGTATTTCATGCCGTACCAAGTTTTTGGCGCCGTTGCCGGGGATTGGCGATTTTGTTAGTATTGATATTGTGTGTAAATGACTTAATTTTACTTTAGGAATTTCTTTGTATACAATTTTTGTTTGTAGTTTTGTTTTTGTTTCTTATGCAGTGTACTTGGCGATGTTAGTTCGACAGGTATTGATGCATCCCTTTTGATGGGATTCCAAATCGTTTTATGTTGCTTGGCCAAGCACATAAGCTAGTGAGGTGTTTCGTTGAGAGATTGAGCCATCCAAAGCAAAACCTCGCCAATCTTGAGGGCGTTCTGAAAATGTCGGGTCGAGGACATTAAACCACACGCTTCTTGGGAGGCAACCCAAGGTCAAAATAAGTTAAATCCGTTACATCCGACTTGATTCGGAGACGAGATTCTCTCGCCTCCTAGGTAAGTGTTCTAGACACCCTTCGTCGGCATGCTAAAATTTCATATGTTAAGATTGATGATTGGGATCGCTGAGGACACTGTCCATTTTGAGTTCCGAAGGGATGTGTATTATGTAATATGTTAGTTTATGTGTTACTATTTTTCTGTATTACATGTGTGTTTAGGTTAGAATGTGTTTATGTTTTTGTGTTGATTGTGTTGCATGCTGAGTTTTGTGTTCATTTGGGCCGTTACCTGATGATGAAAATTACCCTTGGTTGTTTTCGAAGTCAAGGGTAATACCCATGCATGTGTGATTCTGTGTGCTTGACTATGTTTTTTGGTAAAAATTATTGTAGATCCTAATTTGCACGGGCACATAGACTCAATGTATTTTTATTCAATTGATTTGAGAACGATTATCAATTAACCAAATTGATGACACATTAGGATTCTAGAACTTGATTGAGGGGAAGCTTGAGGCGAAATCCTAGACGAGATAGTTCAGGAGACGTGATTTAGGCATTCATTTTGTCGCTTGAGCCTTTTTAAACCTACCCTGATACATGTTTATCCCTCGTTACCCTGTCGAAACCTAAATGCAAACTCAATTCAGAACACATAAACTAATACCATGGCTAGTGGATATTTTTCCAAACCTAAATCATTGAATTTAAAGGCACATTTGAGTGAATCAAGTTAGTTGTTGTAAAGGCTTCTTGATGTGAGTAGTTGGGTTTAGGGCGAATTTCTAATTGGTTTGGTATTTGAGTACTCACTTGTTGGTTTTCATTTGTATTTCACACACCCCTTCAATTGTAACAATCAAATAAGTTTGGGGGTGTGCTCATTGAAAAGAAAAGAAAAAAAATAAATAGAAAAGACAATAATAAATAAAAAGAATCAAATGTAAATACGGTTTTTATTTTCGTTTTTTATTGACAAGTGAGTACGTCGGTCTTAAATTCATGTTCAAGATTGTTTCCAATATTTCTATTGGGATTCAAGAGTGAATGTGCCAAGCTTTGAGCCTTGGGTAATGTTAAGTTAACAACGTTAACCCGTTTTCTATTCTAAATTACCCTTGGCTAAATATAGCGAAACCAAACCAAGCCCTAATGATCTTCATGAACTACTAAACCTACATTAGTGGAGAGTGGAACCCAATCCAGCTTATGGTAATCCTTAACTCGTAAATTTTGTTGGGCGATAATCCAATCCGATCGTTGTATAGCCATATTATTGAGTCTCGTACTAACACGTTTACAGGATCTAGAATAGTGTTCACCATTGTTGCATGTTGAAAATCTAGAACATCACATGATGTGTGTTACCGCCTGAAATCGATATAACTAGTGGTTGTTGAGGGCAAAAATAAATAGGCCATTAGAAGAAGTCAAAACTCGCATGTTGTTATGTTTAGATTATTTTTAGGTTGTTTGTTATTTAATTCAGTTTATTGTTTTTTTTTCTCCATTTTAGTGTGTGTGTTCGGCTCGAGGACTAGCCAAATTCCAAGTTTGGGGGGATTTGATAGGTGTGATCCACCTACATATTTCCAAATTGAATTAAGTTAGTTTTCGAGCGTTTATATAGTATTTTATTATGTTTTAATTAGTTTCATACTTTCTGTATAAATCAGGTGTGTGGGGCATAAAGATAGAAAACTGGAGCTAAAATAATAAGATCGAACCTAAGCAAGTCGAAGTTATGGTGGATAAACAAGCTCGGAGGCTAAAATATGAAACAGGCCCACCGCCTAGGCGTCCAAACCACTGCCTAGGCGGTGAAGAAGCTAAGAAAAGAGAAAAATATTACTGATGGACCACTGCCTAGGCGAAGATTCCTTCGCCAAGGTAGAAATCCAGCAGAAAACGAAGATGGGTTACTGACAGCCGCTCGCCTAAGCGGAGAAATTCACTGCCTAGGCGAAAATCCAACATAATGTTCTTCCACGTCTACCGCCTACTTCACCGCCTAGGCGATCAGCCAAACCGACCTAACTCCGCCTAGGTGAAGAATCCACCGCCTAGGTGGAAATCCCTGCACAGTCTTAAGATATTTTTAGATATTTTTAGGATATTTTGGCTATAAATACCCCCTCTCCTCCCTCTTCTCCGTTCTCTCTCTTGCTCTCTTGAATTTTTGAGCCCCTTAGGCTATATTTAAGGGTATATTTAGGAGTTTTAGAGGTGGATCTCACATCCCAAAGTGGAGAAGACGATGAATCGATCGTTGAGCATTCTTAGCGGTTTATCTTTGGACGAGGCTAAGTTTTCGATTGTTTTTCCTTATTTCTTTATATTAGGATCATGTGAGAATGTTTAGCTCGATTTATATGTTTATATGGCTATGGACACGAGTTAAATATGGATTGTAGTAGGGATTAACGATATATTTATAAATATGTTTGTTTGGATGATTTCGGTGTTTTGTTTGTGATTGTTCTTCGTAGTTTGATTGTATTTATCATATTGTTTGTTTACTATGCTTAGTTAGATAAATGTAGAATACGGGGTTTTGACAAATCCCAAATTCGGATTAGGGTAAACAAACGCCACGATTGTATAACCCGATTGGGGTATGAATCGTGGACAATCGATGACGTAGGGCAAGACACATGCTACCTAGGGTCATTAAGGCATTGAGAGGGACTTCTTCGTTGACTCAAAGTTGTGTTATATCCCTCGTCTTACATTCAGGAGAGGTGGCGAGGTAGTTTTAGAACGGAGAGTGTCAATAGGGTAAATAAAACGCGACGATCCAATAACCCAGGAGGGAGTTGGATTGTATGCAATCAATGACGCTGGGTGAGACTCACATGACCTGGGGTCATTAAGACGTCGAGGGGGACTTCTTTGTTGACTCGAAGTCATGTATTCCCCCGAATTACACTCGAAAGAGGTGGTGGTAGAGTTTACGTACTGAGATTGTCAAATAGGTCGAACACCGTAAACGTGAGTAAATCGAGATCGAACACGTATTTTTAAACACGTTAATCCCTAGGCAATTCTTGACCCTAAAACATATTAGCATATTAGTGTAGTTAATTTAGGTTATATTAGTATTAGTTTAATTAATTAATTACATTTGTTTTTTGCCTAGATAAAATTAGGTCATGACAAATGCGGTATTCGATAGTAACGACTCCAATCCCTGTGGATACGATAACCCGATCTTAACGATCACACTATACTAAAACTTAGACCTCGTATACTTGCGAGTGTAAGTAGCGGTGTATTTCATGCCCTACCACCTTCCCCCAAGTTTTAAACCCCGTATTCTCACTATGTCTGTCTAAGCATAATAATCATGACAATATGGCATACACAATCAAAATAGTGAAGAACTACCAATAAACGAAACACAAACTCAAACAAACAACAATTTCGTAAATTATATTAATTCCTAGACAAAATCCGATTAGCTCATAGCCATAATCATTTATATAATGAAAAAGGAGATAAAAAAAGAAACTTAGCCATAGTCCTAAGATTTGCTGCTAAATACACTTCGGGATCGCTTCTCCTTCTTCGCAATGTGTTCTTCTCCTTCGGAATTGGTTGAACACTCCCAAAACCTTTCTAAAAAATATCCTAAGTCTAATGGAGCTCTCATGGACGGAAGAGAGGAGTGGAGAATAAATTGGGAGCCAAACATATCTAAATAGATATCTAAATCTGTGCAGAGGTGACTGCATAGGCGGTAGGATTTACCGCCTAGGCAATGAGTATGTCGGTTTGATCTTCGCCGCAGCGGTGGAGGAGGAGGTGGTTTCAGGGACTTCTCTACAGGTTCACCATTGCAGCGGTAGATATCACCACTGCGACGGTGAGTTTATAGCAACTTAAGGCCCTCTCTACATTTTCACCGCCTCGGTGGTGGTTTTGACGCCGAGGCGGTAGGCTACCTTTGAGAATATTACCCTCATGCTTGTTTTTCGACCGTTCTTCCACCGTTTTTGATCTGATATGATCGTTTATGATTTGTTATCATCCCTTTTTACCCCCCACACCTGATTTATACCAAAAAGAATAAAAACATATTAAAACATATAAAAAGAACTATAAAAATACTCTAAAACTAACAAAACCGATTTGGGAATAAATAGATAAATCACACCTATCAATGTTCTAGAAATATTTCATGAACTTAATTGAGAGATTTAAAAGTTATTTTTAAATGAAATACACCAAAATTGAATGGATATGATATATGGGGTCTATAGGTGCCTTTTAGAGGCATATCTTTTGAAAACTAGCCGTTGGAAGGCTTGATCTAAATCCTTATCAATTGACCTGCGAAAATTAGGTCATACACATCAAGAACTATTAGTTCCTAAGATTTTCTAATAGTTATCATACTGCTGAGATTATTTGAGACTTTTTCATTAAAGTTCTTTTGTTAAAATGGTGTTGAATTGGCGTCACCGATCTGTGCTGTTTGCAATCTTATTTTCATTCGTCGATATTTTCCTAGTGAGATTGTTTCAAGTTGTTGTTCTTAATTTTGATTTCATATTATTGTTGATTGATTGGATTTAATATTACTGAAAAATTGTTTTCAAACTTAAGAGCATAAAAATCTTTTTGTGCTAGCTACACTTATTTATAATTAGATATTAATTTGTTTCACTTTAATTCTATCACGTAGTGAATTTTGGGATGTTAATTGAGTATAATTGTATTAAGGAGGTAGAAGCTCCAAGTGGGAAGAAACTCATATTTGTTTTTGTATTTGTGAGTTTGGGTAGATTAGCTATGGTTAGGTCGGTGTCTAGTCAGGGTAATGATAGGTGTGATCCACCTACGTATTTCCAAACTGAATTAAGTTAGTTTTTGAGCATTTATATAGTATTTTATTACGTTTTAATTAGTTTTCTTACTTTTTGTATAAATAAGGTGTGTAGGGCAAAAAGATAGAAAATTGGAGCGAAAACGATGAGATTGAACCAAAAGCAATCGAAGAATAGTGAAAAAACAAGCTTGGAGGCAAAATTGTGTACCGAGGTTGTCAAATGGGTCGGTGGAGTTTATGTACCGAGGTTGTCAAATGGGTCGAACACCGTAAACATGAGTAAATCGAAATCGAAAACGTATTTGTAAACACGTTAATCCCTAGGCAATTATTCACCCTAAAACATATTATCATATTCGTTTAGTTAATTTAGGTTATATTAGTATTAGTTTAATTAATTAAATTCGTTTGTTTTTCGCCTAGATAAAGTTAGGTCACGACAAACGCGGTATTCGATAGTAACGACACCAATCCATGTGGATACGATAATCCAATCTTAACGATCACACTATACTAAAACTTAGACCTCATATACTTGCGAGTATAAGTAGAGACGTATTCCTACGCCCCTACATTAGTGGAGAGTGCACCCCAATCAGGCATATGGAAATCCTAGTCCTTCACGGTCTAAGTCATGAGTTTCGTTGGGGGATAATCCAATCTAGTCGTTGTATAGTTATATTATTGAGTCTTACACTAACACGTTTAAAGGATCTAGAATAGTGTTCACCATTATTACATGTCAAAATTCTAGAACCACATGATGTGTGTGACCGCCTGAACTCAAAATAATTGGCGGTTGTTGGGGGATAAAATAAATAGACCGTTAGAAGAAGTCAAAACTCGCATGTATGTTATGTTTAGATTTTTTTTAGGATGATTGTTATTTCAGTTTGTGTATTTTCATTTTAGTGTGTGTGTTTGGCTCGAGGACTAGCCAAATTCTAAGTTTGGGGGTATTTGATAGGTGTGATCTACCTACATATTTTCAAACCGAATTAAGTTAGTTTTCGAGCATTCATATAGTATTTTATTAAGTTTTAATTAGTTTTCTTACTTTTTGTATAAATCAGGTGTGTGTGACAAAAAGATAGGAAACTGGAGCGAAAACGATGAGATCGAACCAAAAGTGATCGAAGAACAGTGGAAAAATAAGCTCAGAGGAAAAATTATGAAACAAGCCCACTGCCGTGGCCTCCAGACCACCACTGCGGTGGTGAAGATACTGAGAAAGGAAAAATGCTACTGACAGACCACTGCTGCGGCTGTAAAGAAGCAAAGAAACAAAAGTAGGCTACTGACAGTCCACCGCCTAGGCAGAAATCCAGCAGAATGTTCTTCCTAAGCCACCGCTGTCTTCATCGCTACGGCGATCAACTAACTGACCTATCCACCGCCACGGCGCTGAATCCTATGGCCGCAGCGGTGATCCTCTGCACAGCCTAGATATTTTATTTAGATATTTTGAGATCTTTTGCTTATAAATACCATTCCCTCTCCCCCTTTCTTGAACCCCCCCCCCCCCCTGCGGTCCATTTGGGAACCTTAAGCTATATTTAGGCTAGGTTTTAGGAGTTTTAGAGGTGGCGCTCACATCTCAAATTGGAGAAGACGGCGAATCGATCATTGAGCATTCTTAGTGGTTTATCTTCGGACGAGGCTAAGTTCTTCGATTGTTTTTTCTTATTTCTTTAACTTAGGATATTGTGAGCATGTTTAGCTCGATTTCATTGTTTATACGGTTATGGCCACGAGTTAAATATGGATTGTAGTAAGGGATTAACGAATAAATTTATGAATATGTGTTTGGATGATTTCAGTGTTTTGTTTGTTATTGTTCTTTCCAGTTTGATTGTATTTATCCTATTGTTTGTTTATCATGCTTAGTTAGATAAATGGAGAATACGGGGTTTTGACAAACCCCAGATTCGAATTTGGGTAAACAAACGCCACGATTCTATAACCCAGTCGGGGTTTGAATCGTGGACAATCGATGACATTGGGGTAAGACTCACTCGATCTAGGGTTGTTAAGATGTTGAGGGGGACTTCTTCGTTCACACAAAGTTGCGTTATATCCCCTGTCTTACATTTGGGAGAGGTGGCGAGGGAGTTTTAGATTAGAGATTGTCGATAGGATAAATACAACGCATGATCCAATGACCTGGTCGGGAGTTGGATTGTGTGCAATCAATGATGCTGGGTGAGAGTCACGTTACCTAGGGTCATTAATATGTTGAGGAGGACTTCTTCGTTGACTCGAAGTCATGTATTCTCCCGTCATACACTCGGGAGAGGTGGCGGTGGAGTTTACGTTCCGAGGTTGTCAAATGGGTCGAACACTGTAAACGTGAGTAAATCAAAATCGAACACGTATTTGTAAACACGTTAATCCCTAGGCAATTATTCACCCTAAAACATATTAGCATATTAGTGTAGTTAATTTAGGATATATTAGTATTAGTTTAATTAATTAAATACATTTGTTTTTCACCTAGATAAAGTTAGGTCACGACAAACGCGATATTTGATAGTAACGACACCAATCCCTGTGGATACGATAACCCGATCTTAATGATCACACTATACTAAAACTTAGACCTCGTATACTTGAGAGTGTAAGTAGCGACGTATTCCTACGCCCCTACTAGGTAACTAGGGTTTTAATCTTGTTCGGGAAAAAGGTTGTGGTTTGATCTTGACTAATGTATAAAAAGGTTAGGCTATTCTTTTCCCTTTAAAAAAAATTAGGTTTTGATTCTTCCTAAAATTGAATTATTTTTGATTGAATTGTAAATGTTCAATCCTTACGTGGGAAAATGATACTTGTGAGTGTGGTAAGGTTTGAACTTTAGCCCGTTAAAAATATTAGGTTGTGATTCTTCCTGTAATACAATTAGGTTAGTCTGTAGCTTGAAAAAAGATTAGTTTTTCTTTAGCTTGGGAAAAGAGAATTGTGAAGGTTGATTATGAGTTTGGGAAAATAATCGTTGTAAATGTTTGGTTTCTACTGTTAAAGGAATCAGGGATTTCGTGGTTGCGAATCTTCGTGGAGCTCGGGGGACTGGATTAGGCAAGGCTAGCTTGCTGAACTAGAATATATCTTAGTGTGTTGCATTATTTATTTTCTTTATACTTTGTTTGGGTGTGCACCTAGAATTAAACACTTATCCACTACG
The DNA here is from genome assembly GCA_016647705.1 of Eucommia ulmoides. Classification (NCBI taxonomy): domain Eukaryota; kingdom Viridiplantae; phylum Streptophyta; class Magnoliopsida; order Garryales; family Eucommiaceae; genus Eucommia; species Eucommia ulmoides. The sequence continues at coordinate 21,637,124 of CM028331.1, forward strand.
TAACGAAGATAATAATTGATGTAGGATAAATTGATTATTTGATAAATTAAACGTTGAAAGTTTTAATCGTTTAAATTTTTATTACTACCTAATTCACTCCCCCCCTCTTGGTAGCTCACTGGTCCAACAATTGGCGTTAAAGCTGGTTTTAGCTCGATATGCTTTAAAGTCTTGCTAATCACGATCACATAGACTGCACTGAACATAATATCATATGTACTATTGTATGGTCCCCCACTTCTTCTGATAATAACTGTTCTGTTAGTGAGAATGGTAGAATTCGTGATAATGAGGCTGCAGATAAGATTATTGAGACGTTGATTGTATTACTTATGTTTTTGGAAAAGATAATTTTAAACTTGGGCAAAAGATTGCAATTCTTATAAATAAAAAGTTTAGTACTACTAAGTCTCTTAAGAAAAAGAATTTGGACAAATATTTTGAAACTACTGAATTTGCAAATGCTTTATCCGAAATTAGTAAGTTTTATGAAAAAATCGATTCTCTTGAAGAAGAGAATGAAGTTTTGAAAATTAATATTTATGATTTTTCAATAGAATGATTTTAAAAAAAAAAAATCTTGAAACTTTAAATGAGGCCTTGAGCATTGAGTTGAAAAATGCAAGGTGTGAGCTTGACAGAGCTCATGTGAAAATCGATTAAGTTGAAAATGAGTGCCAAATTTTTAATAATGATCTTGAATTTATGTATAAGAAAAATTTTGGTCTACAGGTAAACGTTAGTTCAACGGAGCGATTACTTGAAAAGACTCAAAAGGAGCTTGACGAAGTAATGAATAAATTCAAGGAAATTGGGAGAACTAAACTTGTTGGAAAACTAATAGTCGCTAAAGTAGCTCCTCAATATTACTATCAAAATAGTGCTCTTGTACAGAACAATGATTATATGAAGAAATGTACTAATAATACTAAATATTTTTATTGTGGGAAGCGTGGTAATTTGGAGAAAGTTTGTTATTTGTTGCATGGTTACCCTGTCGGATCCAGAAATAATTGGATATCAAAATGAGAATTTTTATGTAGGTACCATTCGGAGATTCGAGCAATCAAGAGGATCTAATGAATATTACACACTGAGAAAGGATTCAAGATTCAATGCACGAATAAGGAAGAATCAGTATATGCTAAATGGAAGGATAAAAACATAGCAAGATCATAGATGAAATTAATTGATACTTATCCTCAACAAATGGTTAGAAATAAATATCAGAGAAGGACCATGTATAAAGCGGTGACAAAACAAAATGAGGAAAAGCAGCTCAATGAGCCAAACAAGAGCAAGAAGATTATCACCGAACCAATCCAGAAAAGAGCCAATACAAGAAATGAGGAAATCAAAATGACAAATCAAGGAAAAGAAAAAATAGTGGATTCAAATGACACCAAGCTTGAAATCAACAATCCACCAAAGGTACAAACACCAATTGCTCCCACGGGTGATTTAGATATGTCAAATTTTCTAAAATTCAAATAAGTTAATTTTGTTAGGGAGACCAATGCTTCGCACTTGATAAATTAGATATTTATGATATGTGTGTGTATGTGTGAGTGCGTGGGTGTGAAAATATTTTAAATAATTTGTCTAGATTAAAATAAGAGGTAAAAATTGACTAGTTGATCAAATGGGATAAAATGGACAAAAGGACAAGAGGACACATGTCGGTCAACCAATAGATGTAAAACCTATTGTGTGTAGACTCTGCAGTGGTCAGTTAAATGACCAAGAATAGTTGGTCAACTAACTGTTAAGGGATTTAAAATCCCTAGCCCCTCATTTCTCCCCATTTCGCTTTTGAACACCACTTTCTCTAAAAACACTTCCTCTCACAAGCACTTTTCATTCAAAAACTTCAAGAAATCATCATAGTTCGGCTTGGATTTGAAGATCTAGTGCTTTGGTCTAGCGGTTGGAAACCTGAAGCTTCATTGTAAGGTTGGTTCTTCTATCTCTTCTAGGGTTTCGGTTTATTCAGTTTATCTAAGTTAGATCTCTTGTGTTAAATTGGTTATTTGGACTTAAAATTGTGAAAAAAATGCCTAGAATCAAGAGATCTTAACCAAAATCCAAATACGACACTACCCACTTTGAGAGAAAGGGGAAAGAAATAAGATTCAAAGAGGAATTTGGTAATCGAAAGTTGTGTGTTGTAAACCCATAGATTTTGATGGTTTAAAGAAGAAAAATCTCGATCTTGAAAAATATGTTAGGGTTTTGGGGTGGACTGAATTTGTCTCCCAATGTAATGAATTATGTTCTTTGGGTAAGAATGTTCTATAGCAATCTTACACTTAGGGATGATCAAATGACGTCGTTTGTTAAAGTGAAGGAAATTAGATTTGATACGGTAGAGCTTAGGCATTTTTTGAATTTGGATAGAGAAAATGTGTTTCCCTATAATACCACTAATTGGCTTGCGGCAAATTTTAATTAAAGTAAGATCGCCGATAAGTTTGGGTTGGATGGAGATAGAGCGGGATTGCTATTGCTTGAGCACCACCTCATTCATTCGATGATTACATATACTATAATGCCTAGAGGTGGAAGTCATGAGAATGTAAATAAATTTGATTTGTACTTGTTGAATGAGATTATTGAGGGGAGAAAACTTGATTGAACCCATATTATGATGGAACACATAAGGTAACATCTAAATAAACCCTCTAGAGTGCTACCATATGCTGATATACTTTAAATAATATTTGACCGTTTTGGAGTGGAAATCGATCCTAAAGAAATGAAATTCTTCTTAGTAACCCCAGTATGAATAAATGTGAGTAGTTGCATTCTAATGGGGTATGAATTCAAAAGGAATAGATGTGTAAAAATGAGGGGTGAAGAGAGACTAAGAAGGGTGGTTGAAGAAGAAGAAGAAGAGGAACATCTATGTTCAGAACAAAAGTTGGACATGCTTGGAGATCAAGTTGATGATTTTTGGGAAAACATAGAAGTGATGGATTATCAAATGTTTGGGATCGAAAGCGGGATGGTTGACATAAGAGTGTCTATAGACAACGGATATGGGAAGATCAAAGAGACTATGGAGGTTGGATTTGGTAGAATAACAGGCAATATGGAACAAATATTCCAATTCTTTCAGAGCTCACAGTTTGCCACTTAGCAGTAGTTTAGCGCCCAACAACATTATAGTAGACATACTACATTCAGAGCGCAACAATTCTTCAGAGGATCTTTTGCAACAGGGTCGTTAGGGGCAAGACTATCGATGTCGCATTATTAGTAGATGCCCACAAGTTTGAGCATTCATCCTGGTGGTCAGTATCCACAGTAGCAGGCGACTAGTCCATTGGGTTCATATTACCCATTCATGGGACATGGTTATTAGATTTTAGGCTTTACCATTCTTAGTAGTGTTATGTCATTTGAACTTGTCTTACCCTAGTACTTCGGTCTGTAATAGTTTAATCTAGGATCTATGGTACTTGACTGAGTAGTACGTAGTTTATTGTGGTTTGTATAGACATGATCATTATGCCTAATATTTATTTTCTATGATGATTCACATATATTCTAAAAAAATTGAAAATGAATTTTATTCTTAAAAATTGATTTTTATCCTCTTTATTGAAAACGAAAAGGTTTGATGAGTTTTTAAAGAAAACTTATTTAAACGAGTTTAAAAGTATTTGTTTTCCACCCCTACTTTTTGAGATGACAAAGGGAGAGAATTTGTTTGATGTTGAAATGAGATATTTTTTTTGACAAAAGGGGAAATTATAATTAAATTGAGATATTGTGCTTTAAACGAGATAGTTTATATTTAGGAATTTATTTGCCTAAGTATTGCACTGATGTTTAAATGAGATATTAGTTTGACAAATGGGGAATTATAATTAAATTGAGATATTGTGCTTTAAACGAAATAGATGATGTTTATGAATTTGTTCGCCTAAGCATTGCACCGATTAAAGAAAGAATTATGGTGAAATTTATCATATAGTGCTTCATTTAATATATTAATCGTTAAGTTGATTTTTTTTCCCGTTAAGTTGAATTATTTGAATTATCATCATGATTGTGCTAAATTGATTTAAATACCCATCCTCAGATATATGGAGAGTGTGGTTACATTTCGTTTTTTGAAAAAAACATCAAAGTTCATTGTCATCATCAAAGTTAATTGTCATTATCAAAAATGGGGAGATTGTTGATCCCGAGTTTTGGGTGGACAATTAAAGGTTGATGTTTTTGGTAGAACTAATGTGTTTGTCGAGTGTTTTAGAAAAAAGTTCCAATTATTGATTAAATCATGAAGAAATTATCAAGGGTGCAAAGATGAACAATGAAGAAATGAAGAGTATTGAAGTTCCTAAAGATATTAGGTGAAAAAAACTCAAATATTCTTATACTCTTAATGTAACCCGAATTAGGATCATACACGACACTGTTAAATGAATTATATTTTGTGTGTGTTTAATTTGATGAAATTTAGGATCCTAATTAGTGTTCATATATTTGCTCCTATGTAAAATTGAAAAATGAAAATTGATCTAAGTGAGAATAATGTTTGAAATATAATTTTAGAGTCAATTTAATTAACTGAGAAAAACAATCTATTAATGGGTTCAAACATTGAGTTTTGGTTCAGAAATAAGTGAAATAATGGCCAACTAGCGTCAATCGGTCAACTGATCCAAGGAGGATTAGTCAACTGATTGAAACAGTGAGGTTTCAGAGAAAATATGGAGTATCCTGCGTCGATCGGTCAACCGACCATGAAGGAATCGGTCAATTGATAGGCGTACGGTAATGGCAGTAAAACATCTCTAAAATTATCTGTCAATCGATTGTGGGACAACCAGTCAACCGATTGTGGCATGGTTTGGCTTGGAAAACATACTAAATTGATCGGTTAGCCGATCGTAGGCGGATCGGTCAACTGACTGGTGTTTAGTTTCGTACTGGCTTACACTCTGAATCAATTTCTCAACCAACTAGCTTGGGTTTGGTCAACTGACTGTTTCAGTTGAGATTTCGAGGATTTTAGGATTTTCGGTAAAAAACTAGTCGTTATTAGCCGTTTTTGACAATTCCAATGGAGTATTTCAGAGGATTTGATATTTCTAAATATATATATATATATATATATATATATATATATATATATATATATATATATATATATATTGATATCCATATTTATTTGATTCATATAAGTAAAGATTCTCTCAATTTTAGCAACTAAATAATTTTTTTTTATTTTCAATGATTGATGTTCTAGAAATATTTCATGAACTTAATTGAGAGATTTATAAGTTATTTTTTAATGAAATACACCAGAATTGAATGGATATGATATATGGGGTCAATAGAAGTCTTTCAGAGGCATATCTTTTGAAAACTAGCCGTTGGAAGGCTTGATCTATATCATTATATATAGATCTGCAAAAATTAGATCATACACATCAATAACTATCAGTTCCTAAGATTTTCTAAGAGTTATCGTAGTGCTGAGATTATTCGAGAGTTTGTGATTAAAGTTCTTGAGTTAAAGTGTTGTTGAATTGGCATTACCGATCTGTGCTGTTTTGCAATCTTGTATTCATTCATTGGTATTTTCCTAGTGAGATTGTTCCAAGTTACTATTATTAATTTTTATTTCATATTATTGTTGATTGCTTGGATTTAAGATTATTGAAAAACCATTTTCAAACTTAAGAGCATAAAAATCTTTTAAAAACATTTTTGTGATATTATCTGATTACGTGCCATATTTTGTGCTACCTACACTTATTTATAATCTCATATTAATTTTCCTCACTTTAATTCTATCATGTAGTAAATTTTGAGACATTAATTGAGTATAATTGTTTTGAGGTAGTAGAAACTCCGAGGGGTAAGAAACTCATAATTTTTTTTGTACTTGTGAGTTTGAGCGGATTAGACACGATTGGACCGGTGTCTAGTCAGGATAGCTAGGGTTTCAATATATTTTAGAAAAAGGTTGAGGTTTCATCTTTGCTTAAGGTATTAAAAGGTTAGGTTATTGTTTTTCCTTTAAAAGAATTAGGTTTTGATTCTTCCTAAAATTGAATTATTTTTGAGTGAATTGTAACGGTTCAATTCTTACCTGGGAAAAATGATACTTGTGAGTGTTGTAATACCCCAAAAATTTATATTTAAAAATAAATAAATTATTTTATATAAGTTTAATATTTTTTGGATTATTTCGTAAAAATATTTGATAATTTAGGGGGATAAATGTTAATTTTAAATTGACTTTTAAATATTCTGGGATAATGTGTTATTTAAAATATACTTTTAAAAATTTGAAGATATAATTAATATTTGTTTTATTTTAAGGGGGCATTGTGTAAATAAATAAATAAATAAAAATATATATGGTATGAAATTGATTCCTATTGATCCTAAGATTTTGATGAACAATTAAGTATTGATGTTTTGGTAGAATTAATATTTTAATTGAGTGTTTCAGTGATTTAAAGTTCCAAGTGATGAAGATGACAAATTAAATGGATACTAAATGATGAATTTGAAGATTTAAGAGTTTGAAGAAATTAGAAAAAATAACCCAAGTAAATTTCAACTCTTAATATCCCATTTAGGAACACACACATGGCACAAAATGTATTTTCTCATTTATTTGTGTTTTGATTAAGTTAAATTATTTGCTCCTATGTGAATTGAGAATAAATAATTTTGAATGACTAAAATGAAATATAAGAATATTAGTGGAGCTCATTTTAAAGAGAAAATGGTTAAAGGGGCAAAAACATAAAAGAAAATGAGTTAAAAAAGTATTCAGAGAAGAGATCTAAAAGATAACAGTTGACTGGTGAGTCGACCGGACCAAGTAACTGTAACATCCTGTATCTCTAAGTCAACTGACAGGTTGACCGGCCAAGAAGGGCTGAACTCTCTGAATCAACAAGTCGACTGATAGGTCGACTGGTGAAAGAAAGACCAACTCTCTGAATCTACAAGTTGACTGGGTGGTCGATCGATGAACTGCATTGGCTACATCCTAAATCTCCTAGTCGACTAGGCAGTTGACTAAATGCGCTGTTTTAGGATATTGTTTTATTCAAGATTAAATCCAATAGTACTTGTTTTTGGTTGATATTTGAGAGAGATTTTGAGGATATTCTCTATATTTAAGATATGGTTCATATATTAATTAAATCCTACTAATATGATTCATCAAATATTAATGTTTCTCAATTTAGTATATGAAATAGATTCTATTCTTATTAATTAAGATTGAAAAATACTTTGGGGGTTTAATTGAGAGATTTGAAAGTTTTTTTTAAATGAAAATTGAACCAAAGTGAAGTCCTTATGATATAAGGGGTCTATAAGAGCTTTTAATTGTCATGACATATGTAAACTAGTTGTTAGAAGACTGATTTCATATTCCTATATATAGACCGACGAATTTATAATATAATTAATCATTCATTGAGAGAGTTAAAAGAGTTTATATCATTTGTGAGCTCTTCTAAGAGTGATTTTGAGAATCAATTGCGATCAATTTTTGCTGATACCCGATTTGAAGCTACATTGTTCTAATAATTATTTATGTGGATTCCGGGTGAGATATTTTCATATTGCTTATTATTTATTTTTTATTCTATATTTGGAAATTGATCTTAGAAATTGTTTCTAATTTTTGAAGAAAATATATTTTTCGAACAATTTATTGAATCTGATCACATGCTCCAATTTGCTACCCATATTCTTGTTAAGTCAAATTTTTGTATCTCACACTTTTCTATCACTAGTTGGGATATTAATTGAGTTATTATTTATCTGGGGCGGTAGAAGTTTCGAGTGAGATTTACTTCTTATCAATTTTTGTATTGGTGAGTTGTGACAGGTTAAATACCATTGTGGGTATTTAATCAAGGGTAGCTGTATTTTAGTCTCTCCCTACAAAGAGATTGAGGTAGTCATTCTTCCTGGATAAGAATTGCGTTGTGAGTGATTTGTAAATGTTACATCCTTACTTATGAAAAAGATAGTTAGAGTGTTTTGAGAGGTTTTGATTCTTGTGCCTTAGTATTAAAAAGAATTAGGTTATTCTTTAACTTGTAAAAAGTAGAGATTCTTCCTTAACTTGGGAAAATGATATTGTAAAGGTTGATTCTGAGCCTGTAAAGAATCGGTGTACGAGTTTGGTTCCTACCTTTAAAGGGATCTTGGTTTTAGTGGGTGCAACTTTCATGGAGCTCGGGGGACTGGATTAACCAAGAGTTGTTTGGTGAACCAGTATAAATCTTTTTTGTACTGCATTACTACTTTACTATTTTTGTTGTTTGGATGTGCACTTAGATTGATAATATTTTCCGCTGTATTATAAAGATAATAATTAATTTAGGTATAAAATTAATTATTTGATTTATTTAATTTTATTCTGATTATTTTTTTAATTACCCAATTCACCCCCTCTTGGGTATTCTATTGGGCCAACAATTCATTTTTAGAGAAGGAATCAATTTAAAACCCCGTATATATGTTCATATGGGTAAACTGACAAGTATATTGTTTTATATATTATATAATGATGATGATGATGATGATGATGATGATGATGATGATGATGATGATGATGATGATGATGATGATAATAATAATAATAATAATAATAATAATAATAATAATAATAATAATAATAATAATAATAATAATAATAATAATAATGAGAAGTAATGAAACCAGTTCAGGATAAATGCTATTCATACATATATATATGCAGAGACAGAGGGAACGAATGGATTATATATATATACTAGTGTATAACCCGTGCCTGAAGGCACGGGTGTAAAATATTCAGCATCTAATTTATCATAGCATCTATAGTAACTAACAATTTCCAAAATATAAAGTTAAAAGTACACCGTTAAAATTAGACCCCTTTTAGTAGTTCGGAGGTTTATAATAAAAAATTTAGATGAATAATTTGAGAAGTACACACTGGAAAATGGACATATGTTAATATGATTGTTGTCAATGAATGATGATTATCTCTTCTAATTCTAAACATGAGAAATAGCAAAATTGTCAACGCTAAAAGGTTCAATGTCTAAAAGATTTTCAATGTTCGGCAATTACAAAACCTCAAATAAAGTATCAAATTGACCATCAAACAATTGGAAAAAAAAAATACCTAATTGAAAAAGAATAAACAATATTACACCAATAATTCAAAAACTAAAAACCCATATTTAGAAATCCTTGATTAATTAACGACGATCGATTAAATTGTAAGATAAAACATACTTGATCAATTGTTCTGCTTAGAATTCAAGCATCCACGTCACATTAATGGTGTTGCAACCTGAAAATCAAAATAAAATCATAATGACGTATGGAATAAAATAAAAATCTATATATGTAATATAGTTTTCTGAAGAAAATAAATTTATTCAAATAACATTTAAAATAGCATTGAAAGAAAATATGTGATCTAAAAAAAACATAACACAAAATAATAGTGATGCACTTTACAACATATTTCGCATAGATAAACCTCCAAGATTTGAATTTTTAGTATTACTATCAATGTTTACATTACTGTTGACATTTGATGCACTTGTATATCATTCATATTGCTTAGTTTAGATAATGAATCAGCCATACTCCATATCGAATAAACACTTCTAGTTTGGGCAATGAATCAACCATGCTCTCTATCAAATAAGCACCATTAAAAAAATTAAAAATATTGACATAATTTACTTTGTTTATACGACACATTCCAATATTTGAAAATTATTCAAATATTGAAGACGATCAATAATTAATGTAAAAAAAAAAATTGAACATAACTCCCTCTATTTATATGACATTCGAAATTATCAACTCCTGTTTTATAACACAACACTGACAAACAACCAATATCAATCAATTACGAAAACAACGAACACAATCATATCATACAACAATAAGACCATAATCTACAATATGAAATTTAACAATACGACGAATAATAACTATGTATATACATTATAAATTTAGTAATATAAGTCCACCACCCAGGACACTGGAGCCCACCACCCAGGGCTACTGGAACTTACCTTAATTATACCATGTCAAGCCATAGATTTCTCCATTTGTCTTCAATATTTGAAGTGGCACATATTTGAATCTAGTGAAAATCAAACATAATAATTATCAACTGGACAAATAAATTATAATCATATTTAAGACAAACAAATAAATAAGTCAACTCATGGTTAGAAATCTATAAACGATTACTTTCCAAAACCCATATATTTTCGTTCCAAAACGGAAACCCAATTTTTTTTTGGTTTTCGTATAACCTTTTATGTTCCCAAAATGAAATTCACAGCTGTTTAGTGGCATTTGTTTAGTGTTTCTCTTCCCGGATTTCAGCATTTGTTCCCCAAAAAACATGAAACAAAAAACAAAAACAGAAACAGAAACAAAAAACAGAAACAGAAACGGAAACAAAAATAGAAACAGAAACAAAAAACAAAAAACAAAAACAGAAACCCATTTATTTCCTGTTTCCATTGCGGGGAAAAAAAATTGAGAACAAAAAACTTGTAAGGAGAAAGCAATCAATATACATAGAAATTGACGCAAAAATATACGTGGACATGTTAAACCATTATTAACATTCAAGTTTCAAGAATTAGATTTAAAGCAGTGGCTCTAAGTCTAATTTTTTTTATCTATGATTTTTAAGAACACCAAACATAGTAAATAGGAAACATATTTTTAAGACACTCCATCTTAGAACATATTTCATCCATAAAAATTAGAAATGAACAAAATTAGAGTTTAGAAGGTGAAGTAACAAAACCCTCTAAAATCTAGGAAATGAAAACATAAAATCTGCGAGTAATTCCCAAAACATAAAACGTGGAACAAAAAATATGGGAACATAAATCTTCTGCTTTAGCACAATAAGTGATCTATAATACAAAATAAAAGTGAAACAAACTCAAAGTGGTTTACAACAAATCTAAAAATAGAAACTAAAATCTGGAAAGAGAAACATAAAAATCTAGGAAAAATAGATCCTAGAAAATTAATTTTAGAACAGAAATCTAGCAACAAAAAAACTGGAAATGGGAATTCAAATATAAACACCTGTAAATTCGCGGTGCCCGATGCTTCGAATTGCAAGGTGAACAACTACTATTTTTACCTTGAGCCGTTGCCGTCCAATCAAATCTTTAAGGTTAATATGTTTGGAGTTCAGATAAGCAAATAAAAACACATTTAGCTAAGCAGATGAACATAGCTTCAAAGAGTAAAAAATAAAAAATAAAAAATAAAATCTTAATCTGAAGATAAAAATAAAAACAAAAAATATCAAAACCTACATCATATAATGGCAGAAAATACCCATTTGACTCTTTGAAGCGAAATATAATAAATTAGCAGCAGTAATTCAACCAATGCATTGTTATTTCATCCCCAAAATAGAGAGGATCGTAAAAAACTAATTATACAAAAATATTATTCAGAAAAAATGAACCTGTGTAGCTAGCGATGAACCCTCGGCAATAGTCAATTGGCGGAGATGGATTCTTGAAAGAATTTCTTACAGGAGAAGACATTGGCATGTTATCCCTGGGCCTAGAAGGAACAAATTGATTCCCAAGAAGGGGTGCCCCAGCAGCATTCCAGGCATTGGGTAGTGGAAGACGACCATGCATAGGCTCACCAAGATTTAGCATCGGTCTGTCCAAAGTAAAACCATCTCATTTAATGAAAAATAAAAATAAAAAATGAAGTTAAAAAAAAATACCTAAAACCTGGTGCTTGGAATCGAGGGCCAAAACCCGGACCGCCAAATGCAGGACCACCCCTATAAAAAAAATTATTAAATAAATACCATATATATAATACTATTATGCATAAACATTGAGTATAAATAAAATAAAAAATTGAAACAAACCTCAATTCGCCAAGTCTAGGCCTCTTAGGATCAGCAACGAACAATCAACGGCTGATCACAACCCTAAGATGCAAAAAATAAATAAGCAAAACAACTTTAATAATAACATAAAAGAACACAGCATAATTAGGATCAAAACAGGCTCACCAAGATTTAGCATCTCAGCGAATCGGATATGGAAATCAAGTGATCAAACCTCCAACCGAGAAATAATTTCAGCAACACAGTCCTTCGATGTTGCTTTCGCAATAGCTGGTTTCAACTTTGCAGCTTCCTGGAAGTCTTCCTTGTTTACTGCCTCTCTCTAGTTGAAACTGTAGAATATGCAAAGATATAAATTTATAATCACCAAAAAAACATAAGGAAGAAAAACCTCAATTGAATTCAAATTTCAAATATACTAAATCAAGACTTATTGAACCCAAACAATTATAAAAAAATATAACTGAATGGTTCCTCAAGAGCATATGATCCTTCATTGAAAAGATGATAAACAATTCACTTAAGAACATAACCGAGTAATCAACAGAAAACCTAATACTTACGCAATTAAGTAGAAAAATCAACAGACCCAACATAAAAAAAAACATTATAAAATATACTGTCAGTAACCACAACCACAAACATAAAAAACAATAATGAATTTAAATTGTTAACACGTGTTTTCAAAGACAACAAATCTGGGAATTAAACAATTTCGCACCAAATCAAGTTAGTATTTTTGCTACAAATTGTGATATGAAATAATTATTGTACAAATTCAGAAACCGAAACAGAAAACTCAGAAACAAAAACAGAAACAGAAATTCAGAACAGTATTTCGGGAACATACCTGGAGAATTGGGAAATTTTCTAGTTCAAAAAAACAAACTAATTCTCACAACGTATTGATTCTTTATTCTGAAAATCGTGAACAGAAACAAAAACAGAAAACTCAGAAACAGTATTTTGGGCAAATACCTAGAGAATTGGGAATTTATCCATTTAAAATATATGAGAATCATGTCTAATATCATGACCGAACAATAAACCATAGAATTTTCATACGAAAATGCTGAAGAGAAGTTCTATTTTTTTTGCGAAATGAAAACAGAGCCATATTTTTATTTTATTTTTGAAAAAAAAACAAAAAAAAAAAAAACAGTTCTTTAGGTACAGAAAATTTAAACAGAAACAGAACATCAATTTATGAACCCAAATTTTCTTTGGGTGCAGAAAACAGAAACAAAAACAGTTTTTTGGGAACAGAAAACATAAACATTTTTTTGGGGGGGGTAAAGAAAACAGAAACAGTAACAGAGTATCAAATTGTGTAACTTTTTTCACAAACAAAAACAGAATCAGAAATAGGGAGCAGGAACAGAAACAGAAACATAGAACAGAAACAGAAACATGGAACAGAAAGTTAAAGTTCACATCAATTCACTTAAAGTCCTGTTTGGAAACACCTAATTTGACCCCAAAACAAAGTATTTCAAAAATGAATCTATATAAACAGAAAAAACAGGGCAAAACACATACTCTTTCAGCCAAACTATGGCTGTCCGTGGCTTGTCCCTGGCGTGCTCGAACGTGAATGTAGTCGTGTTTTTTGAACTTCAGAAACCTTTGAATTCTCCTTCGAAGTATCGCCGCTGCCGTTGTTATTATTATTATTGCTGTTCTGTTATGTGATTTTGGAATCGTCCACCTCTTGAATACTGCATCCTTTGACCCTCTTTTCTTTAGATTCCTCTTCTTCAACTACCTGAAATTAGACATTAAATTCACCTCAATTTCCAATGAAATTAGCCGATAAAATAAAAAATAAAATGAATTAATTACCTTTAGGTTCTGGGTCTGGTCGTTTTTTCTCTTCTTGGTGCCCTCTCTCTCTCCCCCCACGGCGGAGTGCAAATTTCTGGTATTAGTTGCCAGCTCCACCATGGTGGCGGCAACCACCGGAGGGCAGCTAGCTGTCCTCGAAATAGCGAAATTCAACTCAAACCCAGTTGCGCCGGCATAACCCAAGCCTTCCTCACCGGCGTTAAGGTTTCCGAATTCCGACCACCCGTTTTCCTAACCCGGATCCGGTTTCACAGCCCGGTTCAGAAGCTCCCCTAGACCCATGTCGCCGTTAGCTGTTAACGGTAACAAACCGAGCTCATTTCCATTAAAATAACTGCTCTGGTTATGGTGACTTTGTTCCTGTTGCCAAGAGATAATCAAAATAGAAAATTGGTAGCAAAGAGATAAACTACATATCGAAGAAATTGCAAAATTGAAATCGTAAGCCAAAATAGCCAAAATCGCAAACTACATGTCAAAAAATCAAGCGAAGAAATCTCTTTATATCTGGCAATAGCCTGTGCCTCTATATCTTTATGCTTCAATCCCCTTATGCAATCAAATGAAAATTCAAGAATAAACACTCAATCATTGTGATTTGCAAGAGAACCTCATGTAAATTAAGGGATAAAACATCACATTTACGAAAATGCTGAAGAGAAGTTCTATTTTTTTTTTGCGAAATGAAAACAGAGCCATATTTTTATTTTATTTTTGAAAAAAAAACAAAACAAAAAAAAAAACAGTTCTTTAGGTACAGAAAATTTAAACAGAAACAGAACATCAATTTATGAACCCAAATTTTCTTTGGGTGCAGAAAACAGAAACAAAAACAGTTTTTTGGGAACAGAAAACAGAAACATTTTTTTGGGGGGGTAAAGAAAACAGAAACAGTAACAGAGTATCAAATTGTGTAACTTTTTTCACAAACAAAAACAGAATCAGAAATAGGGAGCAGGAACAGAAACAGAAACATAGAACAGAAACAGAAACATGGAACAGAAAGTTAAAGTTCACATCAATTCACTTAAAGTCCTGTGCCTCTATATCTATATGCTTCAATCCCCTTATGCAATCAAATGAAAATTCAAGAATAAACACTCAATCACTGTGATTTGCAAGAGAACCTCATGTAAATTAAGGGATAAAACATCACATTTACGTAGATCAAAATTAAAAACAATGACACCTAATTGTTGCAAGCTCCAAAGGCCTGCTACTTTTAGCAGCATCAGCAGAAGCCCAAAAAAGACAGGCTTTAGCAGTATCAAATGCGACATCATAATGCCATTCCCAATTCTTCCCTAAACAATAACAGCAGCAACGAATGAATAGAGCACATACCTGGGAATGTCTTTCATAATGCCATTTATGTCTCGCTTATTCACTGAAAAGAACTAAATTTGGTTTAAATAAACAAAAACAGCAGCAACGAATAGAGCACATACCTGAGGTTTTGATCAACAACGAACTGAAGTAGAGCAACGAACTGGCTGGATTCTAGAGCAGCAGCAACAAACTGGTGGAGTAAAGGAATGAAGAATCTGGAGCAGCAGCATCAAACAGAGCAGCTGAAGAACCTGCGTGAACAAATGGAGAAGGACTGAAGGAGTGTACTTGGAATGTGTGAAAGGAGAGTGAGAGAGAAGAGAGAGATCGTACCTGAAAGCAGCGGTGTTTGCTGAGGAAAATCGGAATGTTGGTGCGAGAGGGAGAAAAAAATCGATTTGCGGTGATTGACGGTCGTCGAGAGTGCGAGGCAGGAGGCGGAGGTACCCAATCGAATGAGGGTTTTTGAAACCAACGCCACCATCAGTGTCCCTACTCAGATCAACGCCACAATCGGTGTCCCAACTCAGATCAACTCAAATCGAGTGAGGGTTTTGAAAATTGAACAAACTGAAAAACGAAAAGCAGAGACGGAGAAGGAGAGAGAGAAAGACGAACCTGGAAAAACTGAAAAACGATAGGAGCGTATGCCATTGATGAAGGTGACCTGATTGCGATGATGGTGGTGATTTTTTACAGGCAGCACGACCGAGATAGAGAGAGCGCTTCAATTTTAAGGGTTTCGAAACCCCTAATTTCAGAAACCCCTAATTTCAGAAACCCTTAAAAAAAATCAAATTCAAACCAATGAATTTCAAAATAAAGATTTTTAGTTTGAACTACTGCAAAATCGAATCAAGAGCTGTGAATCGTGGTGGTTGAGAGAGAGAAAAAGAGGCTTACCGTCGTCGTCTGGAGAAAGCGCGAGGAAGGATGACGGAGGAGGCGATGACATCGCGGCGAAATGGAGCGGAGACGGCAGTGGCGGTGGCGAGGGGATGGCGGAGGAGGCTGAGAGGGAGTGGACGGTGATGGCTATCGTCGGAAGTGGAGAGGGAGCGCGAGGGAGGAAGAGAGAGAGACGAACCTAATTTCTGGTTCAGTGGAGAAGAAGAGAAATGGAGCGGAGGTGGCAGTGGCGGTGGCGAGGGGATGGCGGGGGAGGCTGAGAGGGAGTGGACGGTGATGGCTATCGTCGGAAGTGGAGAGGGAGCGCGAGGGAGGAAGAGAGAGAGACAAACCTAATTTCTGGTTCAGTGGAGAAGAAGGCTCGGTGGTTCAGTGGTTCAGGCCAGGCAAGGACAGGACTGTAGATGATGGTAAGTGTTAAAAAGTTTGATGGTAAGTGTTGAATAGTATATTATTATTATAGATAGATATATTATAGATATGTGTTGTATATAGATGTTGTATATATCAAAAGACATCCAACGGTTACGATTATCCAGAGACATCGGACGGCTGTGAATGTAAATAAGCTGATTTATTATATAGATATATATATATGCCGAGATAGATGGAAAATTACAAAGAGATATATATTTTTTGAGCGAGAATAGAATATATCGGTTCAGAATATTTTGGTTCGAATTTCGGCTTCGGATTTTAGGTAAAATTTCTAACTCTTTCAATATTTGTATTTAATTTTTCCTTACATTGTGTAGTTCATGCTGCTACTGTTCTAATTGTTGTTTTTCATGAAATATTTATGAGTACGTATTATGTGAAGATTATGTGAGATACACATTTATGTGTTTATTTGGGGTTTGATTAGATGCACGTGTTAGAAGGGTTGGAATTCGACTGAGTATTGACTCACAACCTCACAGTTTTGATTGCAGGGTCGGTGAGAACGAAACAACGACAAAAATTTATTTAAATTAATATTTATTTTTTAATAATTTCATGTTGTAAAATTGATTTGATAAATCGAAAAATTTTAATTGTTAAAATTAAAATCAAATTTTAATTACTTAGTGATAATTTTAATTGATTATAATAAATAAAATTATATTTGTTATAATAATTGCATGGATAACAATTAAGTAACAATCGGTTACTCTGATAATTAAATTTGATCCCTTTGACAATTATAATAACAATCAATCATTTATATTACTCATTGATAATTTTATCTGATAAAAAATATTGCTTATCAGAATCAAATGAAATTGGGGTTGTTTGAATTTTGTACCCAAAAAGAAAAAAAAAAGATTATAAATTTATAATTATTCCCTTGAATAAATATTAAGTACGTTTATATATTCTTAAATTTATTTTTAAATATTTGTTATTCAGTTTTAGCGTTACTTCTCCGATGGAAGAAACCGCGCGATGACCGTAGAAAACCTGGCTATTACAGATTGGTATTAGAGCGGAATTATTTGTAATACTAATTTATTTATAAATGGTGAAATATTTGTAAATATATTATGGATTTAGAATCTATGAAATGAAATGAAATCAAAGGTCTTTCTGTCTTTATGAAAAAAAATATTGGGAAATGTGATATTATCATTCATTTCTAATAAATACAACCAATACTTTAATGTAATATATATATCTATTTCCCAGCTAGATAGTAAACCGATCATTTCAATAATTATCGATTTATTATTTACTGTTGGTTATCATTAATGATTATATTATTAATGGTTATTATATTTGAATTTCTTGTTGTAAAATTTACCGTTGTATTTATTATTTACCATTATAAAATTTATGCCCCAGTATGTAAAATTTCTTAGATTTCTCACCATTTGTGTAGTGTTTAAATAAAATGAATATGTTTTTCAGGTGCCCTAAATATTAAGATTAAGTTCCAACAACAGAAAGTAACTATTGATAATTATGGGTTAAGATTAGATAATTATGGGTTATTAGATAATAATTATTTGAATTTCTATTAGATAGTTATTTAAAAATTCTATTAGATAATTATTGGTTCTTATTAGGCCTATTTATCTAGTGACTGAAATAATTACTATTTTACTAAATAATTTTGGCCAGCCAGTAGTATAATATAGTAGTATAATGCTCGGGACTGCTCCTAGAGAGTGTTGTCCTCGCCAAGTCCTATAAGATAGATCGTTAGCATTCCTTTAGGAGTAGTAATGTAATTCTCGGGAGGGCTTGTACATAGTGTCGTTCTTAGGAAGACCTTTAGGGATAGGTAAATGTGACACCATCCTAAGGTATAGTAGTGTAGTGTTCGAGAGTGCTCGTACAGAGTGTTGTCCACGCTGAGTCCTATAGGTTTGATCATTGGTCATTCTTTAGGAATATAATATGTAGTCATCGGTCAGATTGTTCGATCGCTATACTTACCAAGCCCTCTAGGATTGATCATTGGTCATCCATTAGGAATCCAAGTCATGGTAGAAATAGTCGATCGTCATCCTAACCATATTTCCTCAAAGATTAGGCATGTCGTCGTCCTTTATGAAACCCTTTACCTATCTTAGGGTAAAGACAACAATGTCAAATACTCCTGACTTTGCTTAGTTAAATTAAATACCTATATTTACATTTATTGCCTAATGGAAAATGTTAGTCTCTTTATTTTCCATTATAAGTAAACTCGCATGACAAAGAGGGGTAGATATAGACGTTGCATTTTGTCCCGCCCAATCATTGTTGAATCAAGTACCAGTTCATATAAAATTTAAACTTAGGTTTTAAAATAATAGGTTTCTACCTGAGATCACACTGTATAATATAGAAAAATACCAAAAAAAACATGAGAAAACATGAAAACAATTAAATTTGACTAAATTCAGCTTAGTAAAAGTTTCGGGTCAACCTCGAAAATCCTATAATTTAAAGGGGTCTAAGATGGCATTATTAGAGGTTGATTTTCCCTAAATCAGCTTTAGTATGAATAAAAAATAGCCACTACCCTTCAATTGTACGATATTTCAACAATTTACCTCGATTACCTACCCAGACTTAGAAATATTTACTATCATTGAATTTTGTCAGTTTAACACCAAAAACAATTGTTTTAATTATGTATAATACATAAAAATTTATCTGGAAACAATCCAAGAGACCTTTAAAAAATCTTGGAATTGTCATGACAAGCCCTAAATCACCAAGGTGATTAAGGATTTGGGCTTGGTTTGGATTTACACCAATCCAAGTTGTCTTGACAAACCACCCTAGGCCCAATCAATAAAGGGACCAACCTATCATTTAAAGGCCCATAAAGGAGCCTCTAAATGAGAAAGAAACCCCTAGATATTCTATACACCAAATACTTATGGAGGAATCCAAGACACTTGGGAGGTAATGAACCGTTATCATAACTAAACCGATTCGGTTCACCACCTAAGTTCGGCATTTACTGTGTATTAAATTCCCATACCATCAAGCATTAAATTCTTGGGATTACATGAATAGGTCACATTCAAGGAATGTACATATTTTGAGCAAAATATTTGAGGATTATTCGAAATCCCTAAAATATGACTACTAGTTACCGAAACCAAACTAATTTGATTTCCCACCTAAGGAAAGCATTAAATTCACATCCCATCAATAATTTATTGCTTCGGATGACATGTAAGGGGTAGGTTCAAGGCATCAAGATATTTTCATCAAAATATCTTAGGGTTAACTAGAAACCTTGAAATCCAACTATTGATTACAAGGCAAACTAACTCGATTCAATCCAAAACCAATCAAATGAGTGATCATCAAGTCACGAATCATCATAGAGAATTAAATGGAAAATGAAACTTCAAGACTAAATACAATGCACCTTGGAAGCATTTATGACAACCAAAACAAAATAGTTAAACTAACAGGTACTTAGCCCCTAAACCGAACTGGAAGTGTCACATCATGTCATAAATGAACCCATATAAAACTAATGGGATTCAAGGTAGTGTAATGATTTCCAATCATTACCAAATCGAGGAAAATATTTGGTAATCATTACCAAATCTTTAAGAATATTCTACTACTCTAAAAATTCGTCCCAAGGTGATCAAGATCAAATCAAAAGAGAAAGTTCCCTAGGCCAAACAGACCATAAGGAAGGGTCTGGAGTACTCTATACATGGGGGAATGCGCAGGGTTCTGGGACTATAAATCGGAGGCATGGTTTTACAATTTCCAAGACTTGAAGTCCTAGCTTCTCTCTCTAAACTCGAGTAACTCTCTCGGGTCCTAGGCCTCTCAAGAATTTCTATTGAATAACACACCTTATTCTACTAAAATTCAATCCCGGAGGGTGTTCTTAGGTTCTTGGATCAGGAACTCAAAGAGTTGACGGTGATTGATCGAGTTCAAGCTAAGAAGATCAAAGAAGGATAAAAAGGTATATGTTTAGGGAAAGGCCACTCCCCTAAATTAGGTATGTATATTGAGGATCCTTTAATATTGTCTTAATTTCATGTATTATGCTCGTACATAGTAGAATCATGTAGTATTTATGCTTTACTTTCGTGTATATAACACACATAATCCATAATCAACTAAATAACGTATAATTTTTTATATAATCATCAAACTATGTCCATTTCATACAAAATTATGTCAAGAACATGTAATAACATGTTAAGAATATTTTACGACCCACATCATTTGAGAACATGTTAAGAGCATGTGAGGATCCAAACAAAATGTCTATTACACCTTGCGTTGTGCGTAGTCTCTACAATTCTATCAAGAACACTTTAAACTGAACTCTTATAACTGATAGCCTAACCATATAAACTATTAATAAACTGATTTAATTTATTCTGAATGTCATGATCACAGCCTGGTAGGCTTGTGGCTTGACAAAATCAAAGAGGTAATGTCTATATAATGTTGTGATTTATGTAGTGTTTAATAACAAAAAATCAACTAAAAGCCAACGTAGATTTCATCCCCTTAACATAAAAGAACTACATAAAGACCTAATTATCATTAATCTGAGATATGTAGGCAACCCACATTGGGGTTCGGTCACATATCCAAATAATTTAGTATTAGATTGCTTACTCGAACTACATGTCGACCGGATTTATTTTGAAAACAGGGATATGTAGGAAGCCTATATAAGGTTTGATCGATTATATTTCTATTTCTTATAAACTATTATTGGATTGTCTAGCATCCAACATTCATCGATCGACCGATGGGCAGAGGTTGGTCAACCGACTTGGCTGTTCTAGATTTCGAGAATTTTCGGCATTTGATAAAAACTAGTCGTTATTTGCTAACCTAATTGAGATATTGTAGGTATTTAGATATATTGAAGATACAATAAACTTATTTGGATATCCCTACAGATATGGTATATTAAATTAAAGTGTTTATCTATTTAGTTCATTTAATATTTCCTATCTTTTCAATTTGAGATTAGGAAATAATTTGGGGACTAAATTGAATATTTTAAAATCCATATTTAAATCAAATATACCAGGAGTGAAAGGTAATAATATATGGGTTCGATAGGTTCCTTTTAGAGGCTTATCATTTGAAAACCAGCCGTTAGAGGGCTTGTTCTAATTCCTTATATATAGACCTACGAATTTTGATAAAAATACATCCTAATCAATCATGAACTAAGTGTTCTTGAGATTTCTAAGAGTTGTTATTCCAATATTTTATTGAACGATCATTTGTGAGATCTATTGTGAGAAAAGTACTTGAGTTAAAAAGATAATTGATTTGGCGTCACCGATCTAAGCTGTGTAAGCGATTCAATTTTTCAATATTTCAATGTTATACTAGTGATCTCTTTCCAAACTTTTGTTTTTAATTGTGAATTTACATTGTCATTGTTTTCTTTGTTGTAATATCATTGTGAAATTATTTTTGAACTTTAAAGAGCATAAAAATTATTTTAAAAACGATTTTTGTGATAATCTGATTACGTGCTTATTTTTGTACTACCATATCTATTATAATCAGATTTTAATTTCCTGACATAAATTCTATTACTAGTAATTATCGGGATATGAATTGAGTTAAATTGATTTGAGGTGGTAGAAGCTTCGAATGGAAAGAAACTTATTGATTTTTGTAATTGGTGAGTTTATACAGATTAGATACTATTGGGAGTGTATAGTCAGGGGTATCAAGGGTTTCAATCTCTTCCGGTAAAGAGATTGAGGTTTAATCTTTACCTAAGTTACAAAAAGGTTAGGTTACTTTTTTCACTTGAAAAGAGTTAGGCATGATTCTTCCTGGTTAGAATTAAATTTGAGTGAATTGTAATGGTTCCATCCTTACAGTGAAAAGGATACTTGGAGTGTTTTTGGTGAGGTTTGATTCTTAACCTAAGGTATAAAAGAATTAGGTTTGATCCTTAGCCTGTGAAGGATTAGGTTAGTCTTGAACCTGGAAAAAAGATAAGGTTATTCTTGTGCCTGGGAAAAGAATTAGGTGATGATTCATCTTGAACAAAATTAGGTTAGTCTTTAACTTGGAAAAAGATAAGGTTCTTTCTTAGCTTGTGAAAAAAGAATTGTAAAGGTTGATTCTGAGCCTATAAAATAATTATTGTGTAAAAGTTTGATTCATTTTTGTTATATGAATCTAGTGTTTTAGTGGGTGCGAATCTCCGTGGGGCTCGAAGGACTAGATTAGCCAAGAGTAACTTGGTGAACCAGAATATATCCTTGTGTGCTGCATTAATTTATAATATTTATATTTTTGTTGTTTGGGTGTGCATCTAGATTAAATACACTTATCCGCTACATTATAAAGATAAATAATTGATTTAAGATAAATTGATTATTTGATTTAATAAATGTGGAAAGATAAGAAATTTGTTTAAATTTTTTAGAACTACCCAATTCACCCCCTTATTAGGTAGATTACTAGGCTAATAGTAGTCGTTGTCCTTCCCGTTCTCGTGCGAAAGGCAAAGCCCCTGTGACCTCGATTAAAGGGAGTGCTTCAGAGCACTCCCGAGGTTGACCTAGGACCTCTGTACTCAGGATTTCTGATGACATGCCTACCCTTTCCACCTCTACTAGTGAAGAGACCTTTAGAGCGTCTAAAGTTGATGACTTAGTGATAGACAGCTATTTGGGTGCTATACCAGTAGAGGTGAGGAGCGGAGTACATATTTGATGTTGATCTTAAGATTTTGATAGATAATTAAAGGTTGATATTTTTGGTGGAACTCACGGTTTGATTGAGTGTTTCAGTTTATTAGTTCCAATGAAAAAGATATGATGACAAGTAATAAATAGATGTTAAAAGATGATGACAAAGATGATGAAGGATTAAGAAGTTGAAGAATTTGAAGAACTTAGGGAAAATAACTCAAGTTAAATTTCAACTCTTAATATCCCAATTAAGATCACACACGACACAATTTTTTTTTACAATGATTTTTATAAATATGTGTATTTTTGATAGAATCCTAATTAGTTAAATTATTTGCTCCTATGTGCAATTGAAAAAGAAATATTGATAATTAATTAAAATTTACTTTAAGAATTTAGTGGAGCTAATCAAGAAAAGAAATAGGTTAAAGGGGAGAAAACGTCGATGATAATGAATTAAAAATGAATTTAGAAATGGTTTCTAGCATTGACAAGTCAACAGATAAGTCAACAGTTCATAGAAGGTAAAGTTGTTGAATCTCTCGGTCGATAGGTAGATTGACCTGAGCTTAAATGGTGAACTCTCTAAATCAATAAGTCGACAGGAAGGTCGATATGTGAGCAAAAATATAACTCTCTGAATCTCTAGGTCTGCAGATAGGTCGACCGATGGGTTATGGATTTTTGGCTTGGCTAGATCCTGAATCGAGCGGGTCGACCGGTGACCCTTGGTCATCGACTTATGGCGCTGTTTCAGGATATTGTGGAATTTCGGATTTTATTCTAAAAGTATCCATTACTAGTCATTTTATGGTTAAGATCTGAGAGATATTTTAGGGATTTAAGGTTATTTGAGACATGCAACATATATTATAATATTCTTATATATATGGTTCATTAAGTTTGAATATTTCTCAATTTGGTAGATGTAATTCTTTCCATCCTATTTAATTGTGATTGAGAAATATTTGGGGGACTTATTTGAGAAGTTTAAAAGCTATAATTAATTGATTTGAACCAAGATGAAGTCTTAATGATATAAGGGGTCTATAAGAGCAATTATTTGTCATAACAAGTGGGAACTAGCCGTTAGAGAGCTTATTTTATTCCCTTTTATATAGACCTGCGTTTTTCATATTAGAAAGAGAGATGATAGGTGTAAATTACCTATGTATTTTCAATCCGAATTTGTTAGTTTTCAAGTACGTTTATAGTTATTTTTATATGTTTTAATATGTTTTTATTCTTTTTGTATTAAAATAGGTGCGTGGGGGTGAAAAGGTATAAAATCGGAGCGAAAATAATGTGATCGAACCAAAGCGAATGAAGTTACGGTGGATAAATGAGAGCATTTCCAAGTCCACCACTCACTTCTTCGCCTAGGCGGTCCCCAAACTTGCAAAGCCGATACAGGTGCTATAACTTAAAGGCTATTTTGGACTATGAATAAATTATATTTTGGAAACACTCGAAACAAGGAAGTTGTAGATATGTTTCTTAGATTTCCATAGGTTTTTGAATCACCTAAATCGGAGTTCGGATGAAGAAGTTACAGTCAAAATAAAATTGCAAACCTACAGTAACTTCGCCTAGGCGAAAATCCAGTAGAAAGTTAACTGACCTAACTTCATCTAGGCAAAGTTTTCTTCGCCTAGACAAAATCCTCTATGCAGAATAGATATTTTTTGGCCTATTTAAGTTATTTTCTCCTCCTCTCTTCCCTCCTCTTCAGCTCCTAAGGCCTTAGGCCATATTTTAGGGTTAGGATAAGGGATTTTTGAGGGAGAGCTCTAAACCCAAGGTGGAGGATCAACGAGGAAGCGATCGATCGATGTTTCTAGTGGCAAATCTTCAGATATCGGTGAAGTTGCTCGTTTCCTCTCTTTGTTTTCTTTATTTTGGTAATTGTTGAGCATGTTTAGCTCAGTTTACAACGTATAAATGGTTAGGGGCATGAGTTAAACATAGATTGTAATAGGGATTAACGTATTATTTATGAAAATATAGTTTTGGTTGAATTTGTGTTTCGTTCTTGGTTGTTCTTTGTATGTTGATTATGTTGTCGTGTTTTCTATGATTATATGCTAGTTTAGATATATTGAGAATATGGGGTTTGACACTCGGGAGAGGTAACCCCGGATTCGGATTAGGGTTTACACAACACGACAATCTAACAACCCGGGAGGGCGTTAGAAAGTGTACAATCGATGACGTTGGGGCGAGACTCACATGACCTAGAGTCGTTAATACATTGAGGGGGACTTCGGTATTGACACGGAGTCACGTATTCCCCCCGTCTTACACTCAGAAGAAGTGGCGAGAGAGTTTATGAACCGAGATTGTCGGATACGCTGAACGCCGTTAATGTTAACTAAAATGAAATCAAACGCATTTGAGTAAATAAAGTTAATCCCTAAGAAATATACTCCCCTAAACAATCTCAAATTAGTATTTATAGTATATTTAACTTAATTGGTATTTTAGTTTAGTATTAGTGTTAAATTAAATTCCATTTTTGTCGCCTAGATAAAGTCAGGTTATGACAATCGTGATACTCGATAGTAACAACACCAATCCCTGTGGATATGATACCCGACCGAAAGGTCCATTATACTAAAACTTGATCCGTACACTTGTGGTGAAAGTGGTAGCGCTTTTTTAGCGGCCACCAAGTTTTTGGCGCCGTTGCTGGGGATTGGAAGGAGTGTTACTTTTGATATTGGGAGTAAATAACTTGATTTTAATCTAGGCATTTTTGTATATAATTTTCGTTTGTAGTTTTGTTTTTGTTTCCGACAGGATGTTTGAAGATGTTAGATCGACAGGTGCTCTTGCAGTTCGATCATTGAATATCTCGCCAGTCTTGAGGGCATGTGTCGGGCCGAAGACATTAAACCAAGCGCTTCTTGGGAGGCAACCCAGGGTCACAAATAAGTTAGATAAATCTCCGTCGATTTGAGTCGGAGGCGAGATCCTCTCGCTTCCCAGGTACGTGTTCTAAACCCCCGTCTTCAATATCATGCTATATACTGTCATTGGGATCGCTGACGGATCATTTTGGATATCACCTATTTTAAGTTGGTGGTGATGTGTAGTATGTGTTTATGTTTTTAGTTAAATTTTACTATTTTTATCGTTTGCATGCTTGTTAGGATTAGTTTGTTTAGTTTAGTTGTTGTTTTGTGCTATGTTTTGACGTCATCTAGGCCTATACCCGATTATGAATCTGTCCCTTGATTGTTTTGAGGTCGAGCGTAACGCTCATTCATGTGTCGTTCTGTGTGCTTAACGTATCGTCTTAGTAAAAGTTATTGTGGATCCTAAATACACGAGCACGTGAACTCAGTATAACACTATCTAATTGACTTGAAACCAATTATCCTTCACTCAATTTTATGACAATAGGGATTCTAGAACTTGATTTGGGGGACATTCGAGGCGAAATCGTAGGCGAGGTTGTTTAGAAGATATGATTTAGGCATTCATTTGATTGCTTGAGCCTTTTAAGCTTACCATGTTAAATCATTACCCTTTGTTACCCTGTTGAAACCTAAAAACCATTTCAATTCTGAATACTTAACAAATACCATAGCCGATTGAACTTTTTCCAAACCTACATCGCTAAACTAAATGCACAATTTGAGTGAATCAAGTTAGCATTTCGCTACTTGATGTGAGTGGTTGGGTTTAGGGAAAAATTCTAATTGGTTCGGTATTTGAGTACTCCCTAGTTGTTTGTCCTTCATATTGTTTGCAAATTCCTAAGGTTATAAGAATTCGAATACATTTTAGGGTGTGTTACTTAATCATTTTTGCACACTCTTAAAATTGTAGAAATTCAAATGAGTTTGGGGGTGTGTTAAAAAAAAATAGTTTCTTTTTGACATGACAAGTGAGTACGACGTTCTTAAATATTTGGTCAGGGTTGTTTCTAATTAAACTATGGGGTTTCGAGTATGCGAGTTCCAAGCGATGTGCCTCGGGTAACGTTAAGTTAACGACGTTAACCTATTTTCTATTCCAAAATACCCTTGGCCATTATTCTAACACTGAACCAAGCCCTACTGATCTTCATGAACCTCTAAGCCTACATTAGTAGAGAATAGATCCCAGGTCAGGCGTATAGATTCCCTATATCTTAAAGGTTTTAGTCATAATTTTTATTTAGGGATAATCCCATCTAATCAATGGATAGTAGTATATTTGAGTTTAATCACACACACTTAAACAGGATCTAGAACGACGCTTACTATTTTTGAATATTGAAATTCTAGAATACCACATGGTATGATTTATGCTTGAACTTGATACGATTGGGGTCCGATGAGGGAAAAATCATTCGGCTGGTAGATGATAATCAAAACTTACACAATTTTTTTTTAATTTTTTTTTAATTTTTTTCGTTTGTAGTTTTTAATTTCGTAATTAGTTTGTATACTTTCTCGTATTGTGTGGGTGTTTTGCTCGAGGACTAGCAAAATTCTGAGTTTGGAGGTATTTGATAGGTGTAATTTACCTATGTATTTCAATCCAAATATGTTAGTTTTTTAGTATGTTTATAGTTATTTTTATATGTTTCAATATGTTTTTATTCTTTTTGTATTAAAATAGGTGCGTGGGGTGAAAAGGTATGAAATCGGAGCGAAAATGATGTGATCGAACCAAAGCAGATGAAGTTATGGTGGATAAATGAGCAAGGATGAGTCATTGTCAAAGAATCCCACCGCCTAGGATGTGAAGATGCTAAGAGAATTTCCATATCCACCGCCTACTTCTTCGCCTAGGCGGTTACCAAACTTGTAAAGCCGGTACAGGTGCTGTAACGTCAAGGCTATTTTGGACTATGATTCAATTCGATTTTGGAGACACTCAAAACATGGAAGTTGTATATATTTTTCTTATATTTCAATAAGTTTTTGAATCACCTCAATCAGAGTTCGGATGAAGAAGTTACAATCAAAACAAAATTGCAAACCTGTAGTAACTTCGCCTAGGCGAAATCCTCTGTGCAAAATAGATGTTTTCGAGATATTTTTTGGCCTATTTAACCCCTTATATCCTCCTATATTCCTTCCAATTCATATCCTATGGCCTTAGGCCATATTTCAGGGTTAGGATAAGGGATTTTTTAGGGAGAGCTCTCAACCCAAGGTGGAGGATCAACGAGGAAGCGATCAATCGACGTTTCTAGTGGCAAATCTTCGGATATTGGCTAAATCGCTCATTTAATCTCTTTGTTTTATTCATTTTGGTAATTTTTGAGCTTTTTTAGCGTGGTTTCCATTATATAAATGGTTAGGGCCATGAGTTAAACATGGATTGTAATAGGGTTTAACGTATTATTTATGAAAATGTAGTTTTGGTTGAATTTGTGTTTCGTTCTCGGTTGTTATTCGTATGTTGATTGTGTTGTCATGTTTTCTATGATTATATGCTAGTTTAGATATATTGAAAATATGGGGTTTAACAATTGGGAGAGGTAACCTCGGATTCAGACTAGGGTTAACACAACAAGACAATCTAACGACCCGGGAGGGCATTAGAAAGTGTGCAATCGTTGACGTTGGGGCGAGACTCACGTGACCTAGAGTTTTTAAGACATTGAGAGGGACTTCGGTGTTGACACGAAGTCACGTATTCCCCCGTCTTACACTCGAAAGAAGTGGCGAGGGAGTTTACGAACCGAGATTGTCAGGTACGCTGAACACCGTTAATGTTAACTAAAATAAAATCAAATGCGTTTAAGTAAATAAAGTTAATCCCTAATCAATCTACTCCCCTAAACAATCTCAAATTAGTATTTATAGTATAGTTAACTTAATTAGTATTTTAGTTTAGTATTAGTGTTAAATTAAATTCCATTTTTGTCACCTAGATAAAGTCAGGTTATGATAATCGCGATACTCAATAGTAACAACACCAATCCCTGTAGATATGATACCCGACCGAAAGGTCTATTATACTAAAACTTAATCCGTACGCTTGCGGTGAAAGTGACAGCGCTTATTTAGCGGCCACCAAGAGATCAAGAGAATTATACTGAGCTTTCTAAGAGTAATCGTATTGATTGAGTTGTAAGATCTTTTCGTAGAGTTATTCTTGTGAATTATTTGTTGTGGATTATTGCTGCTACCGATCTGAAGTTTCATTGCTATCATTATTCTTTCGATGGATTATGGGTGTGATATTTACAAATTACTTTCTATTAATTGATTGCTTGATTATATTTGGAATTTGATCTTTGAAATTGTTTTCTGATTTTTTATTGAAAAATATTTTTTGAAAAAATTTCTTGAAGAAATCGGATTACGTGCTACCCAATGTTTGTTTAAAATCAAATTTTGAATATCTCACTTTTCTATCACTAGTTTTGGGATATTAATTGAGTTCGAATTTATCTGGGGTGGTAGAAGCTCTGAGTGAGAAAAACCACTTATCAATTTGTAACTGGTGAGTTGAGTGACGAATTGAATACTATTGGGAGTATTTAATCTAAGGGTAGCTGGTTTCAGTCTCTTCCTGTAAAGAGATTAAGGTAGTAATTCTTCCTGGATTGATTTGATTTGTGAGCAATTTTGTAACAGTTCAATCCTTATCGGGTAAAAGGATATTTAGAGTGTTTGTGAGATTTTGATTCTTTAGGCTAAGATACAAAAAGAATTAGGTTATCCTTGAGCTTGTAAAAAGTAGAGATTATTCCTAAGCCTAAAAAAAGAACTTGTAAAGGTTGATTATGAGCTTGTAAAAAGAATATTTGTGAGGGTTTGGTTCCTACCTTTAAAGGAATCTTGAGTTTAGTGGGTGCGACTCTCCGTGGAGCTTAGGGGATTAGATTAACCAAGAGTAGTTTGGTGAACTTGTATAAATTTCTGGTGTGCTGCTATTTTTCATTATTTATTTTTGTTGTTCAGTGTGCACCTAGTTGATATTATAATTCCGCTGTTATATAAAGATAATAATTAATTTAGGATTAAAATTAATTATTTAGATTTTTGAAGTATTTTCTCTAATAATTGTTTATGTACCCAATTCACCCCCTCTTGGGTAGCTCACTGGGTAAACATTTGATATAACAACTTAGTGCCCGAGTCAATATTCACCCTTTCGGCTCCAAAGGACCTATAGTTGAGAGATCGGTGCTATCTCATCCTATTATTTCTATTCTTTGATGGGGACTTCCATGGTTTCTTTATCCAGAAGTTGGGAAATTTTCGTTTATGGATGGTCTTCTTCTCTTGTCAAAAGATCCATCTTAGAGGTAACTTTACAATGTACCATACTTATCTTGTGGTTAAAAACTCTGCATCCTACGGTTTGTGGTAGTTTTCTCGTTCTATGGCCTCTTAATGAATTGGGATCACAGGATAGCATCCAAAAAGGTAGTATGGTTAATGGAGACTATCGTGGAAATTTGAGGTGTTGTGTAATAGGTGTGATCTGCCTATCTATTTTCAAACCGAACTAAATTAGTTTTCTAGCATTTTTATAGTATTTTATTACCTTTTAATTAGTTTTTATTCTTTTTGTATAAATCAGGTGTATGGGGAGGTAAAAAAGTATGAAAATAGAGCATAAACAATCAAATCGAACTAAGAATGGTTGAAGAATGGTGGAAAAACAAGCACGGTGGCAAGATTCCGAAAAGAAGCCCACCGACATGGCGTCAAACCTCTGCCGTGGCTGTGAAATTGCAAAGAGGGCAAATTCTTGCTGGACATCCACCGCCGCAGCGGTAAGATCCACCACCGCAGCGGTGAGATCCACCACCGTGGTGGTGAAACTGTAGGATGGTCCCAAAATCCATCACTTTCTTCACCGCCTAGGCGATAACTTAATCGACATACTCCACCGCCGTGGTGGTGACCTCTACACAGATTTAGATATTTTTTGAGATATTTTCTCTATTTAATTGACTCTCCTCTCCTCTCCTTTGAGGATCTCTGGCCATTAGACCCCTTAGGGCTTAGTTTAGAATAGAGAGAGAGTATGAAGAGTGCTCAAACAATTCCGAAGAAAAAGATTACCACATGGAGAAGGAGAAGCGATCGGTGGACTACTTTACCGGCTAATCTTCGGACTAGGGCTAAGTTCATCCATTTTTCCTTTTATTTCTTAACTTTCAAGAATTGCTTGAGAATGTTTAGCTCAGTTTTCAATGTATAAATGGTAATAACCACAAGTTAAACGTGGATTATCTATGGGATTAATATTATTCATAAAATTGAGTTTTTGTTTCTTTAATGATTGTTCTTCGCTAGTTTGATTGTGTTTGCCATATTGTTTGTTTATTATTCTTGGATAGATATAGCGAGAATTCGGGTTTGACACTTAGAAAAGGTAACCCCGGATTCGAACCAGGGTAAACATAATGTGACGATCCGATAACCCGGGAGGGAGTTGGATTGTGGGAAATCAATGACGTTGGGAAAAGACTCACGTGACCTAGGGTCGTTAAGACTTTGAGGGGGATTTCTTCATTGACATAAAGTTGTGTATTCTCTTTTCTTACGCTCGGGAAAGGTGACGGGGGAGTTTACGAACTTAGATTGTCGAATAGGTTGAACACCATTGTTATAAAATAAACGAAATCAAATGTGTTTAAGTAAATAAAGTTAATCCCTAGATAATCCATCCCCTAACCATCTCATATTAGTATAATTAGTATAGATTAAATTAGGTTATATTAGTATTAGTATTAATAAATTTAAAATCATTCTTTTTAGCCTAGATAAAGTTATGTCATGACAATTACGGTACTCGATAATAACGACAACCAATCCCTGTGGATACGATACCCGATCTTAAAGATCACATTTTACTAAAACTTTGAACTCGTACACTTGAGAGTAGTCAATACGCAAGTGTGTACCAAATGTTTGTTGTACACATTTTTAGTGCCGTTGCCGGGGATTATGTTTGCTGTTTATTATTAATATTGTGAGTAAATGACCCGATTTTACTTTAGGCATTTTTTTTGTATATAATTCTTGTTTTGTATTTTTGATTTTACTTCTTATGCAGGGTACTTGGCGATATTAGATCGACAAGTATTGATGCATTTTTTTCAACGAGATTCCGAGTCGTTTATAGTGTTGGTGTCACACACATAAGCTGGTGAGACGTGTCATTGAAAGATCGAGCCATACAGTACAATATCTCGCCAAGCTTGGGGGCATTCTGAGTATGTCGGGCCGAGAACATTAAACCATGCGCTTCTTGGGAGGCAACCCAAGGTCAAAAATAAATTAAATCCATCATATCTGACTTGATTCGGAGGTGAGATTCTCTCGGCTCCCAGGTACGTATTCTAAACCCCCTTCGTCAGCATACTTTAATTTCATATGTTGAGATTGATGATTGGGACTGCTGAATACATTGTCTGTTTTAAGTTCGGAAGTGATGTGTAGTATTTAGTATTGTTAGTTTATGTTGTTTTATTTTTACCGTATTGCATGTTTGTTTAGTTTAGAATGTTATTGTGTTGTTGTTGTTGCATCCTAAGTTTTGTATTCATCTAGGCCGTTACTTGATGATGATATTACCCCTGGTTATTTTCGAAGTCAAGGGTAATACCCATGCATGTGTGCACTGTGTGCTTGACAATACGTTTTGGTGAAAATTATTGTAGATCCTAATTTTCACGAGCACATAGACTCAATGTATTTCTATTAAATTGATTTGAGGCCGATTATCGATTAGCCAAATCCATGGCAATTAAGGATTCTAGAACCTTATTGAGGGGAAGCTTGAGGCGAAATCCTAGGCGAGGTAGTTCAGAAGACGTGATTTAGGCATTCGTTTTATCGCTTGAGCCTTTGAAGCCTACCTTGTAACTTGTTTATCCCTCGTTACCCTGTTGAAGCCTAAATTCCAGTTCAATTCTGAACACATAAACAAATACCCTAGCCAGTTGATATTTTTCCAAACCTAAATCGCTAAATTAAAGGCACATTTGAGTGAATCAAGTTAGTAGTTGCAAATGCTTCTTGATGTGAGCAGTTGGGTTTAGGGTGAATTTCGGATTGGTTCGGTATTCGAGTACTCACTTGTTACTTTTTTTTTCATTTTAACCACACCTGTGAAATCATACTAATCGAATAAGTTTGGGGGTGTGGTTCATAAAAAAAAAAAGAAGACAAAAACATATATAAATATTGTTAAATTTCATTTTGTTTTGACAAGTGTGTACGTCGGTCTTAAATGTTTGTTCGGAATTATTTTTTAATTTATCTATGGGGGTTCGAGAGTGAATGTGCCAAGCATTGAGCCTTGGATAATGTTATGTTAACAATGTTAAACCGGTTTCTATTCCAAATTACCCTTGGCCAAATATTCCAAAACCGAACCAAGTCCTTCTGATCTTTATGAACTTCCAAACCTACATTAGTGGAAAGTGGACCCCAATCAGGCATATGGAAATCCTAGTCCTATACGGTCTAAGTCATGAGTTTCGTTGGTAGATAATCCAATCCGGTTGTTGTATAGTTATATTATTCAGTCTCGCACTAACACATTAACCGAATCTAGAATGTGATTCACCAATATTGCATGTCTAAATTCTAGAACAACATATGATGTGTTTTACTACCTGAACTCGATATGACTGGCGGTTGTTGAGGGAAAAATGACTTGGTCGTTAGAAGAATGCAAAACTAGCATATCATTATGTTTAGATTGTTTGTGTTTAGGTTGTTCATGTTTTTCATTTTAGTGTGAGTGTTTTGCTCAAGGACTAGCAAAATTCTAAGTGTGGGGGTATTTGATATGTGTGATCTACCTATCTATTTTCAAACCGAACTAAGTTAGTTTTCGAGCGTTTTTATAGTATTTTATCATGTTTTAATTAATTTTTATTCTTTTTGTATAAATCAGGTGTGTGGGGTGAAATGGTATGAAAATGGAGCATAAATGATCAGATTGAACCAATAACGGTCGAAGAACGGTAGAAAAACAAAACACAGAGGCAAGATTCTGAAAAGAAGCCTACCGCCGCGATATCTGACCTCCACCACGGCGGTGAAAATGCAGAGAAGGCCAATTCTTGCTAGACATCCACCGTCGTGGTGGTGAAATTGTAGGATAGTCCCCAAATCTATCGCTTTCTTCACCACCTAGGCGATCACTTAACCGACAAACTCCACTGTTGCAGCGGTGACCTCTGCACAGATTTAGATAATTTTTGAGATATTTTCTCTATTTAATCTCCTCTCTTCTCCTCTCCTTTGAGAATCTCCATCCGTTAGAGCCCTTAGGGATTAGTTTAGAATAGAGAGAGAGAGAGAGAGAGAGAGAGAGAGTATGGGGAGTGTTCAAATAATTTCGAAGGAGAAGATTACCACGCGGGGAAGGAGAAGCGATCGGTGGATGGTTTTAGTGGCTAATCTTCGGACTACAGCTAAGTTAATCCGTTTCTCCTTTTATTTCTTCACTTCAATAATGTTTTGAGCATGTTTAGCTCAATTTTCAATGTATAAATGGTTATGACCACGAGTTAAACATGGATTATCTATGGGATTAATATTATTTATAAAAACGTAATTTTGTTTGAGTTTTTGTTTCTTTAATGATTGGTCTTTGCTAGTTTGATTTTGTTTGCCGTATTGTTTGTTTATCATGCTCAGATAGATATATCGAGAATTCAGGGTTTGACACTCGGAAGAGGTAACCCCGGATTCGGACTAGGGTAAACACAACGTGACGATCCAATAACTCGGGAGAGAGTTGGATTGTGGTCAATCGATGAGATTGGGGCAAGACTCACATGACCTAGGGTCGTTAAGACATTGAGGGGGACTTTTTTGTTGACACAAAGTCATGTATTCCCTCATATTACACTTGGGAAAGGAGGCGGGGGAGTTTACGAACTGAGATTGTTGATAGGGTAAACACAACACGACATTCCAATAACCCTGAAGGGAGTTAGATTGTGTGCAATCAATGACGTTGGGGCGAGAATCATGTGACCTAGGATTGTTAAGACATTGAGGGGGACTTCTTCTTTGGTACGAAGTCGCGTATTCCCATGTTTTACAGTCGGGAGGGGTGGCCGGGGCGGTTACGAACTGAGATTGTCGAATAGGTCGAACACCATTATTGTAAACTAAACGAAATTAAATGCCTTTAAGTAAATAATGTTAATAACTAGATAATGCATCCCCTAACAATCTCGTATTAGTATAACTAATATATATTAAATTAGGTTATATTAGTATTAGTATTAATTAATTTAAAATCATTCTTTTTGGCCTAGATAAAGTGATGTTATGATAATTACGATACTCAATAATAACAATAACCAATCCCTATGGATATGATACCCGATCTTAAATATCACATTATACCAAAACTTTGACCTCGTACAAATAATCCAAAACCTAACCAAGTCCTTCTGATCTTTATGAACTTCCAAACCTAGATTAGTGGAGAATGGACCCCAATCAGGCATATGGAAATCCTAGTCCTATACGGTCTAAGTCATGAGTTTTATTGGTAGATAATCCAATCTGGTCGTTGTATAGTTATATTATGGAGTCTCGCTCTAACACATTAACATGATCTAGAATGACGTTTACCATTATTGCATGTCGAAATTCTAGAACAACACATGATGTGTTTTACTGCCTGAACTTGATATGACTAGCGGTTATTGAGGGAAAAATGACTTGGTCTTTAGAAGAATGCAAAGCTAGTGGTCATAACCCAGGATGTCACCAAGTCCATCGCCTAGGTGAACCTTAAACCGTCATACCTCCACCACTGTGGTGGTCAGCTCTGTACAATCTTAAGATATTTTTTTAGATATTTTGCCTATTTAAACCCTTCATCTCCTCCTCTCTTCCTGTGGAATCATCCCCCAACCCCTTAGGCTATATTTTAGGGTAATTTTGAGAAATTTTTTAGGGAGAGCTCTCAACCCGAGGTAGAAGATGAAGGAGGAAGCGAATGATCAACGGTTTTAGCGCTAATTCTTTGGATATCGGCTAAGTCATTCGTTTCTTTTCTTTGTTTTCTTTATTTTGGTAGTTGTTGAGCAGGTTTATGCCATTTACGCCATTTTACATTGTATACATGGTTATGGTCATTGGCTAAACATAGGTTGTTTAGAGATTATTAATAAATTTATGAATACGTTGTTTAGTTGAGTTTATGTTTCATTTGTGGATGTTCTTCGTTATTTTGATTGTGTATGCCCTATTGTTTGTTTATCATGCCTAAAATGATGTTATGAGAACATGAGGTTTGACAAATCCTGGATTCAGACTAGAATAAACAAACGCCACAATCTAATAACCCGTGAGGAAGTTGGATTGTGGACAATCGATGACATTGGGGCAAGACTCACGTGACCTAGGGTCGTTAAGACATTGAGGGGGACTTCTTCATTGATTCAAAGTCATGTATTCCCCTATCTTACACTCGGGAGAGGTGGCAATAGGGTTTTAGAACTGAGATTGTTGATAGGGTAAACACAACACGACAATCCAATGACCCGGTCGGGAGTTGGATTTTGTGCAATCAATGACGTTGGGGCGAGACTCACTTGACCTAGATTCGTTAAGACGTTGATGGGGACTTTTTTATTGACTTGAAGTTATGTATTCCCTCGTCTTACATTTGGGAGGGGTGGCGGTTGAGTTTTAGAACTAAAATTGTCGATAGGGTAAACACAACACAACAATCCAATGACCCGGTCGGGAGTTGGATTTTGTGCAATCAATGACGTTGGGGCGAGACTCACGTGACCTAGGGTCATTAAGATGTGTAGGGGGACTTCTTTGTTGACACAAAGTTGCGTTATATCCCTCCCCTTACACTCGAGGGAGGCGGCAGAAGAGTTTACGAACTGAGATTGTCGGATAAGTCGAATGGCGTTAACATAAACTAGAACGAGATTTAACACTTATTCGTAAATGAAACTAATCCCTAGGCAATCTATTCTCTCCAAACTATCTCAATGTAGTATTAGTATAGTTAAATTAGTATTTTAGTATTTGTATTTAATTATAAATACCATTTTTATCGCCTAGATAAAATTAGGTTATGATAATCGCGGTAATCGATAGTAATCTCAACCAATCCCTGTGGAAACGATACTCGATCGAAAGGTCTATTATACTAAAACTTGACTTGTACGCTTGCAGTAAAAGTGGCAATGCTTAAATTGCGGCCACCAAGTTTTTGGTGCCGTTGTCGAGGATCAAACCCGGGTCACCTGCATGACAAGCGGGAATCGAGCAAGTCATATTTTTTTATCCGAAACCGGGGGTATTAAATTTTACCCAATTTTTACTATTTTTTTTAAGGTTAAAATGGTCTCGGAGCGTGTTTGTAGGTAAATTAAGGAGTGAGGATTCTCGGATATGTGTTTTGCACTTAAAATCATTGAAAAAGTGAAGTCCAAATGCATGGTGTGGAGCCTTTGTGTGAAAACTTGAAGAAAAAATAAGAATCCAGCAGCAGGCTCACCGCCGCAACGTTGGACGCATCGCCACGACGCTGAAAATGCTGGATGTCAAGTTTTCAGCATAAACGCTTCTCCATCGAGGTGATGAAACGATAGAATGCAAAGGGTTTTAAAAAGGCGTTCTACCACCGAGGTTGTGATTCCCACCATCGCGGTGGTGAGCCTCTATTTGATTAAAACCATACCACTATACAAAAACGCTCCAACTACCTCTAAAACTCCAAAATTTATCTATTTTCATCCTCCCAAACCGTTTCCAACCCCCGAATTCATCCATCCATTTACAAAATTTGTGATTTGTACCCTAAATCATCCACCAAAAATCAATTTTCAACCCCATTTTTGCGATTTTCTTTATCACTACAGGATTTTGTTTTGATTTTTTGTGATATACTAAGTTTTTAATGGATTGTTAAATTGTGTGAAACAAAATTGCATGCTACATTTATGATATTTTATTGAAACGTTGCGATTGGTGTATGCGTATTGAGTTGCCAAGGGAAATACGAGCTCAGAACTTTCTTGGATCAGTATTCAAGACAACAAGATCAAATCCAATGGCTCTTTGGCACATGTTTTGGCATTGACATGAATGGTTATCCACCTATGCCGCATGTTCTGCTACATCATAGGTGTAAAATACCTATCTACTTATAAACCGAATTTGGTAGTTTTTGAGTGTATTATTAATATTTAATTGCGTTTTAGTTTATTTTTAGTTTAATTAGGTGTAGGGAAGTTAACGAACTATAAACAAGAAAAAATGGTGGAAAAATGGTGAAGAAATGATGAAGAAGCAAGGTTTCAAGATCACACGACCCATCGCCTCGGCGAGAAGGCCACTGCCGCGGTGGTGAGAATGCTGGGAGTACTGAAAATACACAAGTCCTACCACCTAGCGGTGAAAGTGCAGAGAGTTGGAGCTGTTTCACCACCGCGATGTTGATCTCCACCGTTGCGCCTAAGGTTAAATCGACTTACTCACCGCCTAGGCGGTGAATCCCATCGCTTAGGCGATAAAAGATTAGCGAGTTTGGAAAGCTGACTGACATACCCACCGTCGCGGCGCTAATCCCCACCGCCATGGCGATCAGCTCTGCACAACAAAGAAGCTATTTTTAGATATTTTGAAGTCTTACACCTATAAATACCCATTCTCCCACTTCTATTAAAAAGGCTTGGAGCTGGAATGTCCCTAACCCTTAGGAGGTGGTCCTTGGCCATTTTTGAAGAGCCCAAAGAGGAGATTCATCATCTGGGGAAGAGGAAACACTAGCGGATCGATCTTCGGCGAAAGTAGAGACTACTCCACTTTAAGATTTGATCTTTCTCTCTTTATAACTTAATGTTGTATTATAAATGATGATGAATCCATCTTAGTTTAATGTTCTAATGGCCAAGATCATGTTAGATTAGATAAATATTAGCTAGGGATCGATGTAGTTGTGTAAATACTTGTTTAATTTAATATATGTTTCTTTAACGGTTGTTTGCTTTTAATTTCAATTGTGTTTATCATTTTATCACAATATTAGTGTACTCGTTTAGGTATTAGGGTTAGATTTGAGAATACAGGTTTGACACTCAGAAGAGATAACCCTGGATTCGGACTAGGGTAAACACATTGTTACGATCTAATGACCCGAGAGGACGTTAGTGAGTGTGTAATCGATGACGTTGGGGCAAGAATCATGTGACCTAACATCGTTAAGACGTTGAGGGGGACTTTTTCGTTGACACAAAGTCACGTATTCGCAAGTCTTACACTCGGGAGAGGTGGTGAGTGAGTTTATGAACCGAGATTATCGAATACCATAAACACCATTATTGTTAACTAAACAAAATCAAACATGTATTAAGTGAACAAAATCAATCCCTAGGTAATCAACTTAGTTAGGATTAACCCACTAATTATAGTTTAGCTTAGTTTTAATTAGTTTAATTTAAACATTTATTGAACTATTTGGATAATATGAGACTATGCAAATTGCGGTATTCAATTATTCACACCGTCCTTGTGGGAACGATATCCGATCTTAAAGATCTACTATATTAAAACTGGACCTCGTGCAGTTGAGAGTAGTCAATAAGCGAGTGTGTAAAAACCTCGCTGTACACCGCACCTTTTGCAACCGCCACAAATTCCATTCCGACGTGATAGTGGTGGCGATGACTTTCCTCCCAGTGAACATTAGGGGGTGAGACTTTTACGTCTTAGCCCCTAGGTATATGTCGGCACCCAATTTTACTTGTCATTACTATAAACTGTTATTAGGTTTACAGCTTAGTTAGTTGGGGCACTGTCTATTTTTAAGTTTGGGGGAAATGTACATCACGTTTTGTTGTTGTTAAAAAAAGATGTGAAAGATGAAAATATTTTTGAATGTAAAACTTTAATTTTTAGTTAATTTTTTTTTTTCCATGTTAAATGCTTAGATTAGTATATATGTGTTAGTATTTAGATTTAATATTGTGTTGTTTATGTATGAAGTCGTATACGCTTGATGAGTTATTGAATTCATCTAGAGCCGTTTCTTGATGATGAAAATTATCTCTTAATTGTATATCGAGGTCGAAGATAATGTCTTTCATGAGTGTTTTGTGTGCTTAGCATGTCGATTAGGTAAATATTATTTAGATCCTAAAGTGGTACGATCGGATGGACCCAATGTATAATTATTTGAATGATTTGACGTTGATTATTCAGTAATAAGTTCATGACACAAATGAGGAATGTAGAACTTGATTTGCGGTAGACTTGAGACGAAATCCTAGGTAACGTAATTCTGGAGGCATGATTTAGGCCTTCACTTTTTTCGCTTGAACCTTTTGAAGCTAACTTGAATTTTTTTATCCCTCGTTACCCTGTCAAAGCTGATAATCTTTTCAATTCTGAACACATTTCAATACTCTATCCAATTAAATTTTTCCGAACTATTGTCGTTAAGCCTAAAAGTCAAAATTGAGTAAAATCAAGTAGCATAGACTAATGCTGACTTGAAGTGAGTGATTGGGCTTTCAAACGAATTGTTATTGGTTCAGTATTAATGTATTCACTTGTCATTCTTTTTGCACGCCCCTAAAATTGTACGAATTTGAATAAGTTTGGGGGTGTGACAACGTGGTAAAAACAAAAAACTATGTGAATATAGTTTTTATTTTTATTTTCATCGACAAGTGAATACATCATTCTTAAATTCTTGTTCAGGGTTGTATTTTCAATGTTTGGGGTTACGAGAGAGAGATAGCGACAAGCGTTTGTGCCTTAGGTATCATTCAATTATAACGATTTGCTATTTTCTATTCCTGTGATACCCTTGGTCATTCTCTAAATTTTAACCAAGCCCTATTAATCTCTGTGAATGTATGAACCTACATTAGTGGATAGTCGAGCCCAATCAAGCATACGGTTTTCCTGAATCCTTTAAAGTTTAAGTCATCAGCTTATTTATTGAATGATCCAATCTGGAGTTTAGTTAGTTACACATTTGAGCTCTCTCTCACACACACATATTTCAAATGGATCTAGAATGGTTTTTATTGGTATTGAGTGTTGAAATTCTCGAACACCACTTGGTGTGTATTATTTTTCGAACTTGATCAAATTGAGGGTTGTTGAGGGAGGACCAACTTGGTTTATTCGATTGAATTTGGAACTCGCATGCATATACTTCTTCTTCATTAAATTTTTTCATTTTTAGATTCGTGGTAAGTTAATTAGGGTAGTTAGTTTAATTTAGTGTTAGGGTGTTTTGCTCAAGGACTAACAAAATTCCAAGTTTGGGGGTATTTGATAGGTGTAAAATACCTATTTACTTCTAAACCGAATTTGGTAGTTTTCGAGTAAATTAGTAATATTTAATTGTATTTTTGTTAGTTTTTATGTAATTCAGGTGTAGGGACGCAAACAAGTGACAAACGAGCGAAAATGTGGGAAAACGGGGAAGAAATGATGAAGAAACAAGGTTTCAAGATCACAAGATCCACCGCCTTGGCAAGAAGGAAACTGCCACGGCAGTAAGAATGCTGGGAGTGCTAAAAATACACAAGTCCTACCACCTAGGCAGTGAAAGTGTAGAGAGTTGGAGCTATTTTATCGTCACGGCGCTGATCTCCATTGTTGCGGCGAAGGTTAAACTGACTTACTCACCGCCTAGGCGGTGAATCCTACTGCCTAGGTGGTAAAATATCAGAGAGTTTGGAAAGCTGGCCAACATACCTACTACCTAGGCAGTGAATCGCACCGCCTAGGCGGTCAGTTCTGCACAACAAAATAGATATTTTTAGATATTTTGAAACCTTATACCTATAAATACCCATTCTCCCACTTCCATTAAAAAGGCTTGGATGCTGAGACATCTTTAGCCCTTAGGAGGTGATCGTTAGCCATTTTTGAAGAGCTCAAACAGGAGATTCATCATCCGGAGAAGAGGAAACACTAGCGGATCGATCTTCGGTGAAACTGGAGACCACTCTACTTTAAGATTTGATATTTCTCTCTTTATTTCTCTCTTTGTAATGTCATGTTTTATTTGTAAATAATGATGAATACCTCTTAGTTTAATATTTCAATGGCCAAGATCACGTTAGATTAGATAAATATTAGCTAGGGATCGATGTAGCTGTGTAAATATTAGTTTGACGAAATATATGTTTCTTTAATGATTGTTTGTTTTTAAATCCGACTATGTTTATCATTTTAGGAAAATATTAGTATGCTTGTTAAGGTATTAGGGTTCGATTTGAGAATATAGGGTTTGAAACTCGGAAGAGGTAACCCTGGATTCGGACTAGGGTAAACACATCGTTACGATCTAACGACTTGGGAGGGCGTTAGTGATTGTGCAATGAATGAAATTGGGTCAAGACTCACGTGATGTAGAATCATTAATACATTGAGGGGACTTATTCGTTGATGCGAATTCATGTATTCACTTGTCTTACACTCGAAAAATGTGGCGAGTGAGTTTACAAACTGAGATTGTCGGATACCTAAACTCCGTTATTGTTAACTAAATGAAATCAAACGTGTATTAAGTGAACGAAATCAATCCCTAGGTAATCAACTTAGTTAGGATCAACCTACTAATTGTAATTTAGTTTAGTTTTAATTAGTTTAATTTAAAATAATTCTTTAATCGTATGGATACTAGCAGACTGTGCAAATTGCGGTATTTAGTTAGATCGATAGGTATTGATGTATCTCTTTCAACAGGATTCCGAACTGTTTATAGTGCATGGCCACGCACATAAGCCGGTGAGGCGTGTCGTTGAAAGATTGAGCCGAACAAAGCAATATCCTCCCAAGCATGAGGGCATTCTGAATGTGTCGGGTTGACAACCATAAACCAAGCGCTTCTTGGGAGGCAACCCAAGGAAAAAAATAAATTAAATCCATCTCCGTCGACTTGAAACGGAGGCGAGGTCCTCTCGCCTCCCAGGTACGTGTTTAAAATCCCGTCTTCAATATCATGCTATATACTATCATTGGGATCACTGACAGGTCATTTTTGGGCAATACCTGTGTTAAGTTGGTGGTGATGTGTAGTAAGTTTTAGTATGTGTTTAGTTAAGTTTCACTGTTTTTTTTGTGTGCATGATTGTTTAGGATTAGTTTGTTTA
Organism: Eucommia ulmoides; assembly: GCA_016647705.1. Taxonomy (NCBI): domain Eukaryota; kingdom Viridiplantae; phylum Streptophyta; class Magnoliopsida; order Garryales; family Eucommiaceae; genus Eucommia; species Eucommia ulmoides. The sequence continues at coordinate 21,680,349 of CM028331.1, forward strand.
GTTTAGCTGTTGTTTTGTGCTGAGTTTTGAGGTCATATGGGCCTTTACCCGATGATGAGTCTGTCCCCTGATTGTTTATTGAGGTTGAGCGTAAAGATCATTCATGTGTGTTCTATGTGCTTAACGTATCGTCTTAGTAAAAGTTATTGTAGATCCTAAATGCATGAGCACGTAAACTCAATATAACACTATCTAATGGATTTGAAACTGATTATCTTTCACTCAATTTCATGACAATAGGGATTCTAGAACTTGATTTGGGGGAAATTCGAGGCGAAATCCTAGGTGAGGTTGTTTAGGAGATATGATTTAGGCATTCATTTGATCGATTGAGCCTTTTGAAGCCTACCACGCAATATCATTATCCCTCGTTACCATGTCGAAGCCTAAATGCCAATTCAATTCTAAACATATAAACAAATTTCATGGGCAGTTGATTTTTTTCCAAACTTATATCGCCAAATTAAATGCATATTTGAGTAAATCAAGTTAGCATTCAAATATGCTACTTGATGTGAGCGGTTGGGTTTAGGGAGAACTTTGGATTACTTCAGTATTAGTATGTTCACTTGTCATTTTCTTAATCATTTTTGCACATTCCTAAAACTGTAGAAATTTGAATACGTTTGGGGGTGTATTGTTTTATTATTTTTTGCACAATCCTTAAATTGTAGAAATTCGAATGAGTTTGGGGGTGTGTTTGAAAATAAAAATAAAAAATAAAATAAAATAAATAAAAATTTACGTTTCTTTTGATAAGTGAGTAAAAAGTTCTCAAATTTATGTTCGGGGTTATTTCAATTATATCTATGGGTTTCGAGAGTGAGAAAGATCCAAGCATATGCCTTGGGTATCTTCACGTTAACGACGATTAACCTGTTTTGTATTTCCGATATACCCGTCGCTATTATTCCAAAACCGAACGAAGCCCAACATATCTTCATGAGCCTCTGAGCCTACATTAGTGGAGAATAGATCCCGGGTCAGGTGTATGGATTCCCTAACCCTTAAAAGTTTTAGTCATAAACTATATTGAGGGATAATCCCATCTAATCAATGGATAGTAGTATATTTGAGTTTAATCACACACACTTAAATAGGATCTAGAACGACGTTTACTATTTTTGAACGTTGAAGTTCTAGAACACCACATGGTGTGATTTATGCTTGAACTTGATAGGATTGGGGGCCAATGAGGGAAAAACATTTTGGCCGGTAGATGATAATCAAAACTTACACATTTTTGTTTTTAGTGTTTTTCGTTTTTAGTTTTCAAGTCCATAATTAGTTGTCATATTTTATCGTACTGTATGGGTGTTTTGCTCGAGAACTAGCAAAATTCCAAGTTTGGGGGTATTTGATAGGTGTAAATTACCTATCTATTTTCAAACCGAATTTGTTAGTTTTCGAGTAAGTTTATTACATTTTAATACATTTTAATTTGGTTTTATTCTTTTTGTATTAAAACAGGTGTGGGGGTGAAAATGTATGAAATTGGAGCATAAACGATGAAATCGTATTGAGAATAGTCGGAGAATGGTGGAAAAACAAGCAAGGAGGCAAGATTCTGAAAACAGCAACCCACTGCTAGGCGTCCAGACCACTGCCTAGGCGATTGAAATGTAGAGTGCACCAATTCTTGTTGAATATCCACCGCCGCGATGCTGAGATCCACTGCCGCCGCGGTGACAATGCAAGATATCACTAAGTCTACCACCTTCTCCACTACTTAGGCGAACCTTAAACCGACATACTCCACCGCCGCGGCTGTCAGCTCTGCACAGTCTTAAAATATTTTTAAAAATATTTTGCCTATTTAAACCCTTCATCTCCTCCTTTCTTCTGGTGGAATCACCCCCCAACCCCTTAGGCTATATTTTAGGGTGAGTTTGAGAAAATTTTGAGGGAGAGCTCTCAACCTGAGGTAGAAGATGAAGCAAGAAGTGATTGATCAATGATTTTAGCCCCAATTGTTCGGATATCAGCTAAGTCATTCGTTTCATTTCTTTCTTTTCTTTATTTTAGTAGTTGTTGAGCTTGTTTATGCCATTTTACATTGTATACATGGTTATGGACATTGGCTAAACATAAGTTGTTTAGGGATTATTAACAAATTTATGAATACGTTGTTTAGTTGAGTTTGTGTTTCGTTGGCGGATGTTCTTCATTATTTTGATTATGTATTTCATATTATTTGTTTATCATACCTAGAATGATGTTATGAGAATACGGGGTGTCACAAATCCCGGATTTAGACTACAATAAACGAACGCCACATTCCAATAACCCGTGAGGGAGTTGGATTGTGGACAATCGATGACGTTGGGGAAAGACTCATGTGACCTAGGGTCCTTAAGACGTTGAGGGAGACTTTTTCATTGACTTGAAGTTATGTATTCCCCCATATTACACTCAGGAGAGGTGACGGTAGAGTTTTAGAACTGAGATTGTCGATAGGGTAAACATAACACAACAATCCAATGACCTAGTTGGGACTTAGATTGTGTGCAATCAAGGACGTTGGGGCGAGACTCACGTGACCTAGGGTAGTTAAGATGTTGAGGGGGACTTTTTCGTTAACATGAAGTCGTGTTATATCCCTCGTCTTACACTCGAGAGAGGTGGCGGAGGAGTTTATGAACTGAGATTGTCGGATAAGTCGAATGCCGTTAACATAAACTAAAACGAGATTTAACACGTATTCGTAAACGAAACTAATCCCTAGACAATCTATTATCTCAAAACTATCTCAATGTAGTATTTGTATAGTTAAATTAGTATTTTAGTATTCGTATTTAATTATTAATACAATTTTTATCACCTAGATAAAATTAGGTTATGATAATCACGGTAATCAATAGTAATATGAACCAATTCATGTGGATACGATACATGACTAAAAAGTCCATTATACTAAAACTTGATCCGTATGCTTGCGGTGAAAGTGGCAACGCCAAAATTACAATTACCAGGTATGAAAATGGAGCATAAATGATCAAATCGAACCAAGAACGGTCGAAAAACAAGCACGGAGAAAAGATTCTGAAAAGATGCCAACCGCTGCGGGGGTGAAAATGTAGAGAGGGCCAATTCTTGTTGGACATCCACCGCTGCAATGGTGAAACCGTAGTATGGTCCTCGAATCCACTGCTTTCTTCACCGCCGAGGTAATCACTTAACCGATGTACTCCACCGCTACGGCGGTGACCTCTACACAGATTTAGATCTTTTTTGAGATATTTTCTCTATTTAATCCCCTCTTCTCTGATCCCCTTTTAGGATCTCTGTCCATTAGAGCCCTTAGGGATTAGTTTACAATAGAGAGAGAGTATGGGGATTGCTCAAATATTTCCAAAGGAGAAGATTACCACGCGGAGAAGGAAAAGCGATCGGTGGATGGTTTTAGCGGCTAATCTTCGGACTATGGTTAACTTCATCCGTTTCTCCTTTCATTTATTAACTTCAATAATTGTTTGAGCATGTTTCGCTCGGTTTTCAATGTATAAATGGTTATGACCACGAGTTAAACATGGATTATCTATGGGATTAATTTTATTTATAAAAACGTAGTTTTGTTTGAGTTTTTGTTTCTTTAAAAATTGTTCTTCGCTAGTTTGATTTTATTTTCCTTATTGTTTGTTTGTTATGATTAGATAAATATATCTAGAATTTGAGGTTTGCCACTCAGAAGAGGTAACCCCAGATTCGGACTAGGGCAAACACAACGTGACGATCCAATAACTCGGGAGGGAGTTGGATTGTAGGCAATCGATGACGTTGGGGCAAGACTCATGTGACCTAGGGTCGTTAAGACGTTGAGGGGGACTTCTTCATTAGCCCGAATTCACTTATTCCCTCATACTCGGGAAAGGTGGCGGGAGAGTTTTCGAACTAAGATTATCGATAGGGTAAACACAACACGATGATCTAATAACCTGGGAAAGAGTTGGATTGTGTGCAATCTATGATGTTGGGGTGAGACTCACGTGACCTATGGTTGTTAAGACATTTTGGGGGGACTTCTTTGTTGACACGAAGTCGTGTATTTGCTCGTCTTACACTCGGGAGAGGTGGCGAAAGAGTTTATGAACTGAGATTGTCCAATAGGTCGAACAACATTATGTTAAACTAAATGAAATCAAACGCATTTAAGTAAATAAAGTTAATCTCTAGATAATCTATCTCGTATTAGTATAATTAGTATAGATTAAATTACGTTATATTAGTATTAATATTATTTAATTTAAAATTATTATTTTTAGTCTAGATAAAGTTAGGTCATCACAGGTCATGACAATTACGAAACTCGATAATAACAACAACCAATCCCTGTGGATACGATACCCGATCTTAAAGATCACATTATACTAAAACTTTGACCTCGTACACTTGTGAGTCATCAATATGTGAGCGTGTAACAAACACTCGTCGTATATTGTGTATAGTTGGTTCAGTGATTATTGTAAGCATATGGAACTAGTTTCAAAATCGACTATCGTTTATCTGTATTGTAAGTTATCATGAAAGTATGGCCGCATGGTAGAACCTTCAATTATTTGAAGTAGGATGGTATGGTAGAATCGCCTATTGTTGAGGGTAGTACGGTTTGGAAGAATCATTTGACTGCTAAGATAGTATAGTATGGCTGTATCATTAATTGTTTAGGTAGGATGGTAGTGCCGATTCGATCCGAAACTAATCGGATAAGTGATCACCAAGTCATGACTCATCATAGAGTATTAAATGCCAAGTGACACATATATACTAAATTTAATGAATCTTGAAAGCATTAATGGGAGATAAACTGAAATAGTAAAACTAATTGAAAGTGTCACATCAAGCCATTAATACACCCATGTGCAACCAATTGAATTTTAGGGAGTGTAACGATTGTTAATGATTTCCAATCATTACCAAATCTTGGAAGATCTTGCCTTGCACCCAAAATTTGTTTGGAGTTGAACAAAACTTAAGCAGGATAGCAAATCCCCTAGGCCAAACACACCCCAAGAAAGAGGCTAGGATAGCCTGCACATGGATGGGTGCGCAGGATCCCAACCTATAAATAGGAATACTGGGGTTCTCCTTTTTTCAAGACTTGAAGTCCTATCTCCTCTCTCTAAAACTCAAGCCAAGTCTACTGAACAAGTTTCTTGAATAACACGCCACTATTCTACTGAAATCCGGTGTTAGAGGGTGTTCTTGAGATTCTTGGAGCAAGAACTCAAGAGGAAGACGGTCATCGATCAAAGACAAGCCAAGAAGATCAAGGTGGAAAGGGAGATAATTACTTGGGGAAGACTACTTCCCCTAAGCAGGGTGTTCTTGAGTTTGTTGGAGTAAGAATTCAAGATTTTGACGGTGATCGATCAAGTTCCAACCAAGAAGATTAATGAAGGATAAGAAGCCTCATGTTTAGGTAACGACCAATCACCCAAACTATGTATGTACCTTGAGTATCCCTTGATCTTGTCTTAAATTTAGTGTATTATACTTGTACATTGTAGAATCATGTAGATAACATGCTTTAATTTCATATACATAACCTAAATAACCCATAAATAAATAAAAAAACGTTAAATTTATGTTATATAAACCAAACCATAATAATTTTGGTCAAGAACATCTAAGAACATGTTAAGTACACGTGATGACCCAGATCATCCGATAACATGTTAAAAACATGTGAGGATTCAAACCAAACAACTATCACACCATGAGTCGTGCATAGTCTCTATAATTCTCTAAAGAACACTTCAAACCGACTATTTACTAATTGTTAATACTAACTACATACTTTTAATAACCTGATTTACATTCCTCTAAATGCCAAGATTATAGCCTGGAAGGCTAGTGGACTGGAACCTATATATATGTATCTATATACTATACCGACAGACAATTTTGGCTAAAATTTCGAGATAAAGGGATGACCTCTATTCCTTCGGGAATATGTGTGACTCTTCTTGATAAACTTTCCCATTTTTCTTAGTTATAAGTAGGACTAACATAAATATATGGTAATTATTTTCAATTTCAATTAATAACTCACATACTAACACAAACTAACCAAAAACAAAAGAGTTCGGTTAAAGTGTTCTTAACAAAATTAAAGAGGTCGTGCCCATAATTGTTGTGATTCATGTTTTTAACAACTAAAACAAACTAATAATCAACTGAAATCGACTAAAACCAACCCAACTTTCAACTTAACAAGAATGAACTACGTGATGACCAGATCTTTGGTTACTCCCCAAAGTACATTGGCAACCCACATAAGGGTTTGGTCACCTTTAATAACATAAACCATATAGTTTAACCTAATATAAATGAACTACGTAAAGACCTAATTCTCATTAATCCGAGATAGATAGGCAACCCAAAAATGAAGGCCTTTTCTCTTCCTCACTAAATGACATACTTGCCTTTTTTCTTCCTAAAAAATGAATAATTGTTCTTAGGACCTAATGATGGAATTGGATTATTTCTCCTAAGACTTAATGGTAGGATTGTGACATCATTTCCTCAAACATGGATCATTTCTCCTCGGAGTTATTTATTTTCTTAATCAAAATATGGATCATTTCCCTTACAACTTAATGACAGGACTATCATTTTTTCTCCATAAATGATAGATCATCATTCCTAGGGTTTGCGGAAGGATCTAGAACCCTTATTAGGTTCCCTACGTACTTTAATGAGTAACCAAAGATCAAGTTTGATGTAGGTCCTTTATTTAACGTCAAACGGATATGGTTTTATTTATTAAAGGTGACCAAAAGCGTATGAGGTTGCCTACGTACTTTGGCAATTAACCAAAGATCAAGTCTGACACAGTTCTTTTATTTAAGGTTAAAACTAGTTTTAGATAATTTTATTATTAAAAGAAGACGTCAATCACAACATGATATATACATAATCTCTTTGATTTTGTCGAGAACACCTTAACTGAACTCATTAGTATAGTTTCTTTTTTAAGTTGTTTTGTTAAAGAGAAAAAAAAAATACGCTATATTTATTTAAGTCTTACACATAACTAAGAAAAATGGGATGGTTTCTGAAGAAGAATTACACATATCCCTGAAGGAACAAAAGTATTCCCTTTATGCCGAGTTTTTAGCTATAAGGGTTTGTTAATGTATTAAGTATATATATATATATAGGTGCCAGTCCACTAGCCTACCAGACTGTGATGTTGATGTTTAGCATAAAGTAAATCGTAGAGACTATGTACAACTCATGGTGTGATAGACGTTTTGTTGGGATCCTCTCATGTTCTTAACATATTCTCGGATGATTTGAATCCTTATATGTTCTTAACATGTTCTTGGATGTTTGTGATGTTCTTGACATTATCTTGAACAATTTTATTATGGTTTGGATTACATAACATATATATAACCTTTTTTAGTTATTTATGGGTTATTTAGGTTATGTACATGAAACTAATGCATGATATCGACATGATTCTATGATGTAAAAGTATAATACATGAAATTTAAGACAAGATCATGGGATGTTCAAGACACATACCTAGTTTAGGGGAGCAGTCTTTCCCTAAACAAATTTATTCTTCTCCTTCTTGATTTTCCTAGTTTGAAGTCAATCAATCACCGTCAACTTATTGATTTATTGCTCCAAGAACATCAAGAACACCCTCTGAGATCGAATTTTAGCAGAATAATAGTGTGTTATTCAAGAGAATTTCTTGAAAATCCTAGCACCCGAGACTATTGCTCAAGCTTAGAGAGAAGTTAGGGTTCAAAGACTTATAAGTTATGAGAACCAATACCCCATATTTATAGGCCTAGGTTCTGTGCACTCAGCTATGTATAGGATATATTAGGCCCTTCCTTAGGGTCTGTTTGGACTAGGGGCTTGATCTTTTTTTTTTTTTTTTTTGGTTTTGATAAGCTTTGGACGAAATTTGGGGAAGGTGAAAGATTATAAAAATTTGGTGATCATTACCAAATCTTTGGAAGATTCTTGCGATGATTGGAAATCATTTGCAATCATTAAACTCCCTTGAATCCTACGGGTTTCACATGGGTGCATTAATGGAAATATGTGACAATTCGAGTTCGATTTAGGGGCTATCTACCAGTTTGTTTCACTATTTCGATTTAGTTGCCATCAATGATTTCAAGGTGCACTGTATGTGGTATCTCAATGAGTCACTTGGAATTTAATGCTATATGATGAATCATTAATTGGTGAGCAGACATTCTGTTGGTTTCAGATTGAATCGGGTTAGTTTGCCTTGTAATTGATAGTCAGATTTCGAGGTTTCTAGTTAAACCTAAGAAATTTGGATAAAATATCTTGATTCAATGTATCCATACATTCCATTTCATCCCTAAAAAATTAATTATTTATGGGATGTGCATTTAATAACCATTAAATTCATAGGTTTGGTGGCAAATGAGATTGGTTTGGTTTCGATAATAGGTAGTCACATTTCAAGGTTTTGGGTTAACTCTAAGATACTTTGATCAAAATATCTTGATACCTTGACTTTGGACTATACATGTCATCCCAATAATTTAATGATTTAGGGGATGTGCATTTAATTCATATTAAATGCCTAACTTAGGTGGCGAACTAAATCGGTTTAGTTTCAATAATGGTTGGTTACCTCCTAAGTGTCTCAGTTTCCTTCCATAGACATTTGTGTAGAGAATATGTAAGGATTTATTTCTCATTTAAAATATCCTTTGTGGTCCTATGAATGATGGGTTGGGTCCTTAATCCATTGGGCCTTGATTATTAATCAAGATGATTTTGGTTTTGGTTAATTTCAACCTGAGTCTTAATAATTTGTTATATTGTGTAACTTGAACGTGCCATGGAATTTCCATTCCTTTATTTATGTATTTTGGACTTGTTTAAATGACATTAATACTTTAAACAATAATTTAAACACATATTTTTGGTTTCGAATAGACAAAACTGGTGATAATAAACGTTTTAGGGGTCAAAGTAGGTAACCGAGGTAAGTTTTTGAACTTTCCTATAATTAAAAGGTAGTATCTAATATTTATTATTATTAAAGGTTATTTAGTGGAAATCAATCTTTAATAATGTCAACTTAGACTCCCTTTAATTTTAAGAATTTCGAGATTGACCCAAAACTTTCCCTTTATTGAATTTGGTCAAATTCAACAGTTTTTATGTTTTCTTAAGCTCTTATGGGTTTTTATATATTATCTAATGTGATCTAAGGTAGATATTCATTCCCTTTAAACATAAATTTAATGTTTATTTGAATTTGTACTTTTGATTCGACATTGATTGTGCGGGATAAAATGCGGTGTCTACAGCTGTCTCTCTTTGTCACGTGAGTTTACCCCTAATAACAAAGAAGGAGGCCCAAATGTTTTATTCTACTAGTCTAGACATAGTATTTTGACCACCCTTCAAAAATTTTAGGTTTTATTTTTAGTTGACTTTGTATTGTTTAACTTTGTTTTTATTTTATTTATTTTCAAAATTATAAAATACAAAAAAAAAAAAAGAGAAAGGGAAAGAAAATTGAAAGAGGAAAAGGGAATGAAATTGAAAGAAAAAAGAAATTGGGGTTTGAAATTGAAAGAAGGGAAAATAAGAAGAGAAATCAAAATAAGAAAAAAAACGGGGAAGTGAATTGAAATTAGAGAAAGGGAGTGGTGTTTTTTCTTAGGGTCCAAACTGTGTGTGCATGAGAGAAATAAAGAGAGAGAAGGATGGGGGGCTCATCTTGTCTACACCATACATGTATGTGCTTGAGAGAGAGAGAGAGAGAGCAAAATATGGTGGGACCTGCGGCCTTTGTCACACCAAGAGAGAGAAGGATGTGTGTGAGTGTGTCCATGTGTGTGTGCATGATCAGTGGGCCCCCTTCATTTTAGTTAAACTTATGTGTGTGTATGAACCATGCGTGTATGTGTGTGAGAACTGTGTGTATGTGTGCACGTGAGAGAAAGAGAGAGGTAATAGGGGCCCGCCACGTGTCATACGAACAATAGAGGCGGTGAAACCTAATTTTTTTCTTTTTTACAGTTTATCCTTTCCTAGTTTAACTTGTACTGGGTTTGACGGCCAGACCTAATTTTTTGGGTTTCCTAAGTATTTTTCATGCCCAATATTCGCCTATTAATTGGACCCTCCTCCTCCTAATTTATTCATTCAGAAATTGAAAAAAAAAACCTTGGAGATTGATTCTCATTGTAAACCCTTTCGGGAAACTATCTGCATGAGAGAAAAGCCCAAGCATCGGGATTGTTGGCCTAGAACAGGTATGTTTTCTGATTTTTAATTCTTTTTTTAGTTTTCTTTATTCTCTTCATAATTTAAATTCCTGTAAGCTTTATTTTTTATATTGTCCAATGACTCGATGAAAAACGCCAGGATAAGGTTCCCCATTCTCGATCTGAATCTTTGAGCATTTAGATGAGGACACCCGTATCTCGTTGTTTTTTATTTTTTTATTTTCTGTATTTTTTAATTTTATTATAATAAAGAGGAAAAGATAAAAAAACAAGTCGTTCGATGATCCGATGAAAACACTGGGGTGGGTTTCTCGTGCTTAAACCTAACTCCGAGTTAGGTAAAGGATGTTTTATTATTTAGTTTGCTGCATTTTTTTTTATTTTGTATTTTTCTACATTTTTTAATTTTAATTTTAATTTTATTCTTCTTATCAAAACCCTTAAAATAATAATAATAATTAAATCTTTTATTGGTAGGAATTAATCCTTACGAACCTTAAGTTGAATCCGACAATTCGATAAATCATGGGAGAGTTTTTCGTGACCTCGTTTACATTCCCCGACCCGAGTAAAATTTAAAAACGAATGGTTTTAGGAAATCCCTTCCCTTGGTAGATTTTTCGTGGGATTTCGTTTAAGTTTCGGAAAGATTAATTTCAACTACATTGTTTCCACGAACCCCTTTCGATTCCCATATCTATAGAATTCGAGAGAATTTCAAATAGGGTATTCTTTAAATTAATCAGGCAAACTCAAAGTTGACTTTTTTTGCATCTACTAAGCATTTTTGTTTCCTGCATTATTTGGACATAATGTTTAGTACACTTTCATCACTTACACATTTTTTTTCTACATAGTTTTTTTTTTTTTTAATTTCATAAACCCATGTTCCTTTTTCATATCTAGTCACGATACGTGCACCACTTATTTTTTTTGTTATAATTAAATCATTGTCACATATAATCAGGTTAATTCATGTAGTATTCATATCAGTTTGCATTGACATATTTAAATTAAACCTTTTAATTCTTTTTTGGTCATTTTTGCATATAAAATAAATTCATATAATTTTAGTTTTTGTATTCATATTTTCATATTTATTCACTTATTTGAATTTGCTAATTTAAAGTAAAGAAGTCTTTAAGAAACATATATGAATACCCCCCAGGGACCACCCTTGTTGAATCCTTAATATTTTGATAAGAGGTTATACTGGGGGGGAACATTCCCCAAAAAAATACAAAAACTTGTCCCACCTTATTTTAAAAAACACCAAAAATATTTTATAAGAGGGAAACGTTTTTAAAATAAAACGTTTGGACATAAATTAATTGGATTTAATTCGACATAAGGTGCCATTTTTGGACGGGCGTCTTGGGGTGCCTAGTACCTTCCCTGAGCGTGACTGACCCCCTAAACCTTTAAATGAATTTGTGGTTTGATCGTGTTTTTTTTTTTTTAGTCAACTTTTACTTAGGCCTTTAAAATTTACTTTCTGAAATTCGGTGACCTAGCACACCATTTAAATCCAATGCTAGGTGGTGAGTCCTCAACTTTTTAAAATGGCCTTAGTATTTTTTGAGAAAATCGGTGCTTAAAAACCCCTATATCCTTAAGCTATTTATTATTTAATATTATTTTCCTCTCAGAAAAATAGGGTGCGTCAATTAGACATGATATTTAAAGGACAAAAAAATTAAATTTTCCTGAAGCAATGTTTAGGAACATACATGAACATTACTGGATCTGCCCTTCGGAAGATGGCTAAATGACTTTTCCCTAAGGATCTCTAAGGTGGATGAATGATCATCCTTGAGTACTTACCACTGGATCCTCTCAAAGGAGACCGAATAAACTATCCTTGAGGGATATAGAATCCTCTCAAATGAGGCTGAATGGCTTATCCTTCAGGGATATTATGAACCTTTTTTTCAAATAGGGCTTAGTGACCAGTCCTTGATTATCTTAAGGGAGGTTAAATGACCTATCACTGATTACCAATGGGATTATTTCAAATGAGGCTGAGTGACCATTCTTTGAGGATCTAATATTTATTTCTTGACCAATGATACTGAATAATCGGTCCTAAAGAATCTCACAGGTGGTTGAATGACCAACCTAGGGCAATATCACAAGAGGTTGAATGACCTTCCCGGCGTAATATCACAGGAGACTGAATGACCTTCTCAATGTAATATCGCAAGAGGCTGAATGACCTTCTGGTGTAATATCACAGGAGGTTGAATAAACTTCTTGACGTAATATCATAAGAGGCTGAATGACCTTCTCAGCATAATATCACAAGAGGCTGAATGACCTTCTGGTGTAATATCACAGGAGGTTGAATAACCTTCCCGACGTAATATCATAAGAGGCTGAATGACTTTCCCTGCGTAATGTCATAGGAGACTGAATGACCTTCCTAGTGTAATACCACAGGAGGCTAAATGACCAACCTGGCATAATATCACTGAAGGCTAAATAACCTTCCTGGCATAATATTACATGAGGCTTGATGACCTTCCCAGTATAATTTCATAAGAGGCTGAATGACCTTCCCGACATAATATCACAAGAGGCTGAATGACCTTCCCGGCGTAATATCACAAGAGATTGAATGACCTTCCCTCGAAAATATTATAGGAGGCTGAATAACCTTCTTGGTGAAAATATCAGGAGAGGCTAAATGACCTTCATGGAGAAATATCACAGGAGGTTGAATGACCTTCCTGGCGTATTTTCACAAGAGGCGGAATGACCTTCTTGGCGTATACTAACATAACTTTTTCAAAGGAGGCCAAATGACTTTTTCTTGATGAAGCTCCAAGATGGATGAATAACCTATCTTTGATGATCTATTTTACTGTATTAGGAGAATGGCGACTCATCATAATTTTTGTATCTTCTTTGGAAAGAAAATGCTAGGAATATATGAATAGGTTCCTTGGTCACCACTGCATGATCCCGCCTAGACGGTAAAACTGCAAGATAGTCACCAAATCCATCGCTGTCTTCATCGCTGCAGCAATCAACGAACCGACATATCTATCGCCTAGGCGGTTACCTCTACAGTAGATGAGATATTTTTTGAGATATTTTCTCTATTTAATCCCCTCTCATCTCTTTTCCTTTGACCCTCTCTGGCCATTAGAGCCCTTAGGGCTTAATTTAGAATAGAGAGAGAGTATGGGGAGTACTCAAACAAATTTGAAGGAGAAGATTACCATGCGGAGAAGGAGAAGCGATTGGCTAGTCTGCGCGAGTGAAAAGCTCGAGCATCGTGATTTTTTGGCCTCGAACAGGTATGTTTTCTGATTTTAATTCTTTTTTCAACTTTATTTTATGGGAAAATTACTGTTTACTCCCAAAAAAAAATTATTTACCATCTACTCCCGTCATATTTTCCTTGCCCCGATCAGTCTTATCGGAGAGTTTTTCTTGCACAGGTTACTCCTGTCGGTAGTAAACATAGCACCAAAAACTCCTGTTTCCAAAAATGGCGAGGAAGAGATTACCGAAAATGTCCTCTTGTGTTTCGCGCGAACGGCGATTACCTTATTTAGCTTTTGAGTTTCCTAATTTTGCAATGGTACATTTATTCAGAAATTAGAACAGGGTACAGTCGTTAGGTTGTTCAAGATTCCAATTTCAAGAGCTAGATTATTTATCATTGGTGCAGATTGAGCATTTTACGATCATTAAACTGAAACAAGTAAGAATAAAGGCTTTATCTGTAGTTCGAATTTGTTGAATTCACACATTAATTGATTTCTATAGATTCGATCAAATGCATTAAGATATATCCTTTCACTGGAATTCTTGTTTTTTTACACACAACGTGCGTAGTCCATGAAGGAATTCATACTTTGTTTTAGTACATTTCATGTACTTGATTAAATATGCACGCTGAGTTAATGAATCAATATCGATATGTGTTTTTCGTATGCAAATATGTTCGATTTGTATCGATCTAACATGTTATATTTAACATCTGAATGAGTTTTCTTTTGTTTTTAGACAATGAGTATGTTTTTTTGATGATGATAGTAATGTTACATTCAACATCAGCATGAGTTTTTGTTTTTAGACAATAAGTATGTATTTTTTTCATGATAACAATAATGTTACATTCAACATTTGAGATGTTAAATATAACATGTTAAACCAATACCTTTTTTGATAGGACAAATAGTGTTACATTCAACATGACCACATCTAAATCAATAATTAGATGAGGAACAATAATGTTACATTCAACATCCACTTAATCATATCATACAGTTGGTTATATTTCACACGAACATAACACAACTAACATTTCATGTGAATGATATTTCACAGAAATGGCATCATCCATTGCATTAATGTGTAAATATGAGAATGTGACAACGGTTTTGAGGATGAAAAACGGTAGCAATTTGGTTGAATTGAGTGAAAATATAATAAATAAATGGTCAGATCTATTCATTGCCAAATTTGAGTTGTCATACTCACTTCCGAGACATCCAAAGTGTACGCTTGATGATCAGAATGATCATGAAGAAATGTTTTTGGTGGCTGGCCACATGAACATTGATTTTTTAGAGGTTTATGCACAAAAAAAGGGTGAGTGAATCAAGTGCATCTACTGGTGCTTCTTCAGGTGGAACTTTACCCCCAAACAATTGTGTCAATGGTGACAATGACGGGGAAATAGATTATATATTCAAATATCGTAATATGTTACAATTAAGCAATGATAAATTTTTATTTTCCTTAAGATGGGATGATGATATTCAAGAGGTGAGGCAGAAATTCAAGGGAGGAACAAATGAATTTCGTATGGCTTTGAAGAAATGTGCTGTAGAAATTGGGTTTAATTTTCGTTATCTTACGAATGATAAAATAGGCGTGACAGTTGAATGCTCACTACGGGAGGATAGAAAATACCCATGGTTCGTGCATGGATGGGAAAGGAGCAAAAATTGTATCTTTTTTATTCGAACTCTTGTAAAATAACACATATGTAGAGCTGCATTTCGCACCAGTAATAACAAAAAATTGACTTCAGAAGTTATTTCATCATATTTGGCTGATTAGATGCGTTCCAACCCCGAAACTTGCCCGGTTGATGTTGTTGACACTTTTAGGAAACAATATGGGCTAGAAATAACATACCAGAATGCATGGATGGGGGTAAAAAAGGCCAGGAATAATGTCTCTAGCGATTACTCGTCATCCTATGATTAATTGAGATGGTATGTTGATAAATGTAAGGAGACAAATCCGGGTAGTCACATTGAATTAGAATACAATTTGGAGACATAACATTTCAAGATAATATTCATTTCGTTTCAAGCGTGTATACATTAGTTTAGGTTCTATCGGCCAATGTTGTTTCTTGACGGCACATTCCTAACTAGTTGTTACAAATGCAATTTATTAGCGGTAACTGCGAAGGATGGGAATCAAGGTACGTTTTGTAAGTTTTTGTTTGTTACATGTAAGATTGTTAATTTTCAACATGAAAATGATGAGAACGTTTGATGTTACATTAAACATCCACTGGTGTTGAATGTAACATCTTATGGATTTTAGTATTTACATACATAAAACAAGTGAACAATTGATGTTATATTCAATATGCATAGTGTTGAATGTAACATCTTATGGATTTTACTCTCCATACAGACATCAATAGAACCCTTGATGTTACATTTTCAACATCCACATGTGTTGAATGTAACACCTTATGGATTAACAATTTTCTATTTTTCCTATCATGCAGGGAAGTTTCCACTTGCATTTGCTATTGTTGATGCAGAGAATGATGATAACTGGGCTTGGTTTTTATTGGAACTTAGAAAGGTTGTTGAGCCAGAGCTTGTTATAACATTCATCTCTGACCGACATAACGGAATTTTGGAAGGGGTACGTGGAGTGTTTTCACTCTATCACCATGCTTAGTGTTTGCATCATTTGAAGATGAATTTAAGAGCTGCGATGACTAGTATAACTACAACATTTAAAGATATGATGGTTTAGAAATTGAATGGTTTGGCATATGCAGATTCATCGAAAATGTTTAAATTTTTATTGGATCAAATGATTAATGAAGGGGGTACAAAGGTGCATAACTTCATTCAAGAATTATCACCACAAAAATTTAGTAATGCAAGTTTTAGAGGCAAGCGATATGGTAAGATGAAGTCTAACTTGGCGGAGTGCTTCAATTCATGGATAAGTGAATATCGTCATTTGCCGGAAATTTTGTTGATTAACAAAATAAGGATACGATGGATGGACTTAATGGCGGAGAGAATAAATGAAGTGAACAAACTACAATCTGAGATCACCCCAAATTGGGAGAATAGGTTTCGTGAATTAATGAACGAAGGAAGAACATAAAATATTGGTTCATCAGGAAATGGGGTAATTGAGGTCCATTCTAACCCTTCCAATCTAGTTGATACTGAATGATGCATATGCTCATGTCAAAAATGGAAAATAAAAGGATTCCCACGTGTTCATGTTTTTGCAGCTATATATAAGAGTGGATTATCTACATTCAAGTACACATAGGACTATTTTCGAAGCTGTTTTTACCGTGAGACATACTCAAGAGGTATATATGCAATTCCAACAATGGAATGACTAATTTTGGGTGAGTGTGAATCAATGATATTGCCTTCGTTGTCAAAAAAAAACCAGAACGGCCTAAGAAATTAAGAATCCCATCTAGAGGAAAGGTAAAAGAAAGATGGTGTGGTAGATGTGGGAAAATGGGTAGACACAATAGGAAAACATGTAAGGCACCTCTAAATGAAAGATCATGAGGTGGATCTTGATTTTTTTGTCTAATGTTTTTCAAATAATAATGTTCTATTTGTTATAAAAAAATTTAAAGCAATATTAAATAAAAAAGCAGTGCATTTTTTGTTCAGATTATGTTTGGTACTTGTGTAACAATCAGAATGTGAACTTTGTATAAGAAAGAAATAGTAGGATTCATATTGCATTCAACAACTTCAAACATTTATGTTTTGCATTCAACAGTCCTAGGATTTTTTGTTATGCATTTAACTTTTGTCATAGGCTTCTTTGTGTTACATTCACCACTGTCATAGGCTTGTTCGTGTTACATTCAACACTGTCATGGGCTTTTGTTTTGTCATTCAATTTTTAGGGCTATGTTACATTCAACACTATCATAGGTTGTTTTGTCACACATTCATCATTTGTCATATGGTTTTGTGTTACATTCAACACTGTCAGGTTTTTTTGTCACACATTTAACATTTTTGTCATAGGTTTCTTCGTGTTAACATCATTGTTTGTGTCTACGTCATTGTTTGTGTCTATTAACATGTTGAATGTAACATCTTATTTCCATGGAAAAATGCATTTTTTTTGTGACTATTAACATGTTGAATGTAACATAGTTTGTGTTCATTAAATAAGTTTTTATATTAACATGTTGAATGTAACACGACTTGTGCTTATTATCTGACATTTTTAATGTATCACACATGTTCCGCGATACACCATATTATTTCCCCCCCAAATTGCATTTTCGTACCTTTTGCGGAGATATTGCACCGATGACGTCCTTTCGAAAACGTGCCCTCACTCAAATGTCATTTTTGTACTAATTCATTTCATTTCCCAAAATTTTCATCTTCTCGGATATGCCAACCAAAAAACACTTTTCTGCTCTGTTCTCTCCCGTCGTTCTCATCCTCAAACCGGCGAAAAAATGGTGCACACAAGAAGAAAAATGGTGACTAAGAATCCTAACATGGCTGATGATCCGGTAAATCTGTCAGATTCAGATGATGTGTTCTTTTCTTATCTTTGATAATGCTCAATGATGTATGTTCGATGCACTATGTCTAAATTTCAAAAGATTATCCATACAATAATCTGTTATCCTATACATGGATACGAAAACATATTTTGAAAAGTGCTACTATGTTGAATGTAACATTCGTTTTATGTGTAACACTGTTGTTGTTTTTTGAAAAAAATATGACATCATAATGATTGTTCAGAAGATGTCCCTTTTCTTCATGCAACGCAACAAACGAACTCATCCACTAAATCTGATGAAATCATAGGTAAGTAATTTTGCTTCTTCCATTAACTGATGATTGATCTTCCTACCAAATCATCTATAAATATGTCGTATGTACCTTTAAACTTGATTTCATTGCATTTGTTTTTTAGTAGTTTCACAGCAAGAGAAGACTGTGCAACCAATAAAATACCATTCAAATCTATCGTAATTTCATTCATTAATCAAGTTGATTCATCTTGAACGTGGACACTTTCAAATTCTACCGATAATTCCATTTTAGAACACAATAAATGCTCTCCTGCGATAGGAGAGTAGGATCAGTTCGTTCCACAAAATAGATTCCCTCATATCCAATATCATTCCCTCATATGAACCACATCGAGAGGCATTCAGGCTTGGATCAAAACTGGTTACATTTACAAGCAATGATGTCTAGTTGATTTTTAGATTACCACTAGGGAAGGAACAACTCCCTGGTCATTATGCAAAAAAAATGGGTTCTATATTCTTAGCTAGTAGGGGCTTGGTTAAAAACAGGTTGAGCGTTGTTGAGATAAAGAATGAAATAGTCAAAGCATTGGCTAGTAATAACCCTGAAGATGTACAAGATGTTGCCCATCTGCTATGCTTGTATCTCATAGCAACTTGTTTTTTTTCAAACAAGGGTCAAGCTACTGGTGTCTCTGATATCATGAATGTTGAGGATTTAAGAATGATGGCGACTTATAATTGGGCTGAAGCAATTTATTCAAACTTGATGTCATCGATTGCCTCAAGTTACCTCAGACCAGAAACCGTTGCTGGATGTGTTATCGCATTGTAGGTTATATAATTCTCTTTTTTGTTTTTTACATTGTTCTCTAGTACACATAATTTTTCCCCTTATGTTTTCCGTTTCAAATTTAGTGATGTGGTGCATTTTTTATTCAGTTTTGGTTATGCGAGCACACATTTTTGCTCAAAAAAGTCGCAGGGCAGCAATATTCTATTCCACACTAGGAAAAATGGGAGATGATACAACTTATGGAAGTTACATCTGGTTTCTAGTTGTCCCATTTGTCTGATAATCAGGTATGCTTGTGATATGCAACCATGTTCTCTGTTATGTAACATCCATATGATGTAACATTTAACACCTTGTGGATGTTGAATGTAATATCAAGGGTTCTATTGATGTTTGTATGTAGAGTAAAATCCATAAGATGTTACATTCAACACTGTGGATGTTGAATGTAACATCAATTGTTCACTTGTTTTATGTATGTAAATACTAAAATCCATAAGATGTTACATTCAACACCAATGGATGTTAAATGTCACACCAAATGTTCTCATCATTTTCATGTTGAAAGTAACATTCTTATATTACTGTTGTCTAGATTAAGTAGGCTGAAATTAAGAAAACAATGGTCGAAATGTAAATAGGTATTGTGCTTCCAATTCATATTGATATTGAATCGTCTGGTCGGGATGACAGGCAGAAGGGCAAGAAGAAGTTCGATTCATCAGAATTTCCTTCTTTTGACCTCAAGATTTTGCAAGAGTTCACTGCTGATGTTGCTGAATTCTATGGGGGGGTCCCAAAACTTAGCTCAGCTTGTTGAAAGAAATGAAACACTTGTTGGTGATGATGATCATTTGGAGAAGGAATGCAAAGAGTTGAAGAATAAATATAAAAAAAAAATTAAAAAGTTGAAGAAAGAGATTGAAATTTTAAAAGTCTAATTGACCAATTCACTGGTTTAAACGGAGGTACACATTGTTACGCAAACAGAAAAGCTTGTTACTAAAAAACCGGTACTCCAAGAACATCTAGAAGATGATGTGGTGTATTCTGTTACATAGTCCATTCAAAAAGAGCAAGAATTCAAAGAACAGGTTGTAGAGATCGTGAGGTTTAATAATACGACATTAGAAGAGTGCGATTCTGTTATTGCCCAACAAGCATGTGAGATTGCCAAACGTGATTGTGAACTAGTAGTCAAATGTCCAAATCTGCCTGAGAAAATGGTTACACGAAGAAGTACACATCAAAAAACACATACGACAACCCCTACATCACTTGTAAAAAATGTTATAAGCCGCGTGAGGACACGAAAAACTGGTGAAGGGTCGGTCCATGAATATCACATTCTCGTAAAACGATTGAAGAGGCTTATAAAAGCTATTGAGAAGGAAAAGTCAGTGACAACCAATCAGTCAAAGGACACTATAGTATATCAAGGAGAATCTAGCAAAATGACTGCTGAGTTGGATGAGGCACGCATGTTGCCTCCCCGAGATAGTGTTGTGGCTATGATGTTAACCGAAGACGAATGGAAACTCCTATAGCTTATTATGCAAACAGAAGGTTATACGTAAGTCTCATTCTTCCATCTTTATTATTTTTCATTTTCATTTATGTGTCGATTGTTATGTGCTGATCCAATGAAAAATGTTTTCTTCTTTATACAATTAGAGCGTTCGTTTAGGGCGGAGAATTGAATTTTGTACATGTCTTCTTTGTTGTCATTCTTGATCTACTATGGGAAAAATAGCTGACAAATTTTGTGAGTTACCCTATATATTGTTTTTTTTTTTGTTAAATCTATATGATGTTACATTCAATACCTGTGGATGTTGAATGTAACATCAAGTGTTCTCATCTATAGTGTTTTTGTTAAATTTGTATGACGTTTACAATTAACACCTGTGGATGTTGAATGTAACATTAAAAGTGTTCTCTTGTATTTTATTGCAATATTAAAAACCATATGATGTTACATTCAAAACACTTGTGGATGTTGAATGTAACATCAATTGTTGTTTGTTTTATGTATGCGTTATTAAATGCGTATGATGCTACATTTAACACGTGGATGTTGAGTATATCATGTATCGGCATTATAAAACTCGGACGTATATTCTAAACATATTGATGCTTATCTAATCAGGTCATCAATGGTGTTATAGAGCTCTTGTGCCTCGAACAAATGAATATGGAAAATGATTTAAAACAGCTTGGCGACATTCTTTCCGATCAATCATTTTTCATAAATAGTACATGTTGGGTGAGTACATTTTGCTTCTTTTCCCCTGACTGTTATACATCTACAAATTTTTTTCACACATACGTTAAAAAAGTTTTCTACAGTCATGGATTCTTGAAGGGGATGAACTCACACTTAACAATTTTTTTAACCTTGAGATAATCCGTGCCTTCACATCTGAATGCCGTTATGTTCATTTTCCCATAAACATAGCTGGCCCTACTCCAATAACTGGCCATTGGACCTTAGTTGTGTGTGATAAGCAAGAGTCAACATGGCGTCATTATAATTCTGTTAATCTGAGACGAAGAGGCACAGTTGACCCTTTTTTCAAAAATGCGAAAAAACTTATAAGCTTGTATTTTCATAAAATCTTTTTTTTTTGTTGCTTTTATTACAAACAATAATTGACGGTATTGTGTACCTATAGATTGCATACGTATACAAACTACTCACCAAAAGTAATGTGGAGCATAAGTGGGCTAATCCTTCAGAATATAATATGTTGAATTTTGGTGATGTACCAGATCAAGGTTCATCATAGTAAGTACCACATATATAACTTAATAATTTAAGTCATACATCATTCAATAAAAAAAAAAAGGAATAATTGTTAAATGTTGGTGATGTTGAATTTTACAGGATTGATTGTGGAGTATGCATCATCCATGTAATGAAGAAGATCTTTAGGAAGGAGAAGATCCTTACCAATATGGGCTTGCATGGGTTTCGCATGGAATGTGCTGCTATCATTCATGACTTCTTAAATGTTGCACCAAGAAGATAGACACTAGACTCATATCATACTCGCACAGCAAACGAACCCAAACCTAACTGAAAAATAGATAAATGCTACTGAATTTCTGGATTTCCACAATATTTTTTGGAAAATTGCTCTTTGAAGTTACATTTTTTTTGTATGTAATCCATTGTATATACACAATGTCATACACAATTTGTTGCTCTACTTTTTTTATATGTGTCGAATGTGTTGCCTATGACTGTTGAATGTAAAAAAACAAACCTATGACAGTGTTGAATGTAACACAAAGAAGCCTAGGACAAAATTGTTGAATGTGTGACAAAAAACCTATCACAGTGTTAAATGTAACACAGAATCATATGACAAATACTGAATGTGTGACAAAACAACCTATGACAGTGTTGAATGTAACATAGTCCTAACAAATTGAATGGCAAAACAAAAATCCCATGACAATGTTGAATGTAACACGGGTAAGCCTATGACAGTGTTGAATGTATAACCGTGTTACATTCAACACGATAACAGACACAAAAAATGGTATTTTTCAGAAGATGTTACATTCAACACCTTAAGAAATGCAAATTGACTTTGTGAACACAAGCCGTGTTACATTCAACACGTTAATATACACAAAAAATGGTGTTTTTCTGGGAAACTAACACAAAGTTACATTCAACATGTTAAGAAACAAAAATTGACTTTATGAATAGAAGATGTTACATTCAACATGTTAATAGACACAAATTGACTTTGTGTATAGAAGATGTTACATTCAACAAGTTAAGAAACACAAATTTGACTTTGAAGATCTTACATGTTAGATATTATGGATCATTTTTTGGAAATCAGAACAAAGATTTTCATTAGCGTTTGGAATGATTGAGTTGCGCAAATTGAGTTGCGATCAAACGCAAAAACTATTAATAAGGTAGAAGGATGAACCGCCTTATTAATGAAGGGTACAATCGTCCAATGGGGACAAAAGTCCTATTGGTGCATGAAAAAGCGGTCGGGTTTATTCGGTAATTACCCGCGCCTTTTGGGAGTGATCGGTGCACGTTCATTTTTTTTATTATATTTGCAATTAAAATTCCTGCAAGTTTAATTTATTTAATTGTCCGATGACTCAATGAAAAATGTCAAGATGAGGTTCCCTATTCTCAATCTGAACCTTTGAGTGTTTAGACGAGGACACCATCTCACTGTATTTTTTTTTTATTTTCTGTATTTTTTATTTTATTTTGCTTACAAATTCATAAAAAAATATAAAATAAAATAAAGTTGTCTGACGAATCTGAACCTTTGAGTGTTTAGACGAGGACACTATCTCACTGTATTTTTTTTTATTTTCTGTATTTTTATTTTATATTTTATTTTTCTCACAAATTCATTAAAAAAAAAAAAAGTCGTCTGATGATCCGATGAAAACATCGGGGTGAGTTTCTCGTGCTTAAACTTAATCCCCGAGTGTTAGGTGAATGATGTTTCATTGTTTATTTTCTATATATTTTTTATTTTATTTTTTTATTCTTGTTATCAAAATACTAAAAATAGAAAAACTAAAAAAAAAAAAAATCCAAAAATAATAAAATCTTTGTTTTTAGGAATTAATATTTACAAACCTTAAGGCAAATCTGACATTTTGATAAATCGTGGGAGAATTTTCCGTGGCTTCGTTTCCGTTCCCCGAATCGAGTGGAATTTAGAAACGAATGTTTTTTAGGAAATCTCTTCTCTCGGTAAAGTTTTCGTGGGATTTCTTTTAAGTATCAAAATGATTAGTTTCAATGAAATTGTTTCCGCGAACTTGCCTTGATTCTCTTATCCATAGAATTTGAGAGAATTTCAAACATGATTTCTTTAAATTAATCAGGTAAACTCAAAGTAAACTTTTTTTGCATCCACTTAGCATGTTTATTTCTCGTATCATTTAGACGACATATTTAGGATAGTTTCACTACTTATACTTTTCATACATATAGTTTTTATTTTATTTTATTTTTTAAACGAATCCACGCTACTTTTTCATATGTAGTCATAACATGTGCACCACTTATATTTTTTAATTAAATAATTGTCACCCAAAATAACGTTAATTCACGTAGTGTTCCCTGTTCGATTCCCGTATTCATATCAGTTTGCATTGACATATTTAAATTAAATCATTTAGTTTTTTTTTATTAGTCACTTTTGCATAAAAAATAAAAATTATTTAGATGTTAGTTTTGCATTTATATTTCCAATCACATTCATCTATTTTAGTTTGCCTATTTAAATTAAAGAAGTCTCTTGGAAATATACATACACCTATTTTTCCACCGTTCTTCGACCGTTCTTGTTTCGATCTGATCGTTTACGTTTTGTTTTCATACATTTTGACCACACACACCTGATTTATACAAAAAGAATAAAAACTAATTAAAACATAATAAAAATGTAATAAAAAATACAATAAAACTAAAAAAAAACGGTTTAAAAATATATAGGTAGATCACACCTATCACCTACGTATCTCGGACTTCACCGAGAATCAGGTCAACAAGTAGTTCATCTCATTATTGTAAGGATTTTTAATGTTTATGACTAAAACTTAATAAGGTTGCCTACTTATATTGGACTTAATTAAGAATCAGGTCGACACATAGTTCATTATGTTAGGGTTTGTCAACCGAACCTGTAAAGGTTTCCTATGTACCCCAGACATTGTCGGGAATTAGGTTGACACGTAGTTCCTAATTTAGTTTTAATGAATTTAATTAAGTTCATTATGATTTGGGCTTCTCATTTGACAGCGTGAGGCAAAATGAACGCTATTTCCATTCGGAACACATGAATTAGATGAAATGTGCCCTAATTGTAGACTAGGACAACGACTGGATAAGTTCCATTGGGGAATCTAATCCAACACATCATGTGTGTTGGCCCAGTAGAATACCCAAGTAGAGGGGTGAATTGGGTAATTAAAAAATATCAGAGAAAAAATAACACTTAAAAAATCAAACAATTAATTTTATCCTAAAATTAATTATTATCTTTATAGCAGCGGATAAGTGTAATAAGCTCTGGATGGACAGCCAAACAAGATAAGATAAAATAAATGAAATAAGCAATGCAGTACACACCGATATATCCTAGTTCACCAAGCGATTCTTGGCTAATCCAGTCCTCCGAGACCCACGGAGATTCACACCCACTAAACTCAAGATTCCTTTACAGGTAGGAACCAAACCCTCACAATGATTCTTTTCACAGGCTCAGAATCAAACTTTACAAATTTCTTTTTCCAGGCTCAGGAATAACCTCTACTTTTTACAGACTAAAAAATAACCTAATTCTATTACAGGGAGAATCACAACCTAATTCTTTTTTTACCTTAGGCTTAAGAATTAAAACCTCATAAAAATACTCCAATTATCATTTTCCCAGTTAAGTATGGAATCTTTACAAAATCACTCACAATTAATTTTATAAAGGAAGAATTAACACCTCAATCTATTTATCGAAAGAGATTGAAACTAAGTTACCCCTGATTAGATACTCCCAATAGTACCTAATCCACACACAACTCACCAATTACAAAAGTTGATAAGTTCTTCCCACTTAGAGCTTCTACCACCTCAAATTAATTAATACTCAATTAATGTCCTGATACTAGTGATAGAAATAAAGTGAGGAAACAAAATCTGATTATAATAAAAAAACGGGTAGTACAATTAAGCACGTCAACAGATTAACACACAAATCGTTTTAAATTTTTTTTATGCTTTTTAAGTTCAAAAATTATTTCTCAAAAATATCAATTCATCAAACAAGTAATAATAATAAAATACTCAATTAAAGAATAATCTTGGAATGATCTCACCAGGCAAACACCAATGGATTGCAAAATAGATCGTTAGACAGCTCAGATTGGTGACGCCAAATAAATTTGCGCTTCAACACAAGAACTTTAACTCCAGAATAATCTCACAATATTTTTTAGTATATTATCAGAATGATAACTCTTAGAAAATCTTAGGAATTGAATAGTTCTTGATATGATCTCCCTTCATTATGTAAAATCCTCAGGTCCATTTATAGCTACTTGAAACAAGCCCTATAATAGCTAGTTTCCACAAGATATGTCTTTTAAAATCACCTATAGACCCCATATATTGACACCTTTAATTTAAGGTATATTTCACTTAATAATAGCTTTTAAATCTCTTAATTAAGTTCCCCAAATATTTCTCAATCTCAATTAAATAGAATAGAAACAATTATATGTACCAAATTGAGAAATATTAAATCTTAATGAACCAAATCAATAGGAATTAAATAATAGGTGTAGTATATCTTTAATATCATAAAATCCCTAAAATCTCTGACAAATCCCAACAAAAAGAGACTACTTTTAGATATTAATTCGGAGTCCTCAATATCCTGAAACTACGTCATCAATTGATTGACCAGTCGACCGCTCGATTCAGGATGTAGCCAAGCCAAAGATTCTGTGATCATCGGTTGACCTATCTGTCGACTTAGAGATTCAATGAGTTCTATTTCTCTTGACCGGTCGACCTACCTGTCGATTTAGAGATTCTTAAAATTTTGTCTGCTTTGTTCGGTCGACTTATGCATGTTGGATCTCTTTTCTAAACTCGTTTTTAATACATTCTCATTTATGTATTTGTCCCTTTTACCATTTTCTTTTCTTAATAAGCTCCACTAAATACTTAACTCCAATTTTAATCAATTGTAAATATTTCTTTTCAATAACACAAATGAGCAAATAATTTTACTAATTTAGGATCATATCAAACATATATAATCATAAAATCATTTTCATGTCGTGTGTGATCCTAATCGGGATATTAAAAGTTGAAATTAACCTGAGTTGTTTTCCCTAATTTCTTCAAACTCTTAAACCTTCATCATCTTTGTCATCATTATTTAGCATCCATTCATAACTTGTCATCGTATCTTTATCATTGGAACTTGATTAATTGAGACACTCAATTAAACCGTTAGTTTCACAAAAAACATCAACTTTTAATTTTTCATCAAAATCTTAGGATCAACAATGTGATTCATGATTAATGACAATGTAATATATGCTCCAGCCTGTGAGCTAGGAAAGAGATTGATTAGCTTAATTGGTTCATCTTGCTATTAGTTGTAGGTAATGAAACATGAATTCAGGATTTTGTTGATTTAAATCCCTGAATACACTCCCCGATGTGTTTATTATTAATACATAAGTTCTTTTTTCAAGTTTTATTCTTTACAGTTTTACCCGTTGGTGTAACATATGGGCTATGCAAAATATTTATTTATTGTAGACTTGAATTGATAAGAGGAATTTCTTGTGGTGACTAGGCTTGTAGATTGTTTTTTTGGAACTTGGGATACCAAACCTCCTCCTTTCCATTTAATTTTTTTTGCGTCAAATGTTCAGGTTTAAATGTTAGAATATAGGCAACTAGTATCTATTTCCTACATTTTTTACAGTTAAAGTATTATTAGAAGAAAAACAAACCCCCATCTTTGTTCCTTGGTCTAGTTGCCCAAAGGGTGTACACTAGCTTCTTTCTTCGAAAGTTGGCAAGTATTCGTCTGTCGATGGTCTTCTTCTTTTGTCTAATGATCCATCCCAAAAGTAAACCTAGAGTGTACTACACCAGTCTCGCAGTTGAAAACAAGGTATTATATGGTGCATGATGGTTTTTCTAGTTCAATGGTTTTTTAATGAATTTGGATCACATGATAGTACATAATAAGGCTTCTTGTGTGTTGTTGATTTATTAATTGTAGATTAGTATTTGGTGAGAAAGAGTCTAGTCACATTTTGTCATCAAAAAATCTTTTCTTCTACCACCAGAGATAGAAATCTTTCACTTTATCAACAAATATTGGAATGTTTTGCTTCTGCCACTAGAGACAGGAACGTTTCATATTCATCATCGAAGAATTCATACTATTGTTACTAGAGACAGGAATCTTTTGCATCCATCATCGGAGTTTGGAATATTTGGCTTCTGCCACCAGAGATTGGAACGTTTCACTTTTTTCATTGAAGATCGGTAGGTTTCTCTTCTATCACCTGAGATAGGTATTTTTCTCTTGGCTCACCAGAGATTGGTATGCTCATCTTCTATCACCAAAGGTAGGTATTTCTTCTTCTATAACCATAGATAGGCGTGTTTCTCTTCTATCACTAGAGATAGGTATTTTCTCTTCTATCACCAAGAATATGTATTTTTCTTTTCTATCACAATAGATCGGTATGCTCCTCTTCTATCACTAGAGATAGATATTTATTTTATATCATTAGATATTAGCATGCTTCTCTTCTATCACCAAAGATAGGTATTTATTCTATCACCAAAGATAAGCATTTCTTTTATCACCAAAGATAGGCATTTCTTCGGTCAAGAAAGATAGCCATTGGTTATTTCTATAATGTGTTCTTCTTCTTCAAATTTGGTTGAGCACTCCCCAAAATACTCTATATTCTATTCTATCTATCTATGAGCTCTCATTACCGAAATGGAGAGGAGGGAGGACGAAATAGGGAACAAAATATCCAAAAAAAATATCTAAAATCAGTGCAGAGTGACTGCTGCGGCGGTGGGCATGTCGGCAGTATCACCGCTATGGCGGTGGATGCAATGGTAGAAATAGAGGGTTTCTATTATTTCACCACTGCAGTGGTGAATCTTACCGCTACGGTGGTGGATTTGTAGAGAGTTTAGGCCCTACTCTGTATTTTGACTGCCATGGCAGTGGTTTCACTGCGGATGCAGTAGGCTGCAGGTTGTGAAATTTAGCCTTTTTCCTCTTTTTCCACCGCTCTTGATCCGATTTGATCATTTATGATTGTTTTCATCCATTTTCATCCCACACACATGATTTATACAAAAACACATAGAAACATATTAAAACTTAATAAAACGTAATAAACATACTCGAAAAGTAATAGGTTTGGTTTGGAAATAGATAGG
This sequence comes from Eucommia ulmoides, assembly GCA_016647705.1. Lineage (NCBI taxonomy): Eukaryota > Viridiplantae > Streptophyta > Magnoliopsida > Garryales > Eucommiaceae > Eucommia > Eucommia ulmoides. The sequence goes on from CM028331.1 coordinate 21,709,430, forward strand.
TAAATTACACCTATCAAATACCCCCAAACTTAAAATTTTCTAGTCCTCGAGCAAAACACCCGCACAATACGAGAAAATACAACAACTAATTATAAAATTAAAAACTAAAAACAAAAAATACTAAAAACAATAATGTGCAAGTTTTGAATATCATCTACCGACCAAACGATTTTTCCCTTATCGACCCCCAATCCTATCATGTTCAAGAATAAAACACACCATGTGGTGTTCTATAATTTCAACATTCGATGATAGTAAGTGCCATTCTAGATCCTATTAACGTATGTGTGATAAAACTCAATTATACAACTATCCGTCGATCAGATTGGATTATCCACCAAATAAGCTCATGACTAAAACCATAAAGGTATAAGGAATCCATAAGCCTGACATGGGTTCTATTCTCTACTAATATAGGCTAAGCAATTCAAAAAGATCAGTAGGACTTGGTTCAATTTTGGAAAACGGCCAAGGGTATATCGGAAATAGAAAATAGGTTAACGTTGTTAACTTGACTATACCCGAGGCCCATGCTTGGCACTCTCACACTTGAATCCCCATAGATAAATTTGAAACAACCCCCATAGATAAATTTAGTACTCACTTGTTAAAAGAAACGAAAAATAAAATCATATATACATGTTTTTTTTTTTTTTAGATAAACCATACCCCCAAAACTTATTCAATTATTACAATTTCACGGGTGTGGTTAAAACGAAAGAAAAAATACAAGTGAGTACTCAAATACCGAGCTAATTTAAAAGTTCACCCTAAACCCAACCGCTCACTTCAAGTAGCATAACCGAATAGTAATTTGATTTACTCAAATTGTGCGTTCTTCTCAATGATATAGGTTTGGAAAGAAGTTTTATCGATCAAGGTATTAGTTAAGTCTTCAGGATTGAAATGGATTTCTAGCTTGGACAGGGTAACGAGGGATAAATGATATTACATGGTAGGCTTAAAAGGCTCAAGCGATCAAATGAATGCCTAAATCATATCTCCTGAACTATCTCGCCTAGGATTTTGCCTTGAATTTCTCCCAAATTAGGTTCTAAAATCCCTATTGTCATGAAATTAGCTAATGGATAATCGTTTTCAAATCAATTGGATAGTTATACATTAAGTTTACATGCTCGTGCAAGTAGGATCTACAATAACTTTTACTAAAACAATACGTCAAGCACACAGAACACACATGAATGAGCTTTACACTCGACCTCAATAAACAATCAGGGGACAGACTCATCATTGGGTAATAGCTCAGATGAAGTCAAAACTCAGGACACATTAACAACTAACCTAAACAACTTGCACACAATAAAAACAAAACAACATAAACTAACAATACTAACACATACTAAAAATACTACACATCACCACCGACTTAAAACGGGTAATTTCCAAAACAACCCATCATCGATCCCAATGAAAGCATAAAGCATGATATTGAAGACGGGGGTTTAAAACACGTACCTAGCAGGCGAGAGAATCTTGCCTTCAAATCAAGTCGGCTGTAACGAATTTAACTTATTTTTGGCTAGGGTTACCTCCCAAAAAGTGCTTGATTTAAGGTCTTCAACCTGACACGGAGAAGTGATCGTCAAAGGGCGGCTTCTGCCCGTAGTATATGTCAAACAACACTATATACGGGTCTTGGTTTTGAACGGCCTCAAGACTGACGAGATTTAGCTTTGATCAGCTCGATCTTTCAACTCGATTCTTCTTCGAATTATGTGCTTGGGGAGCTTGAATGTACTGTGCTGGAAACGAGATAGGATAGGTAAGCCACAGCGAATCCTCGTAGATGTGATCGTTATGGCCCCAGTGTGACATCACCAAATGGAATTCAAATGGTAAAAATCGATAACAATTAATATGTGAATCTCCATCGCCAATTCATACTTGGGTTCTCTCCTAATTAGCTTGATCGTCGTCGATCTCACCCAAGTGCTTTCTGTTTGCTTTCGATTCTTTATGGTGCCTTTCACATTCAGATGTGATTTGTTCATCTCTCAATACCACTGCGTCTGACTCGGCCTCAATGTAGAAACGAAAATGACCAATTTGCGTCTACAAAGACATTACGGTCGCATCAATTTTGGCGCAAACTATCTCAATATTGTCAAGACGATCCTCATGCTCATTGATCCGGTCATGCGTCTCCCTCCAAAACACTTGAGTCTCCCTAATAAAATCAGCGAATATTTCCTCCAGGGCGGGGGAAGACTCAACATATTTGTTTGGTGTGTCAATCCATGGCGTAGTGGTGGTGAAACTGTCCCCCAAGCTTTGGTGACTTGGTGAATAATTCCAACAGTGATAATGATAGGCCGCCAATTCCTTCAACGACTGAATGGCTTCGCCTGCGATTAGGTCTTAGAAAGAGGAGGTACTGTTTCCTCTTTACACCCTTGTTCTGGTTGCGACTGATAACCCATCGAGGAAATTTAGGAGTTGACATTCCCCTCGGAACCCATGATTTGGAAACAGGAATAGCAGCTTGTTGTACTATCCCAAGCACAATAAAATGGCTTGGAATCTTGTTGAAAGAAACACATCAATACTCGTCGATTTAACATCTTCAAGTACCCTGTATAATAAATAGAAAACAAAACTACAAATAAAAATTATAAACAAAATAAATGCCTAAATTAAAATCAAGTCATTTACTTACAATATCAAGAATAATCTAAAACACAATCCCCGACAATGGCACCAAAAACTTGGTGGCGGAATATTATGTCGCCACTTTCACTGCAAGTGTACGGGTCAAGTTTTAGTACAGATTGGGAGAATTAAGGTTGTCGTATCCATAGGGATTGGTTGAGATTATTGTCGAGTACCGTAATTATCATAACCTAACTTTATTTAGGTGATAAAAAATGGTTTTTATAATTAATAATATACTACTACTAAAACACTAATGAATCTAATTATACTATATTACTATATTGAGACGTTTAAGGGAATGGATTATCTAGGGATTAACTTCATTTACTTAAACGTGTTTGATCTTGTTTTGTTCACATTAATGGTGTTCGACTTATCTGACAATTTATGTACCGTAAACTCGCTCACTCCCTCTCCCGAGTGTAAAGCGAGTGAATATGTGACTTCGCGTTAACACCGAAGTCCTCCTCTACCATTTTTTAGAACACATAGTCACATAAGTATTACTCCAATGTCATTGATTGCACATTTTCTAACTCCCTGCCGAGTTATTAGATTGTCACGTTGTGTTTAACCCTAGTCCAAATTCGGGGTTACCTCTCCTGAGTGTTAAATCCCGTATTCTCTCTATATCTAAGCAAGCATATAATCAAAGAATAACGGTAAACACAATGAAATAATGAAGAACAACCATTAAGAAAATACTAGTTTCAAATAAACCACATATTTATGAATTATATTAATCACTAGACAATATCTGTTTAGCTAACGGTCATAACCATATATATAGTGATAAACGAGCTAAACATACTCAACAAACTACCAAAGTTAATAATAAAGAAAGAAACAACGAGAACTAGCTGTTATCTGAAGATTTGATGCTAAAACTGTTCCGAGATCACTTGTCCTTCTTCGCAATGTATTCTTCTCCTTCGGATTTGGTTCAGCACTCCCCAAAATACTCTCTTTTATATTCTATCTATCTATGATATCTCATTGCCGCAATGGATATGAGGGATGAAGAAATAGAGAAAACAATATCTAAAAAAATATCTAAAATTTGTGCAGAGTGACCGCCGCGGCGGTGGGCATGTCGGTAGTGCCATCGTTACGGCGGTGGATACAACGTTGGAAATAGGGAGTTTTTGTTGTTTTACTACCGTAGCGGTGGATCTCACCACTATGGTGGTGTTTTTGCATAGAGTTGAGGCCCTTCTCTTTATTTTGATCGCCAAGGCGATAGGCTGCAAGTTATGAAATTTAGCCTCTTTGCTCTTTTTCCACCGTTCTTCCACCACTCTTGATCTGATTTGATCGTTTATGATCTATTTTTATCCCTTTTCACCCCCACACACCTAATTTATACAAAAAATACATAAAAACATAATAAAAAGTAATAAATATACTCGAAAACTAACAGGTTCGATTTAGAAATAGATAGGTAAATTATACCTATCAATCTTCCACCCATTTAGTATTGGAATTTTCTAGCCCAATTTTCAGCGTATAGAGGATAGTTTGATTTGTTACCTTGACTTGTCCATTGGTTTGCAGGTGGCTGCAGTTGACATATGGCGCCGGATTCCAAAGTCGGTGCAAAGGTCTTCCGATAGGATATAGTCAAAATGCGAGATATAGTCACTTATGATGGCTTATGGGACCCCGAATTGGTATACAATGTGCTTCCATGTGAAATATCTGATCTTGAGGTCAGTGATCTTGGCTATAGCTTCAAATTTGACCCACTTGGTGAAGTAGTCGATAGAGACAACGAGGAAATTATTTTACATTGCAATGATAAGAAATGGTTTGAGGATGTCAACCCCCCCACTGGGTGAATGTCAATGGGTTGGTTATGGGCAGCTGACCCGTAGTCAGGGTGTTTAAAGCTAGACAAAACCTCTGGAACTTGTTATATTTCTTCGCCAATTCCTTAGCATCGGCCTCCAACATTAGCCAAAAGTAACCCTGTCAAAGGGCCTTTCTGGCGAGGGATTGTTCTCCCGAGTGGTTGATGTAGAGCTCCTCGTGGATGTCTTGAAGGACCAAGTGACCTTCGTCCTGACGTAGGTAGTATAGTAACGGCCCCATAAAATAGTGCTAGTACACGACGCATCGTAGCATGGTGTACCGGGATGCTTGATAAAGAACTTTCCTAGCCTCACTTTTCTACTCCGGGAGGATTCAATTATGGAGGTAGTTGTAGATTAGATCCATCTAGCTTAGTTGGTACGTTATCATCTCTACTTATTCTTCGGGTTCATTACGACTGGGCCGTGGGATGCTTTTGACCAAATTATTGCGAGGTCTTCAGGAATTGAAAGCACAAGCCATGGTAGCCAATGAATCAGCTTGCATATATTTTTCTCTTGATTTTCTTAATAGTGACCTTCTTGATCCATTTTCCTTCTTTTGAAACATACTCCTTATTAATCTGATTGACTATCAGGAAGGAGTTACACAAGATTTTAGCTTCGGTGGTGCCCAACTATTTAAGGATCCTTAGGAAGGATATCAGTGATTCATATTTGACCTCATTGTTAGTGGCTTTGAAGGTAAACCTCAGGGTATGTTCCAAGATATCTCCTTTACAAGTTTGGATCACAACTCCAGCCCATGAGCCGATATAGTTTGAAGATTTGTCTATATACAAAGTCTAGCATTCAGTCAGATGCAGGTTTGGGTTTTTCATACTATCCGTGCTTATGAAGATTGGTCTCTCGGGGAATGCGAACTCCGAAATAAAATCGGCTAACACCTGACTCATGATTGGCTATTCATGGGTACTCGATGTAGAATTCTCCAAACTTGATAGTCCATTTCAACAATTGCCCAGAAGTCTCTGGCCAGTGTAAGATAAAACCTTAGGTGTTGGTTGGTGACCATCGCTATGAGATGAGCTTGGAAGTAGTGATGAATCTTCCGAGCGAATATTATTAGTGCATAGTAATCAATTCCAAGTGAGGGTAGTAAGATTTCACTCAATTGAGAGCATGGCTGACATAACACACGAGCTTTTAGACCCCGTGTTCTACGACTATAAAGGTGGAGCTCACAGTGGTGGTTAAGGGCTCTCAGTGATGACCCAAAGGAAGGAATCTTTGTCAACCCCCCTCCCCCGCCGCCCCCCCTCGGCGCTCTTTGAATGCTATTTGGCGAACGGTGCTTTAGGGAGATTTATTTTTTCCACGAAGCATTCCTCTGACTTCCACGTACCTCTCTCACGTTGTTCTTCTTGCGAAATTCATAATGAGGAGGTAAGTTGAGGTAAAGGCCCCTAAGGCGTTGTGGCATGGTCTTTTGATGATTGCATTATAGGCCGATGGACAATCAACTACCATGAACCATGCATTGACTGTGCCATGCCTTGGCTCTTTGCCTTCCATGATTTACAAGGTTATCTACTAGAGGAGCTTCATGATTTTGCCTCTAAATCTGACCAGAAACATCATTATCGGCTTTAATTGTTTTAAATCGATTCCCATCCGATCACAGGCAACCAGGTAGAGAATTTTCACTAAGTTACCTTTGTCGACCAACACACGCTGCATATTATGGTAAGCGATTTGCAAGTTGACCACCAGGGTATCTTCATGGGGTGTGTGCACTCTAGAAAGATCTTCATTGGTAAAGGCGAGGCTGACTTCTTGGAGACTTTGAACACGTACTCCTTGGCTAGGAGTTTTTCATACTAGGCATGGGGCTTGTGCGCAACCTTAGTAGTTCGTCCGAAAGCAAACCCACCATGGATAGTGTAGATATTACCTCAGACTTCCAATTTTCCTATTTCCTCATCAGGGCATTGCTCGCCCTAACCTCCTTTGGTAATGAAATTTATGAGAAAGCCTCTTTGAATTAGTTTCCCAATTTCATTATTGAACTTAACGTAGTTACCGGTGTGGTGTCCGACAATTCGATGGGATGAGGCCATTCGAGCAGCTTCATATCATCAATCTACCTTAGGATGGTGTCTATTGGGGCGTTGAGAGGTATGTAATTGGGTTAGCATTGAGTGGATTTGTTCCCCTTCTACCCCCGGTCAATTGAGTTCATTTTTGCGTTGCCCTGTTTCTTCTTCGGCTGATAATATTTTCACTCAAGTTTGTGACTGCTGGGCTCATCAGCTTTCCTATTTTCCCCTAACGCCACTTTTTTCTTTGGCTTGGGTATTACACATGTCCTCTGCAGCGATGAACTCAATAGAGAGGGCAAAATCCATGGTCAAGGTCTTAGGAGGGGCACGAGCCATTTGGTGTAAGAACCGACTCGATCGTACCGAAAACATGAGAGTAGTGTCGGCCACTCCATTATTCAATTTCTCAACTTGGTCCAATTCATGATGGAATCATTCGACGTAGGCCTCTAGTCTATTGTCTTCTATCTATCTCATTGACATGAGGTGTGGTGGGTCCTTGGCCCACCTTTTTCGACTAACAAACCTGTTAGCAAAAGCAAGGTTAAATGATTCAAAAGAGTTAACTGACTTTAGATTTTTGTACCACTTGCTTGTAGCTCCAAGCAAAGTAACTTGGAAAGCCTGGCTTTTAGTCGAATACAACACTCCTGGAAGATCCATGTGCATATGGTAGGTATCGAGGTGATCTATAGGATCAAAATCTCCCCTATAGGTTCTAATTTGGGGTGGAATTTTAATGTTAGATAGGATCGACTCTCGTAGTATATTAGAGGCAAATGGGGAAGCATTTTGCTTCACTGTGTTATAGACGCTCGGCTCCTTCCTCCCAATCCACCCCAGCTTCTCGTGTATGGCTCCGACTTGCTCTTGTAAGTTGTCGTCAGTTCAAGGACCTGGGTTATGCTATTGGGGCCTCGAACGGGTTGTCAAAAAAGCTTTCTCAGAGCGAAGCGAAGTTAGCCGAGACGCAATATGAGTTTTCCCTGCAATACGGTCATGCCATGCGTCTTTCATTCAAATGAGAGGCCTCTGGGTTTGGTCACCAAGTTCTTTTGAGGGCGCTCATTGTCCTATCCAAGAATGGATAGTGGAGGTATGGTTCGACCTTGAAGGTTCGGTGTCGTGTCTATGATTTCTAGCTTACTAGTGTGGCTCTACTCGCCTTGTACAGATCCTGTCCAGCTCTTCTCGTAATTCTCTTTGCTTTGGGTAATGATGTTCTTTCGGGTTTCGTTTGCATTGGGCCCTTCGTCCTTTGATGACTACTAGCTATGTTTTGCCTACAAGCGACAACACCTTTTGTTGCGCCAGCAGAGGCAAAGGGGCTTGATGACGACACGTTTATTTGATGTGATTCGAGAATTCTTGAGCCAGGTTTTAGACTTCTCTTATGATCTCTCCCAAGAGTATTGGTAAATCTCTGGGAAGACCATTTTAGGAGGCAGTCGTTTGAGTCAGCTGCCTCCAACTTTCACTGTCATTTCTCATGAGTCTTGATCTTAGAGCAACCATTCAATTGATATTGTAAGAACAATATTAGTCATTCTCATAGATAGCACCAAACTGATGATGCCTGGAAATAGATCATTGGACACGTCAACTTCTAAGACTAGGGATGGTAGTTGCCGGCGAATGTTATCTCACTTTCTCTCAGTTTGGTTCTTGCAAAATAATGCACCATGGGTGGGCTTACCAACGTTGCACCTCTGATGTAAGAAACAGTACAGGTTTATGAATAGAATGGTAGTAAAATATGGTAAGAGTTTTGTTAATCCTAAGATTTTGATGGACAAGTAAATGTTGATGTTTTTGATGGAACAAATAAGTTTGTTGAGAGTTTTAGTATAAAAAATCCATTACTGATTATCACGAAGAAATTGTTAAAGATGGTTAAGGATGTAAGAGACTGACAAAGAGATAAACATTAAGAGAATGAAGATTTTGAAGAATCTAGGTAAAAACAATTTAGGTTAATTTTTACTCTTAATGTATCTCGATTAGGATCACACACGACACAAAAATGAATTTATATCTATCTGTGTTTTTAGTAGGATCCTAATTAGTTAACATATTTGCTCCACTGTGAAATTTAAAAAGAAATTTTGACTTAATAAAGATAAGTGCTTAAAATTAATTAATAAGGGTCAATTAAGTTAGCCAGAAAAAAATTTGGTTAAAGGAGTAAAAACGTCGAAGATTGGAGTTAAAATTAACTATGCAAAAAGAGTTACAGCAGGGATCGATCAACTAACCAATGTGGATTGGTTAATTGATGAGGAGAAGCTGAGAAAATGGTGTAGTCTATGGATCGATCGGTCAACCGACTATGGAGAGATTAGTCAACCTATGATCTATACATGAACTTTCTGAAACGATTAGTCGATAAATTGTGGAGGATCGGTCGATCGACCATGGCTGTGAAATGGCCTGGGATGCATCCTAAATCAATCAGTCAACCGACCTATGGAATATTGAACGACCGATGGGCAAATATTTTTGGCTTGGGCTACAACCTGAATCAATCGATTGACTTTTGTCGTTTGGTCGGTCAACCGATGGGTCTGTTTCAGGTTTAGAGGATTTCGTGAATTTGATAAAAAAACAAAAACAAAAAACAAATAGCCATTACTAGCCGTTTTATAGATAAAATCTAAGAGATATCTTAGGGATTTGTTATTATTTAAGATATATGGTTGCTATTTCGATGTCACTAAAGACGGTTCATATATTTTGAATATTTCTCAAATTGATACATTTAATTCTTTCTATCCTATCTACTTGAGATTGAGAAAAATTTGAGGGATGAAATTGAAGGATTTAAAAGTTATAATTAAGAGAATTGAACCAGGATTGAGTCATATCAATATAAAGGGTCTATAAGAGCAATTAAGTGTCATGATATGTGGAAACTAGCTGTTGGAGGGCCTGTTTCAAATCCTTATATATAGACCTGCGTTTTTCCATTTGGAGAGATCCCAATTATCCAATTAATCAAGAGATATTCAGTTCCTGAGCTTTCTGAGAGTTATTATACTAAAAATATACAGAGAGTGTTGTGATATTATCTTTTAGAAACGTTTTTGAAGAAGTGTGCGGAAATTATTGCTGTCACCGATCTAAAGTGTCATTGCGATTCAATTTTCAATCATTTGGTGGTATCCTAGTGAGATCTTTCCAAGCATGAACTTTGTATTGCTATTTGAAATTATTATTTATTGCTTGGAATTTTAGATGATTGAAATCATTTTTCTGAAATTAAATTGCTTGAAAATATTTTGAAACGATTTCTTGTGAAAATATGATTAAGTGCAAAATTGTGGGCTACCCATTTATTTAGAATCAGATTTTGAAATTCTCACTTTATTTTTATCAATAGTATTTATTGATATGTTAATTGAGTTTAAATTTATTTGGGGTGGTAGAAACTCCGAGTGGAAAGAACTTTAATTTCTTGTGATTTGTGATTTGTGTGCGGATTAGGTACTATTGGGAGTATCTAATTAGGGGTAACTGAGTTTCAATTTCTTCCAGTAAAGAGATTTCAGTTTGATCTTTACCTAGGTACAAAAAGGTTAGGTCACTCTTTTCCTATGAAAAGATATAGGCGTGATTCTTCCTGATTAGAATTTAATTTTAGTTAATCATAAATGTTCCATCCTTACTTGGGAAAAGGATACTTGGAGTGATTATGAGGTTTTATTCTTAGTCTAAGGAATAAAAGAATTAGGTTTGATCTTTAACTTGTGAAAAGATTAGGTTAGTCTTGAGCCTAAGAAAAAGATAAGGTTATTACTGAGCCTATGAAAAGGGATTGTAAAGGTTGATTTTGGGCCTATGAAAAGAATCAATGTAAGGGTTTGGTTCCTACCTAGGAAAGGAATCTTGAGTTTAGTGGTTGCGAATCTCCGTGGGGTTCAGAGGAATGGATTGGCTAAGAGTAGCTTGGTGATCTAGGATATATCATGGTGTACTGCATTATTATTTTATTTATTTCCTATTGTTTGGGTGTGCACTTTGATTTGAACACTTATCCACGATAATAATCAATTTAAGATAAATTGATTAATTGATTAAAATTAATTGTTTGAAAATTCAAGTGTTATAAAGATAAATAATTAATTTAGGGTTAAATTAATTATTTTTATTTAAGTGTTAAAAGTTGATAATTTGATTTAATTTCTATAACTACCTGATCCCCCCCCCCCTACCCCCCTTCTTTAGTAGATCATTGGGCCAACAATTGGCATCAAAATTGGTTTTAGCTTTATTAGGCTTAATATCCTAGCTAAACCAGTCACGTGCACGCACCATGGATGATATTTTTTGTGTATCCTCTGTTGATGGTGATAGATCTCTATATAATAATATGTTGTATGATACTTGCGGTATTAGTGGTAGTGATGGTGATGATGATAATGAAAATGTCCATATTATCATGGAAAAATTACTTTCATTCACACTACTTTTTGCTAAAGAGAGATAGAGTTTAAAAAGAAAAATTGATTCTTTTGAAAATTGAGGAAATAGTGTTTAAAATCTAGAGTGCATTTGGATGATTATTGTAGTACAAAAGAGTTTTCAGATGTTGGTTTTGAAATTAATAATTTGTTCTCTAAAGTGGATTCTCTGGAAAATGAAAACAAAGTTTTAAAAAATAATATTGACATGATTTCTAAGCAAAGGTCAGATCTTGATTCCAAAATCGATTCACTTTCGAATTTTTTTGAAAAATCAAAATCCGACCTCATGTTTGTTTCAAGAGCTTCTAAAAATGATTTTTCTTAGCAAAGTGGATATGTTTCATCATCTGATCATTCATTACATGCCAGTGATAGTTATGTTGCTATTATTAGAAACAATTCATGTTTTACATTTTGTGCTTTCTATGATAATCGATCAAACTTGAGATGTTATTATTGCCATGGGGTTAGGCATTTTAAAGTAACATGTCCCTTCAAGAACCCTACGTTTATGTCTAATAAGGACAGATCTAGAATGAAATGGATATCAAAGAGAACTATTGAAATGTCTTATGCAGAGTTACATAACGTCGGAAGTGGACTAGAGGGAACAAACAAAGAGATTATATCAAAACCAAGACAGAAAGTCATTAAGGATCTACAAGCGATGCATACAAAGCGAAAAGATGCATCAAATACAAAATGTGAAGTTGTAAAGAAACCACAAGAGACATGTAAAAAGAGAAAAGATGTACCAAAGCTAATATGGGATATTACCAAGAAGCCACAAATGACAAATACACGTGAAAGTATCAGTAAATCAAGTGGAAATAATCAAACGTTGAGAGGATACAGTCAGCCTAAGAGAAATGGTGCACCGAAATCCATCATCGGTACAAATAAGGTAAAGAGTAAAGTTGTCCCGAAATATGTAAAAGGTACTCCTAACCCCTCGCAGTTTTAATTTATAGAATTTGTTAAAGAGGGAGGTGTCCGACTCACCAGATAGGTAAGTTGATACTAGTTTCTAAGACCTATATGAAATGATGTGCTTATTTGTTTTCCTAGAAACAAGTAAATGGTGATTATGAGAATCACATTTAGTTGTATCATATTAAACATTTTTTTATGTCCTTGTATCAAGTAGTGATAATTTGTTTGAAAAACATGTTACGTGATTTAAAAAATGAATTAAGTGTTTGAGTTCCCACTAAGTTGTGTTACTAACTTGTTGCATATGCATTTTAGTAAGATTGTTTGTATAATGTGTTGTTATTCATGAATACATCTTTTATACAAATAAGTTGAATTGAGCCGAGTTTTTATGCATCTTGATTTGTTAAAATGCATGATATCCTAACATATTTGAAGTATTCCAGCTATTTAAATGATAATTAATTATATATATGGCATTTATATGGTTTGAACTCTAAGTATTGACCTTAATTGTGACAGTAGCATGCATTAGATTTATGATTGACGAATTCATAAATTATCATTGAGGAATTTTTTATGTTCTATTGCTGTAAAGATTATATTTTTTTTTCTTAAGCATGAATTAGCCTGTTTACACTTATATAGGGGGAGATTGCATGCCTAATGTGATGTTTTTGGTTCACTTTCTCCACTTTTTGAGATGATAAAAGGGTAGAGTTAGTTGATGTTTTGTTAAATATATATAAAGGGGAAAACCTTAGTTGTGCTTTAAACAAGATTAGTTAATGTTTAGGTTTGTTCGCCTAAGCATTGCACTAATGTGGGGAGAGCTTATTAGTTATTTGATGCTTTGCTGAATATTTTATGTATTTTTTAAAATATTCTTCATGATTATGCTTTAATGAGTTAAAAAAAAAAAACCGTCCTCGGATTTAGGAGGATTGTGGTTACATTTTATTTTAACGAAAATATCAAAGTTAATTGTCATCATCAAAACTGGGGATTTTGTTGATCCTAAGATTTTGATGGATAATGAAATGTTATTGTTTTTTGTGGAACTAATGAGTTTATTGAGTGTTTCAATGTAAAAGTTCCACTAATGATTATCATGAAGAAATTGTTGAAGATGGTTAAGGATGCGAGAGACTGACAGAGAGGCAAACATTAAGAGAATGAAGATTTTGAAGAATATAGGTGAAAATACTTTTGGTTAATTTTTACTCTTAATATATCCCGATTAGAATCACACACGACACAAAAATGAATTTATATCTACGTGTGTTTTTATTAGGATCCTAATTAGTTAACATATTTACTCCAATTTGAAATTGAAAAAGAAATGTTGACTTAAGAATGATTAGTGCTTAAAATTTATTAATAAGTGTCAATTAAGTTAGCCGGAAAAGAAATCGGTTAAAGGGGTAAAAACATCGAAGATTGGAGTTAAAATTAACTATGGAGAAAGAGTTACAGTAGGGATCAGTCAATCGACTAATGTGGATCGATTAACTGATGAGGAGAAGCTGGAAAAATGGTGCAGTCTGTGGATTGATCTGTCAACCGACCATGAAGAGATTGGTCGACCTATGGCCTATAGATGAACTTTTTGAATCGATTAGTCAACAAATTATGGAGGATCAGTTGATTGACCATGGCTAAGAAATGGCTTGGGGAGCAACCCCAATCAACCAGTTAACTGACCTATGGAAGTCGACCGATGGGCGAATATTATTGGCTTGGGCTACAACCTGAATCGATCGGTTGACTTATGTCGTTTGGTCGGTCAACTGATGGGTCTATTTCAAGTTTAGAGAATTTCGTGGATTTGATAAAAAAGTAACAGTTATTACCTGTTTTATGGATAAAATCTAAGAGATATCTTAGGGATTATTATTATTTAAGATATATGGTTGCTATTTCGATGTTACTAAGGATATGGTTAATACATTTTGAATATTTCTCAAATTGGTACATTTAATTCTTTTTATCCTATCTATTTGAGATTAAGAAATATTTTAAGGATTAAATTGAATTATTTAAAAATTATAATTAAGTGAATTGAACCAAAATTGAGTCATATCAATATGAAGGGTTTATAAGAGCAATTAAGTGTCATGATATGTGGAAACTAGCCGTTGCAGAGCCTGTTTCAAACCCTTATATATATACCTGCATTTTTTTATTTGGAGAGAACCCAATTATCCAATTAATCAAAAGCTATTCAGTTCCCAAGCTTTCTGGGAGTTATTATACTAAATTTATACTTAGAGTATTGTGAGGCTATCTTTGAGAAAATTTCTTGAAGAAGTGTGCGGAAATTGTTGCTCTCACCAATCTAAGGTTTAATTGCGATTCAATTTTCAATCATTCGGTGGTATCCTGGTGAGATCGTTTCAAACTTTACCTTTTCATTTCTATTCGATATTATTATTTATTTCTTGGAATTTTATATCATTGAAATCATTTTTCTCAACTTAAATTGCTTGAAAATATTTTGAAATGATTACTTGTGAAAATCTAATTACATGTTGAATTGTGTGTTACCCATTTATTTAGAATCAAATTTTGAAATTCGGAATTTAATTCTATCACTAATATTTATTGGGACATTAATTGAGTTTAAATTGATTTGAGGTGGTAGAACCTCCGAGTGGAAAGAATTTATCAGTTTCTTTTAATTGGTGAGTTGTGTGCAGATTAGGTACTATTGGAAGTATATAATTAGGGGTAGTTGGGTTTCAATCTCTTTCGGTAAAGATATTAAGGCTTGATCTTTACCTGAGTACAAAACGGTTAGGTTACTCTTTTCCTGTGAAAAGAGATAGGTGTGGTTTTTCCTGATTAGAATTGAATTTGAGTGAATTATAAATGTTTCATCCTTACATGGGAAAAGGATACATGGAGTGAATGTGAGGTCAGATTCATAGCCAAAGGTATAAAAGAATTAGGTTTGATCTTTAGCTTGTGAAATGATTAGGTTAGTCTTGAGCCTGAGAAATAGATAAGGTTATTCTTGAGACTATGAAAAGGGATTGTAAAGGTTGATTCTGAGTCTACAAAAAGAATTAGTGTAAAGTTTTGATTCCTACCTGGGAAAGGAATCTTTAGTTTAGTGGGTGTGAATCTCTGTGGGGCTCGGAAGACTGGATTAGCTAAGAGTAGCTTGAGGAACTAGGATATATCGTAGTGTACTGCATTATTATTTTCTTTATTTCCTGTTATTTGGGTGTGCACTTAGATTTGAACACTTATTCGCTGCATTATAAAGATGATAATCGATTTAGGATAAATTAATTTATTAAAATTAATTGTTTAAGAATTCAAGTGTTATAAAGATAAATAATTAATTTAGGGTTAAATTAATTATTTGATTATTTAAGTGTTCAAAGTTGATAATTTGGTTTAATTTTTATAACTACCCAATTCACCCCCCTTCTTCGGTAGATTACTAGGCCAACAAGTTTACGGCAGCGTATAGTCGTATAACATGTACCTAGAACCGCTAGGGTTTTGACCTTTATATAAGAAGTAAGTGGAGACCCATTTGGAAAGCCTTATTTAATGTTCTGAGAACCAGTATGGAAAGTGACGTCGATCTTGCCCTCTGTACCAATAACGTGGTAGGATCATTAGCGGAGATCGCGGGATCCTTATGGCAATAACACTTTCTTTGGAAGGAGAGGCGGCTCTGACCACCTCTGGAAGCGGGAGTGTGATGGTACTCATACCCTAGGAATGTTGACCAATGCTGGATGTGAGGACCCGTTCTGGTGCTGTGACCTGGAGCGAGTATACCAAAGGGCCATCCTACTGATCAGTTTTGGAGATCCCGGACCAGTGGCTTGTTTGAGGCCATGAGATACCATGTTTTCTTTTGGTTGAATTCTTCTTCCTAAAATTGTAATGTAGATTTAAAACTGATTTTTTTACAAAGATAACATTTTTTTATGATTAAGAATTTCTTTACAATTTTCTCTAAAAAAATATCTTAGCAAAATATTCCGTCTCTTTTTCAAAATCTAATTATATATTTATTCCTGATAATTTTCAAATGAATTTTGTAGGTCTATATAAATATAGACCTACAAAATATAGCCTATAACAGCTAGTTTTTAAAAGATATATAAAAACAATAAGCACACATAGACCCCATATATAAAATAGATTTATAACGACTATATTTGACCAAAAATAAAAAATTTGAAACTCACAATTGAGTCTGAAAAATAACTTGATCTAATTCAACCAAAG
This sequence comes from Eucommia ulmoides, assembly GCA_016647705.1. NCBI lineage: Eukaryota > Viridiplantae > Streptophyta > Magnoliopsida > Garryales > Eucommiaceae > Eucommia > Eucommia ulmoides. Next base: position 21,725,666 of record CM028331.1, read on the forward strand.
AATAGAAAAAATATTATCAAAAACATCACAAAATTAGAAAATATAAAGACTAAATCTGGAGGTAAAATAAAATCACATAAATATCTCCCATATCTTTGACCCTAAATATTCTCCACCAAATTTCAGCCAAAATATTAATATTCAAGCTTAAATTAATTCAAAATTTGCACGTTTAATTATAGGAATTTCAAAGATATCCTATAACAACTATTTTTCAAAAGATATTGTAAAAAAATTACTCTTTTAGACCATTTATTTTAATCTAGTTACAACAACTAGGCTTTAAAATCTCCATATTAGTCCCCAAAAATATTTTGATTTAAAATTTAAAAAGATAGAAACAAGTTTAATCACCATAAAATAAAAGATCAAGAAATATAGTGACTAAATCAAAAGATCATAAAAATATAGGATAGGGTTTATACCACTTACCTCTCTTGTCTTTTTGTTGTTAACTAGATATCTCTTTTGTAATTTTACAAATGCAGGTCAACCTCTTTGACCAACTCTTCCTTGCAAAAGACATGAGTGCCCTTCTCTTATATGAAAAACTATTTTTTTATTCTTTTATTTTTATAAAAATTCACTAACACCCCATAGTTTTTTTAAATTATTTGTTTACTCCTAATTTTTTAACCCTTTTCTCTTTTAGCAAAAAAAAAAATATATTCTTCTTTCCCCCTCTCTCCTATTACCACCTCGTCGGAACAACTGTATGCTTATCTCTAGAAGAACTTGCTAGAAAATCATTAGAAAAAAGGGGAAAATTTGTTCCATGATTTTGATTTCTGTTCCAAGTTTTCTGATAATGGAAATAGAAATTCAAGAACATGAAACTCTAAACAACAAATTTCATAACAGTATATGTTGACCATAGGTATTTTGATAGACAATTGGACATTGATGTTTTACGGAACTAAAGGGTTTAGTGAGTGATTTCAGATTATAGTTCTGATTATTCAAATGAGAAAACAATTGAATCAAGAAATATATTGATTATTGAAGATTTACAAGAAAATGTTTTATAAAAGATTCCTGATGGTTGCAAATGAAGACGTTGAAGGATTTTTGGACCATTGAATATTTTTTATATTGTGAAGTAAAAAACAGCTGAAGACATTCGTGCTATTAATGCAACCCGATTAGGATGACACGTGACACTTAAAATTTAATAATCTTATCTGTGTTATGGTAAAAAGTGACAAGTTTAACATTCTAAATGATTTTTTATCAATTGTTAAAATCATGAAAATGTTTTTAACATGTGAAATTGGAGGGTTCTAGTTAATTTAGTTAACTGACAAAAATTGTTGGATAAATAACTAAAATAGTAGCTTGAAAGAAAATATGGATGAAAGCTACTGGCTAGAATGGTCAACCAATGGGAGTCTCGGTTGGCCAACATAGGCCACAAATGGTCAAAGTTCTAACTGTTGTAGAAGGCTGGTTGATCGACAGAAGGGCGGCGACTGACAACAGCAGATCCAATCAACTTTAGCAATTTTGATTTTTGAGATCTTCTATCCAAATCCTATGATTTTGAAAGTTATAAAATTAAGAATATTTGAGTATATTTCAAACACCTATCACATATTTTGAAGATCTTATTAGTTGGTATTTGTATTAATTGATACTATGAGTTGAATTGGTAAAACAACTTTCTATATTGAAGGATTTTGAATCTAAGAAATTTTGGAGTCCAAACCAAACTTCTAAAAGGGTATTTTAAATTAAACATATCTATTTTGAAAGTATATTACATATGAGGTCTTAGAGTGTCATTTTTGGTCTATTTTTTTAAAAAATAGCCATTATAGGCATAGTTTGAAATCTATATATAAGACCTACGAATTTTATAGAATAACAATCAAGAGCAAGGGTTTTAATCAGCTAAAATCATAAAGAGAGAGTTATTTTTCTAAGAGTGTTTTCAAGAGTTAAAGTTTGCGTTGGAGATATTATCGATGTTGCAATTTTTGGGTTAGTCTTTCATACGATCATCTAAAAGAAATCCAAGTGATATTTTCTTGATTATTTTTTCAATATTATCTTTGCTTCAACTGATTAATATTCTTAATTGAGATTGTGATATTTTATGTGAAAAATCGTTTTCAAATTGAATTCTTGAAAATATTATAAAACGGGTTTTACTTGTGAAAGCTTATTAATATTATTTGTGTTCCTAAATTGCGTTAAATTAGATTTATTTTCTCACGTAGTTTTGGGACATTAACTGAGCATACATTGTATTGAGGTGGTAGAAGCTCCAGTGGGAAGAAATTCGTGTTTTTTCTTTCTTGTATTGATGATTATGAGTGGATTAGATACATTTGGGATGGTATAAAATTAGGGTATGAAAAGTATAATGTTTGATTATGCCTATAATTGAATTAGGTTAGTCTTTAACCTAGAAAAAGATAGGGTTCTTCTGGAGCATGTGGAGAAAACTTATAAATGTTTGATTTAGAGCTCGCAAAAAGAATTAGGTTACATCTGAACCAAATAAAAGGATTACAAGGGCTTGGTTCCTACCTGGGAAGGAAATCAAAGATTAGTGGATTGCAAAAGCCCTGTAGAAATCGGGGGACTGAACGTATGTAAGAGTAGCTTGCTGATCAGGATAAATCATTATGTGTTGTTTCTGATTTCCGGTTGTTTGGTTGTGTACTTAGTTAAATACGTTTTTGTAGTAATACAAGATCATAATCAATTCATAAAATTAATAACTTGTGTCATTAGTAATTTAATTGTTTAATTTTTTATACCCAATTTATCCCTTGGGTAGATCTATGTGCCAACAATTGGCATCAGAGCTGGTATAGCTTGATAGGCTTAAAATCCTAGTTAAAATGATCACATGGCATGCCACATAAACACGCTAACTGAGGGACAATCTATGCACCTTCCTCCATTATTCACAAGTGATAATTATATGTTCCGAAAGGCTAGAATAACTGTTTTCTTGGAAGCAGCAACTAACTACGAAACTTGGTTGGTTTTTGAAAATTGTCTTTAAAAACTTATGATTCGTAGGATATTAAAAACTTATTTGTTAATTCTCAACCTATTAATCTTTTATTTTGTTCTTTAGTTGCAAATGAGTATAACATGATTTCAGGTTGTGAGTCAAAAAAATAGATGTGAGACACATTCCAAATCACACATGAAGGAACAAATCAAGGGAATAAATCCAAAATCAATGCCTTGGTTCATCAATTTAAACTTTTCGGAATGGGTGATGCGAAATTGATTCTGGAGATATATACTCATTAACATTTGTAATATGCTTGGATCACTTGGAAAGCCATACATTATGTTGGATAAAGCGAAAAAAATTAGAGATCATTACCCAAACCATAGGAACCCAAAGTGACAGTAGTCGAGGACTAAGGATTTGACCAAATATACACTCAATGAACTCGTTGGTAATGTTATGACTTATGATTCCACTATTTGTGGTTACTGGAAGGATCTCGCAATAGTTAAATGAATTCTTTGGCACTGAAAGCTCAAAAGGTTGAGAAGAATGATAACATCGATGATATAAGCCTTAATAGTGAACAAAAAAATGATGTGGCTATTCTCACCAATAATTTTAGAAGGATGACTTAACAAACATTCCAAGGAAATAAATATTTCAATATGAATAATATTGAATGCTAGAATTATCTTAAAATTGGTCACTTTCAATCTCATTATCCTAAGCCAAAGAAGGAAAAGAAATGGAAAGCAAGTGAAAAAGGAAAATAAAAAGTCCATGAAAGCCACAGAGGATGACTCAGTATCAAGTAGTTTCAAGAAGTCTAGTAATGACAATTCATTTATGCTTGCTCTAATAGCCTCCAGAGATGAGTTACCTAAATGTACTAGTTATTGTCCTTTAATTTCTAATGAATTATTTCATGTCTATCAAAAACTATTACATGATTATAAAAACAGAGTTATAAAATTAGTATCCTACAAAGTACAATTAACACATTAAACAAACAGTATCCTACAAAGTACAATTAACACATTAAACAAACAAGTGGTAAAATTTGAATTGAAAAATATTATTCTCAAAAGCCATGTTTAAAAAAGTCATTCGAAAAATAATAAGTTGAATCTAAAATTTTGGATCTAAATTGTCCTCAAATTTACAAATAGTGAGAATAACTTAAAATAATTTTGGATAGTTAATGAGGAGTATTAGATAAAGTTAGAATTGGTTTTTCGAAAACTGTGAAACAAAAGAGATTTCAAAAATTATTTTCTAAAACTAAGAATCTTGTTAAATGTTTTAACTTTAATGTTGCAGGACATACCATTAGAAATTATTTTCATAGATTATCTAATGATAACAAGTATGGGTTCCCATAGGAACAAACATTGACCCAACTAACAAGATTGGACCCACTTAGATTGGGTACCACTTAGGAAATATTTCAGGTGCTCCTTGTGGATTATTCAGAAAGATTCATTAAGTAAGGAAAAATGGTTCCTAGAGACTTATTTTTCTCAGCACATAATGGGTGAAAAATCTAAACTTACCTCTTTAACCGGAAGATGAAGGTCATGTGACTTTTGGAGGGAACACCAAGGGTAAGATCATTAGTAATATCAGTAATAGTTCTACTACTATTCCAAATGTTTTATTACTAGATGGTTTTAAACAAAACTTGCTTAGTACAATTCAATTATATGATAAGGGTTATTGACGCACCCCAGATTTTGTAACGGAAGAAGTAGAGAATTGGGAAGAAGAGAAAGCAAGTTCCATTTCTCCCTCTCTAAGTTGTCCAAATCCATTTATTTTGAAAATGGTTTTTCAAAGGATTTTCTAGTTGTCGATTTTGAAAAATTTCTTGGGCTGAGATTTTATGTTAAATACAGAGTTACCACCTAACATGGGGTTAAATGGTGTGCTAAATCATCGGGATTTTAGAAATCCAATTTTCCTTTTAAAATGGCTTGTGTTTTAACTTTCAAATGTCTTTGTACCAGAGATAGTTTTTTAAGTTTAGGAGTCAATTATAATTAGGGAAGGTTTTACGTGCACCCCAACACACCCGTCCGTAAATGGTACCTTGGTGTAAATTGATATTCATTGTTAAACATATCTGATAGGTGTGATCTACGTACATATTTCCAAACTGGTTTTGTTAGTTTTAGAGTATTTTTTATAGCATTTTTGTTATGTTTTAATTAGTTTTTATTCTTTTTGTATAAATCAAGTGTGAAGGGCAAAAATATAGGAAATTAGAGAGAAAACAATGAGATCGAACCAAGAACGGTCAAAGAACGGTGGAAAAACAAGCAAGGCAGCAATATTCTGAAAGAAGCCCACCGCCGCGACGTCCAGACCTCTGCCGCGGTGGTGAAAATGCAAAAAATGACTAACTTCTACTGGAAGCTCAATGCCTAGGCAGTGAAATTACAGGATGGTCTTCCTAATCCACCGCCTTCTTTCCCACCGAGGTGATCAGCCAACCGACCTACTCACGTCACTGCCGCGACGGTGACCTCTGCACAGTTTCGATATTTTCCCTATAAATATCCTCTCATTTCCACTCCTTTGAGCTACCTCTGGCCATTAGATCCATTAGGGATAGTAGATTTTAGAGACAGGTTTTGGGAGTGCTCATTCAAATGCTAAGGAGAAGATCACAAAGCAAAGAAGGGAGAGCAATCTCGAAACATTTTTAGTAACAAATCTTCGGACTAGGCTAAATTTCTCTTGTTCTTTCTTTTATTTCTTAACTTTGGAGTATTGTTTGAGCATGATTAGCACCATTTACATTGTATAAATGGCTATGGCCATGAGCTAAGCGGGTTTTTGTCTAGGGATTAATATATTTATAAAAATGTTGATTGTTTGAGTTTGTGTTTCGTTAATGTGTGTTTTATAATAATTTCGATTGTGTTTTCCATGTGGTAATGATATTATGCTTATTTAGATAATTAGAGAATACGAGGTTTGACACTCGGGAGAGGTAACCCCGGATTCGGACTAAGTTAAACACGACACGACAATCTAACGACCCGGGAGGGCGTTAGAAAGTATGCAATCGATGACGTTGGGGCGAGACTCAAGTGACCTAGTGTTGTTAAGATGTTGAGGGGGACTTCTTTGTTGATGCAAAGTCATGTATTCACTTGTCTTACACTTGGGAGAGGTGGCGAGTGAGTTTACGAACCGAGATTATCGGATACCCGAATGCCATTAACGTAAACTAAAACGAGACCAAACACGTTTTTGTAAACAAAATTTAATCCCTAGGAAATACTTTCCCTAAACATATCATATTAGTATTAGTATAGTTTAATTAGTATTTTAGTATTAGTTTATATTAATTAATTACATTTGTTTTAGCCTAGATAAAATTAGATCATGACAAACATGGTACTCAATAATAGTCACAACCAATCCCTGTGGACACGATACTCTTACTCCCCCGACCTATACTAAAACTTGACCTTGTACACTTGCGAGTGAAAGTAGTAACGTATTTACGCGCTACCAATATCCAAGCAGTTTTCTTTGATTTACTTAAATAAAAATAATTTCCTTTAAAGTTTTTCCTCTTTTTATGTATTTTATCATGATGTATGCAATAAAGGTTATCTATTATGAAACTAAAACTAGAAACAAAAATATTTTCATATTTTTATCATAATGAAAGTAGTAAATAATATACTATACTATATTAAACTATTCTAGGCAGCGACAACCCAATAGCAATTTATCAGAGTTGGGAATACAAATATGCAAGCTCTATGAAATGCAAACTAAGAGTAAATTGTTTGGATATGTGACCGAACCAGCACGTGGGTTGCCTACTACCCCCAAACTTGGAATTTTGCTCGTCCTCGAGCAAAACACCCATACAAAACAAGAAAATATAACAACTACTTAAGAAATTAAAAACTAAAAATGAAAAATACTAAAAACAATAATGTGCAAGTTTTGAATATCATCTACCGGCCAAACGATTCTTACCTCATTGGCCCTCAATCCTATTGAGTTCAAGCATAAAATACACCATGTGATGTTCTAGAATTTCAACATTTGATGATAGTAATTGACATTCTAGATCCTATCCAAAGTGTGTGTGATAAAACTCAATTATACAACTATCCGTCGATCAGATGGGATTATCCCTCAATAAAGTTCATGAGTTAAAGTATTAAGGTATAGAGAATCCATAAGCCTAACCTGAGTTCTATTCTCCACTAATGTAGGCTGAGTAGTTCATAAAGATCAAAAGGACTTGGTTCAGTTTTGGAATATTTAGCCTAGGGTATATCAGAAATAAAAAATAGGTTAACGTCGTTACCTTGATGATACCCAAGGCATATGCTTGGGACTCTCACACTCGAGCCCCCATAGAAAAATTTGAAACAACTCTGAACATATATTTTAAGAATGTCGTACTCACTTATCAAAAGAAGAAAATAAAACCGTATATACATGTTTTTTTTTTTGTTTTTTTTTTTTTACAACCACACTCCTAAACTTATTCGATTATTAGAATTTCATGGGTTTGGTTAAAATGAAAGAAAAATGAGAAGTGAGTACTCAAATACTGAACTAATTAAAATTTTTCCCTAAACCCAACCACTCACTTCAAGTAGCATTTGCAACTGCTAACTTGATTCCCTCAAATTGTGTTGTTAGTTTAGCAATAAAGTTTAGGAAAAAGTTCAATCGGCTAGGGTATTTGTTAAGTGTTTAGAATTGAAACGTCTTTTTTAGGCTTCGACAAGGTAACAAGGGATAAACATTTAACAAGGTTAGCTTCAAAGGCTCAAGCGATAAAAACGAATGCCTAAAGCATATCTCCTAAATAACCTCGCCTAGGATTTCGTCTCGAATTTCCCCTAAATCAGGTTCTAAAATCCCTATTGTCATGAACTTGGGTGACAGATAATCGTTTCAAATCAAATAGACAGTTATAAATTGAGTTTACGTGCTCGTGCATTTAGGATCTATAATAACTTTTACTAAAACGATACATCAAGCACACAAAACACACATTAATGAGCTTGAAGCTTGACCTCAACAAACAATCAGGGGACAGACTCATAATTAGGTAATGGCCCAGATGAAGTCACAACTCAGCACATAACAACAACATAACTAACAATACTAATCCCCCAAGTTTTGGTGACTTGGTGAATAATTCCAACTCTGATAATCAAAGGCCACCAATTCCTCCAACGACCAAAAGGATTCATCCGCAGTTAGTTTTTAGAAAGAGGTAGTACTGTTTTCTCCTTCCACCTACGTTCTGGCTGCGGCTTATAACCAGTCGAAAAAATTCAGAAGTTGACACTCCCACGGGAAACCATGGTTCAGAAATCGGAATAAAAATTCCTTGTATCAATCCCAAGCACAGTAAAATACCTCGGAATCCTGTTGAAAGAAACGCAAAAGCACTTGTTGATCTAACATCGTCAAGTACCTTGCAAGAAAAATAAAAAACAAACTAGAAAAGAAAAAAGTTAAAAACAAAAGAAATGCCTAAATTAAAATCAAGTTATTTACTCACAATATCAACAACAATTTAAAAACCAATCCCTGGTAACGGTGCCAAAAAAAATTGGAGGCGGAATATTCCGTCGTCACTTTCACCGTAAGTATACGGGTTAAGTTTTAGTATAAATATGAAGGAGTAGGGGTTGTGGTATCCAAAGGGATTGGTTGAGATTATTATCGAGTGCCGTAATTTTCATAACCTAACTTTATCTAGGCAATATAAATGAAGCTTATAATTAATAAATACTAATTCTAAGTTAATTACTCTAACTATACTAATATTATATTGAGATGTTTAGGGAAAAGATTGCCTAGGGATTAACTTCGTTTAAAAAAACGTGTTCGGTTTCGTTTAGTTTACAATTAGGGCATTCATCCTATCCAACAATCTCTGTATCGTAAACTCACAACATCTCCTAAGTGTAAGATGAGTGAATATACGAATTTGCTTCAATGAAGAAGTCCCCCTTAATGTCTTAACGACACTAGGTCGCATGAGTGTTGCCCCAACGTCATTGATTGCATACTTTCTAACTCCCTCCTGGGTGATTAGATCATCACGTTGTGCTTACCCTAATCTGAATTCAGGGTTACCTCTCCCGAGTGTCAAACCCCTCAAAATAGCGAAACTCAAGTAAACAACTATTTCACAAATATTATTAATCCCTAGACAAAATCCGCTTAGCTCCTAACCATAACCATTTATACAATGAGAACCGAGCTAAACATGCTCAACAACCTACTGAAGTTAAGAATATAAAGAGAAAAATGGAAGAACTTAGCCGTAGTCTGAAGATTTGCCGCTAAAACCATTCAACAATATCTTCTTCTTCGCAATGTGTTCTTCTCCTTCGGATTTGGTTGAGTACTCCCCAAAACACTCTCAAAATATTAGGAACCCTAAGGTGTCTCTAATGGTCTCTCTATGGTCGAAAGGATAGGATAAGAGAATATATAGGGGCTCAAAATATCTAAATAAATATCTGACAGCTGTGCAGAGTGACTACCATGGCAATGGGTTTCACTATTGTAGCGGTAAGTATGTCGGCTGGGTCACGGCCTTGGTGGTGGACACGGCGGTAGGAGAAGAGACATTTCAGTTCTTTGACCGCCACAGCAGTGGGTTTTCAGCAAGTTAGGCTCTTCTCTGCATCTTGATCATCGTGACGGTGGGCTGCAGTTCTAAATTTTGCGCTTATGCTTGTTTTCTCATTGTTCTTGATCCGATTTGATCGTTTAGGATTTGGTTTCATGCCTTTTCACCCCCCACACCTGATTTATACAAAAATACATAAAAACATATTAAATTGTAATAAAACGTAATAAATATACTCAAAAACTAACAAATTCGATTTGAAAATAGATAGGTAAATTATAGCTATCACCTACGTATCTCGGATTAATGAGAATAAGGTGTTTATGTAGTTCGGTTGTGTTAGGTTAAAGGATATAATTTATGTTATTAAGGGTGTGACCCTTATGGTTTGCCCACATACTTTGGGTGGTTACCGAAGATCAAGTCAAACGTAGTTCATCATAGTTAAGGCAAAAATTGTTTTTTATTGTTTAAGGTGACCAAACCCGTATCATGGGCTACATACATACTTTGGGTGGTTAGCAAAGATCAGGTCAAACATAGTTAATTCTTGTTAAGTTGAAATATGGGTTGGTTTTAGTTGATTATTAGTAGGTTTTAGTTTGAACAATCTGAATCACAACGTTAGTTATTTATTATTAACAATTTTTAAAGCTGTGAACAATCTGAATCACAACTTTAATTATTTTTATTATTAATCATTTTTATGTTGTGAACAACGTGAATCACAGCATGACATGTATATAAGCTACTTGATTTTGTCAAGAACACCTTTACCGAACTCTTTTGTTTTGGTTAGTCACTGTTTGTGTGTGAGTTGTTGTTAAAAAAATAAAAAGAAGTACAAAATATTTATACCAGTCCTACTCGTAACTAAGGAAAATAGGAAGGTTTCACAAGAAGAATCACATATATTCTCAAAGGAATAGAGGCCCTCCCTTTATCCTGAGTTCTTAGCCACAAGAGTTTGTCGGTGTAGTGTATAAGAATAAGTATAGTATATATATATATATATATGTAGGTTCCAGTTCACAAGCCAACGAAGCTATGATCTTGACGTTTAGTAGAAAGTAAATCCTATTATTAATAGTTATACAGTTAGTATTAACAGGTAGCAAAGAGTCGATTTTAAAGTTCTTGAGAAAACTGTAGAGAGTATGTACAACTCACGGTGTGATTGAAGGTTTGTTTAAATCCTCACATGTTCTTAACATGTTCTCAGACATTCTTGAGATACTTGGAATGATTTTCTACAATTTGAATATAGTTTGATTTTTCTAACAAAATTAAGTGTTTGTTTGGTTGTTGTGACAAAATTAAGTGTTTGTTTGGTTGTTTATGTGTTTTATATGTTATGTACAAGAAATTAAATTGTGTTAACTATATGATTATTCTATTTACAAGCAACATAAACAAGCTTAAACCAAGATCAAATGGGTTTCGAAGAAATATACCTACTTAGGAGATGTGGTATTCCATAAGTGATTACCTCATTTTTTGCCTTGATCTTTTGGGTTGGAAGTTGATCGGTGATCATTGATCTCATGAGTTCTTGCTCCAATAACCTAAAGAACACCCTACTTAGGGATGTTTCCATGCCCGAGTAGCTATCTCCATTCCTCCTTGATCCTATTAGCGTAGTGTTGATCGGTGACCATCAATCTCTCGAGTTCTTGCTCCAAGAACTTGAAGAACACCCTCTTGGACCAAATTTTAGTAGAATAATAGTGTGTTATTTGAGAAATTTTCTTGAAAAGATTAGCACTTGAGAGAGCATTGCTGGAGTTTAGAGAGAGAAACTAGGTATTCAAAGATTGAAAAAAATAAGAACCAAGCACCCCTATATATTGGTTGGGGGCCTGAGCCTTTGTTAATGTGAAAGACAATCTAGCCTCTTCCTTCGGGGGTGTTTGTCCTAGGGGACATGTTGTCTTGGATTGATCTTGTTTAACTTTGAACGAATTTAGGGTGGAAGGTAAGATGTTCAAAGATTTGGTAACGATTACCAATCATTACTAATTACTGGAAATCATTTCCAATCATTTCCTCTCTCCAATCATATTGCTTGCACATGGGTGAATTAATGGCTCAATGTCACACATTTGGTTCGGTTTAGGGGCAATGTATCCTGGTTAGTTTTACTGTTTCGGTTTAGTTTCCATTAATGCTTTTCAAATGCATGGAACCTAGTCTAGACATGTCAACATTGTATTTAAATCTCTTTAATGATTCATTGCTTGATAAGCACTCCTACGATTGTTTTCAGATTGAATCAGGTTAACTTGCCTTGTAATCGACAGTTGGTTTTCATGTTCCGAGTTAACCCTAAGATGTTTTGGTGAAAATATATAGATATTTTGAACCTAGGCATTCAATGTCATCCCAATCATTTATTTGTTTATGGGTTTTGCATTTAATACATTAGCTAGGTGGAAAACCAAATTGATCTGGTTATGGTAATAGGTAGTCACGATTCAAGGTTTTTGGTTGCACTAAAGATATTTTGCACAAAATATCTAAATACCATGAATTTAGCCTTTCCATGTCATCCTAAACATTTAATATTTGATGGGATGGGCATTTAATGCACATTAAATTCCTAACATAGGTGGCGAACCGAATCGGTTTAATTTCGATAACGGTTGGTTACACCTAAGAGTGTTGGTTCCTGGTCACGGAATATTACGTCGCCACTTTCACCGGAAGTGTACAGGTTAAGTTTTAGTATAGATGGGAAGGAGTAAGGGTTGTCGTATCCACAGGAATTGGTTGAGATTATTATCGAGTATCGCGATTGTCATAACCTAACTTTATTTAGGCGATAAAAATTAAGTTAATAATTAATTAATACTAATACTAAGTTAATTAAACTAACTATACTAATATTATATTGATATGTTTATGGAAACGTTTGCTAAGGGATTAACTTTATTTACCAAAATGTGTTTGGTCTCGTTTAGTTTACAATAACGGCGTTCGACGTATCCGACAATCTCTGTATCGTAAACTCACTTGCCACCTTTCTCGATTGTAAGATGAGTGAATATGCAACTTTGCAAAAATGAATAAGTCCCTCTCAATGTTTTAATGACACTAGGTCACATGAGTCTTGCCCCAACGTCATTGATTGCATGCTTTCTAACTCTCTCTTGGGTTATTAGATTGTCGCGTTGTGTTTACCCTAATCCGAATTCGATGTTACTTCTCCCGAATGTCAAACCCCATATTCTCTAATTATCTAAACAAGCATAATATCAAAGAATAACGGTAAATACAATCAAAATAGCAAAGAACAACCATTAACGAAACACAAATTTAAACAAACAACGATTTCATAAAATATATAAATCTCTAAATAAAATTCATTTAACTCATGGCCATAATCATTTATACAATGAAAATCAAGCTAAACATGCTCAAAAACCTACCAAAGTTAAGAACGTAAAGAGAGAAATAGAAGAACTTAGCCGTAGTCCGAATATTTGTCGCTAAAATCGTCCAATGATCACTTCTCCTTTATTGCAATGTGTTCTTCTCCTTCGGAATTGATTGAGCACACCCCAAAACATTCTCAAAATATTAGGAACCCTAATGGGTCTCCTATGGCTGGGGGGGTCAAAGAGGAAGAGATGGGAAGGGCTTAAATAAAGAGGAAAATATCTTAAAAAATATCTAACAACTATGCAGAGTGACCGCCTCGGCGGTGGGATCACCGCTGTGGAGATGAATATGTTGGTTAAGCCATAGCCTAGGCGGTGGAATTAGGGACCATCCTATTCTTTCACCACCTTGACGGTGGGATGTCAATAATATTTTGGTCATTCTTTGCATTTTGATCGCTGCGGCGATGGTCTGGACGCCACGACAGTGGGCCAGTGTTCAGAATTATGCTTCTATGCTTGTTTTCTCATCGTTCTTCCACCATTCATGGTATGATTTAATCGTTCATGATCCATTTTCATGCCTTTTCACCCCCACACACCTGATTTATACAAAAATACATAAAAACGTATTAAAACGTAATAAAACATAATAAATGTACTCAAAAACTAACAATTTCGATTTGAAAATATATAGGTAGATCACACCTATCAAATACCCTCAAACTCGTAATTTTACTAGTCCTCGAGCAAAACAACCACACAATACAAGAAAATATAAAAACTCATTAGGAAATTGAAAACTAAAAGTGAAAAACTAAAAACAATTATATGCAGGAATTGAATATCATCTACTAGCCAAATGATTTTTTCCCTCATCGGCCCCAAATTCTATTATGTTCATGAATAAATCACACCATGTACTGCTCTAGAATTTCAACATTTGATAATAGTAAGCGCCATTCTAGATCTTGTTAATGTGTGTATGATTAAACTTAAATATATAACTATCCATTGATTAGATGGGATTATCCCTCAATAAAGTTTATGACTAAAATATTTTAGATATAGGGAATCCATAAGCCTGACCTGGATTCTATTCTCCACTAATGTAGGCTCGGAAAAATCCAAGAAAATTATTAAGACTTAGTTTAGTTTTGGATAGATGGCCAACGGTATATCGGTTATAAAAAATAGGTTAACGTCATTAACTTAATGATACTTGAGGCATATGCTTTCACTCTCACACTAGAAACCCCACAAATAAATTAAAACAACCCTGAACCTTTATTTAGAACTAATGTACTCACTTGTTAAAAGAAACGAAAAATTTAAACAATATTTACATATGTTTTTTTTTTTTAACTTATACCACACCCTCAAACTCATTCGATTATTAGAATTTCATGAGTGTGGTTAAAATGAAAAGAAGAGCAACAAGTGAGTACTCTAATACCGAACCAATTAAAAGTTTACCCTAAACCCAACCGCTCACTTCAAGTAGCATTTGCAACTGCTAGCTTGATTAAATCAAATTGTGCCTTTGTCTTGGTGATATAGGTTCGGAAAAAGATTTTATCGGCCAGGGAGTTTGTTTAAGTGTTCAGAATTGAAATGTTTTTATTTTTTATTTTTAAGCTCCGATAGGGTAACGAGGGATAATGATATTACATGGTAGGCTTAAAAAGGCTCAAGTAGTAAAAATGAATGCCTAAATCATATCTCCTAAACTACTTCGCCTAGAATTTCACCTCAAATTTTCCCTAAATCAGGTTCTAAAATCCCTATTGTCAGGAATTTGGTTAACAGATCATTGTTTTCAAATCAAATAGATAGTTATACATTGAATTTACGTGCTCGTGCATTTAGGATCTACAATAACTTTTACTAAAACGAAACGTTAAGCACATAGAACACACATGAATGAGCTTTAAGCTCGACGTCAATAAACAATCAGGGGATAAACTCATCATCGGGTTATGGCCTTGATAAAGTCAGAACTCAACACATAAAAAAACCCAACCTAAACAAATATGCATAGAATAAAAACAAAACAACATAAACTATAAATACTACAATACTACACATCACTTCCAAACTTAAAATGGAAAATGTCCTCAGCGGTCGAATCATCAGTCTCAATATTTGGATTAAAGCATGCTGACGAAGAGAATTTAGAACACATACTTGGGAGGTGAGAGAATCTCGCCTCTAAATCAAGTCGGATGAGACGGATTTAGTTTATTTTTGACCTTGGGTTACCTCCCAAGAAATGCTTAGTTTATGGTCATCAGCTTGACACATTGAAGTGCTCGTTAAAGAGCGGCTTCCGCCCATAGTATATGTCATACAACACTACGTAGGGGTCTTGATTCAGTACGCCCTCAAGGTTGGGAAGATATTGCTCTAGATAGATCGATCTTTTAATGACACACCTGACCGATTTATGTGCTTGGTGGGCATGAAATTATGTTGCTTCTGGCGGTGAAGGATAAGTGAGCCATATCGGATCCTCATAGATGTGATCGTCTGTGATCGATGGTGGAAAGCCCATTCTTCTTCTTTCTAGTTCCTCCTGGTGGCTTTCATATGATATGGCTTGTGTATTTCCCAGTCCTGCCATGTCTGACTAGGCCTCAATCCAACAGATAAGCTGACCGATTTGCGTTTGAAGAGACGTTATGGTTATATCAATGTCGGTGCAAACCATCTCAATATAATCAAGATGATCCTCGTGTTGGTTGATCTGGTCATTTGTTTCCCTCAAGACTCTCTAAGGTTCCCCCAAAATAGTAGCAAAAATTTCTTGCAGATTGGGGGAAGACTTCTGATATTTCCTCGGTGTGTCAAACCATGGTGCCGAAAGGTTGAAACTATCCCCCAAGCTTTGATAACTTGGTGAATAATTCCAATACTGAAAATCTAACTTGACCATGCCTTCCAACAACTGATAGGCTTCATCCGCGGATAGTTGGTCAAAAGAGGTCATACGATTTCCTCCTTCAACCCACATTCTGGTTGCGGCCTGTAACCTATCAAGGAAAATCAATAGTTGATATTCTCTAGGGAATCCATGATTTAGATACAGGAATAAAAATTCCTTGTATCGATCCCAAGCACTATATAATGTCTTGGAATCCCATTGACAGAATTGCAAGAGTACCTGTTGATCTAACATCTTCAAACACCCTACGGAAAAACAAAAACAAAACTACAAACGAAAAATTATAAACAAAAAAAATGCAAAAATTAATATCAAGTTATTTACTCACAATATCAACAATAATCTAAAACACAATCCCTGACAACGGCACCAAAAACTTTGTGGCTGAATATTTCGTCGCCACTATCACTGCAAGTGTACGCGTCAAGTTTTAGTATAAATGGGAAGGAGTAAGAGTTGTCGTATCCACAGGGATTGGTTGATATTATTATTGAGTACCACGATTGTCATAACCATACTTTATTGTTAATCTAAACTTGTACTTAATCCAATACTGATTGGCCGGGGGAAAATGTAGTGTCTACAACTGCCTCTCTTTATCATGCGGGTTTACTTGTAATGACAAAATAGAAGACACTAACATTTTGTTCCGCTAGATATAAAATATAAAGACATGTATTTAAATCTATCATAAAGGATGGAGACGTACCTTATCCTTCATGATTCGATGAAAATAACGATTAATTACTTCAACTATTGTATAATTCATAGGATGACAAACAATTAACCTTGGAAGACTACCACTGGAAGGATGGTAACACATCAGATTCATGTCTATCTGTAATCCTGGAGGATGGTGATATACCTGAACCCATATGGCATTGTGAGGACGACACTCTGTATGAACCCTTTCGATGACTATATTGTTGTCGTATTACACTATTAGTTGCTATTAGAGTATTGATTGCCATTATAGTATTGGATGTTATTACACTAATGGTTTCTATTACACTACTATACCTTAGGACAGTGTTAAGAATACCTAGACCTAAGGTGTCATTGAGGACGACACTTTGTACGAGCACTTCTGATATATTCCTAAAGGATAATGTGTGGTCAATCTTATAAGATGTGGACTAAATGACACTCGATCAATCGACTCCTGGTTGTGATTGTACACAAAGGAATCTCCTACATATCTCAAATTAATATGAATCAGGTTATGTGTAGTTCTAGCATGTAAAGTAAATTCTACTAATACTTTATACTATGAAATTAAAATACTGTCTCGCTAGCTATTTCGTTTAAAAATTAAAATACTGTCTCGTTAGCTGTCTCGTTTAAAATTAAAATACTTTTTCACTGGCTTTCTCATTTAAAATTAAAATATTTTCTTCCTGGTTGTCTCATTTAAAAATTGAAATACAACCTCTCTAGTTGTCTCATTTAAAAATTAAATATTATCTCGCTGGTTGTCTTATTTAATATTAAAATATTTCTCCCAAAGGATAATATGCGGTCTATCCTATAAGATGTGGGGAAGATGACACTCGATCAATCGGTTCCTAGTTGTAACTGTACCCAAAGGGTTTTCCTACATATCTAAAATTAATGAGAATCATGTTACATGTAGCTCTACCATAGAAAGTAAATTCTACTATACTATATACCTTCTATATTCATAAAAGATAGCATGTGGTCTATCTTATAGGATGTGGAGAGAATGACACTCGGTCAATCAGCTCTTGGCTGTGGAGAGGATGACAGTTAATCAGTCTTCTCCTGATAGTGTGGTGGATGACATTCTGTCAATGAACTCCTAGTAGTCAAGAAGATGAAACTTGGTCAATCATCGTCTGGTTGTGAGGAAGATTACACTCTGTCAATCGTCTCCTGAATGTGAGGAGGATAACACTCAGTCAATCATCTCCTGGTTGTGAGAAGAATAACATTCGGTCAATCATCTCTTAGTTAGGAGGAGGATGATGCTTGGTCAATCGTATCCTGGTTGTGAGGAGGATGACATTCGATCAATCGTCTCCTGGTTGTGACCATAACCAAAAGATTTTCCAACATATCTCAAATTAATGAGAATTAGATCACCCGTAGTTCTAACATGTAAAGTAAATCAAGATTGGGTAGGATAGTTTAGGGTCAGAGAAACCAATTCCGAGGTGCCTAGTTAGTCTAAGATCGAGGTCGATGTTTATCTTCATGGTGGCTTGACCATACTCCCCATGAGGGCTCCTACAAATCTCAAACTAAGTGAGAATTAGGTCACATGTAGTTTGGACTTGTAAAGTACATCAATATTTGGTGGAACAATTTTTTGGTTAGAGAAACTAATTCCTGGGTCGTCATGTCAATACATGATTAAAAATGATTGAGAGAATTCAAAGCAGGCGAAAACTGTCCAGGAAACTCAACACCTAGTGGAGTTTCTTGGCCACATCCCACCTAGAACTGCTTGACGAGTACTAGAAAACTTCCTGGGAAATTTTTTTACCGCGGATAAAGTGTGCTCTAGTCGTAGACTTAGGCTTAACGATTCTTATTCATTTCCTAGGATTATAGTTTAGTTGGTGATTGGTACGAGTCTTATATAGAGAAACTCTCTATGGAGAAGATCTGATATAATAAACCCTAGCTCTAGCTAGGTAGACTCCGATCATAGAATCTCAATGGAGAAACCTGATATAATGTACTACAACTCTAGCTGGGAGAGTCTTATAACTTATTCTAAGTGAACAAACTGGATATAATGTTCCTTAGCTCTAGTTAGGGCAAGGGACTATCTCCCAAGCATTTAATAGATGCGTTAGAGCCCACATGTGTTAATCCTATATCCTGAACTGAGCACGCAATTGTAATTACTGGAACTTACCTGGGTTGTTTATGTATATTGGTAATACTTTTTTGGATGATGATTGTTGGATGACTGGAACTTACCTGGGTTATCTAAATACACTGACATTCTGGGTTAGGAATCCAGTCAAAATGTAGTTCGGCCCTCACTGTGCTATCTCAGATTGTCGATCGTACCCATAAGGACTTCCTATGTACCATGATAACCTACCAAGGATCAGGTCAATGCATAGTTCGAGCATAGGTATCCTTTGTTGTCTAATTAAAAAATTATTAGCTTCTTAAGAAAGTCAAGGGACTTCTCAAGACTTGCGCCCTAATACAGGGCTGAGAGAATGTCATGATGATAACATATCTCTGGCTTCAACTGAACCCACTTGGGTTTCCCGTGTACCTTGTTGATCTAACAAGGACAAGTTGAAGCCTAGTCTGCTAGGGATGGAGGAACTTTATTTAAGGTGATAACCCAATTCAGTCCTAATTGGCATGGGATTTTTTTAATGGAAATCGAAGGAGGTTTCCTACATATCTTTGTAATCTAGCAAGAATTAGGTTGAAGGTAGGTCTGTGCCTTTCGTTTGTCAATTGGTAGCGGAATAGTACGTCGTTACTTTTACCGCAAGTCTACAGGTCAAGTTTTAGCCTAATGGGAAGAGTAGTGTTGTCATATCCATAGAGATTAGATTAGAATTATTGTTAAGTACTGTGATTGTCATAACCAAATTTTATCTAAGCGACTCAAATTAAGTTTTTCTTAATATAATATACTAAACTAAGTTAATTAAACTAATTAAACTAGTATACTACTATTGACGTTTAAGGGAGTAAATTGTCTAGTGATTAACTTCGTTCATTTAACCGCGTTCAATTTAATCTAGTTTACATTAACGACATTCACACTATCCGACAATCTAGGTATTGAAATCTCACTCACTACCTCTCCTGAGTGTAAAGTAAATGAATATGTAACTTCGCCTCAACGCCGAAGTCCCCCTCGAGCGTCTATACGACACTTGGTCATATGTGTCTCACGCCAACCTCATGGATTGCATACTTTCTAACGCCCTCCTAGGTCATTAGATCGTCACGTTGTGTTTAAACCCTAGTCCAAATTCGGGGTTACCTATCCCGAGTGTCAAACCCCGTATTCTCTAACCAACCAAAATACTAATACGGGCATACTATGGAAGTAATAAAATGGTAAACACAATCGGATAAACATGAACAACCATTAGCAAAATATTGATTTATTCAAATAACGTTTTCATACACGAATCGCTCCCTAGACAATATATGTTTAGTTTCTCTTGGCCATAACCACATATACAATAATATGCAATCTAAACATATACAAAACTATCATCCAGAACTAAGAAATAAAGAGAGAAAAAATGAGACTAGCCGTTATTCGAAAAACCAACGCTAAAAGTGTTTCGAGAACGTTTTCTCTTCTTGGTTTTGTGATCTTCTCTTGGTTGATTGCGTTTGAAACTCTATTTTTTGTCCCAAAAATGTCCTAAGTTTTTTAGGAAAAGAGGGAAGATATATGGGATCCAAAAAATCTCAAACATATCCCAAAATATCCTAAAAGATCTGGTGTTGGACAGCTGCAGCGGTAGGGAAGTTCGCATTATTTCTGACTAGTAACCGCTGCAGTGGTAGGGAATATCACTACAACGGTGGAAAAATAACAACTCTTTACATTTTGACCACTCCAGCGGAGCAGAATTTAGTAACTCTCCACATTTTAACTGCTACAGCGGTGGATGGAAGCTCTAAACATCTATATTTTTGTTTTTTTTTCTCCGCTGTTCTTCTACGGACTTGCTCGATTATAATCCATTTTCATCCCAAATATCTAATTTATACCAAAACAAATAAAAAAATATTAACACATTAAAATACTTGAAAACTACAAAAACCGACTTGGGAATAAATAGATAAATTGCACCTATCAAATACCCTCAAACTTAGAATTTTGCTTGTCCTCAAGCAAAACACTCACACTAAAAAAAAAAAAACAACTAAATTAACTAACACAAAAACTAAACACGAATAAAAACACAAACTACCTAAACATAACGATATGCGAGTTTTGAATTTACTTATCGACCAAAACATTTTTCCCTCAACAACCCCCAATCATATCGAGTTCAGGAGGAAAATGCACCATGTGATGTTCTAAAATTTCGACATTCAAGAATAGTAAACGCCATTCTAGATCCTTTTTAAAGTGTGCGTGCGAAACTCAATAATATAACTATCCAACAACCGGATTGGATTATCCATCAACAAAGCTCACGACTTAAACCGATAAATATTAGGATTTCCATACACCGTAATGGGTTCCACTCTCCACTAATATAGGCTTGGAAGTTCAAAAAGATCAATAGGACTTGGTTCGATTTTTATTATCTGGCCAAGGGTATATCGGGAATATTAAACAGGTTAATATTATTAACTTAACGATACCCAAGGCACAACGTTTGGCACACAATCACACTCGAACCCACATAGATAAATTTGAAACCACTCTGAACATCTATTTAAGAATGTTGTACTAACTTGTCAAAAGAAACAAAAATTTAACTATATTTACATATGTTTTTTTTTCAACAACAACCACACCCCCAAACTTATTCAATTATTACAATTTCATGGGTGTGGTTGAAACGAAAGAAAAATGACAAGTGAGTACTCAAATATCGAACCAATCAAAAGTTCGCCTAAACCTAACCGCTCACTTCAAGTAGCATACAAGAATGCTAATTTGATTCACTCAAATTGTGCCTTAGGTTTAGCGATATAGGTTTGGAAAAAGTTCAATTAGCCAGGGTATTTACTATATGTTTAGAATTGAAACAGCTAATTGGCTTCGACAGGGTAACGAGGGATAAACATATAGCAAGGTAAGCTTCAAAGGCTCAAGCGAATAAAATGAATGCCTAAATCACATCTCTTGAACTACCTCACCTAGGATTTCACCTCAAGTTTCCCTCAATCAGGTTCTAGAATCCCTTAAATTGTCATGAGTTTGGCTAATGGATAGTCGGCCTCAAATCAATTAAATAGCTATACATTGAGTCTACGTGCTCATGCAAATTAAGATCCACAATAACGTTTAGCAAGATGACATGCCAAGCACATAGAACACACATGAATGGGCATTATGCTTGACCTCAAAAAACAACTAGGCGATAATATCATCATTGGGTAATGGCCTGGATGAATGCAAAAGTCAGCACATAACAACACATCTACAAACATAAACACATACTACACTAAACAAACATGCATACAATAAAATAAAACTACACAAAAATAACAATTAAACATACTAAACATCACCTCCAAATATAAAACGGTCTGTGTTCACAATGACCCAATCATTGATCTCAACATTTAGCATGAATTATAGTAACGAATAAGGTTTAGAACATGTTTCGGGGAGGTGATACAATCTCGCCTCTGAGTGAAATCGGCGGTGATGATCTAATTTATTTTGAAAACTTGGGTTGCCTCCCAAGAAGCACTTGGTTTAAAGTCCTGGGCTTGATTTGGAGAAGTGCTCGTCAAAGAGCGGCTTCTACCCATAGTAAGTTTCATACAACACCACATATGATTCAGAACGCCCTCAAGCTTGGTGAAATATGGCAATGTGTGGCTCGTACTTTCAACGTGACCCGTTACCATCTCATGTGCTTTAGAAGCTTGAATGAACAGAGTTAGAAGTGGTGGAGGAAAAGTAAGCGACATTGGATCCTCGTCGATGTGATCGTCTTCGATCTGTGGTGGCATCACAATGTCGATTTCTAATGGTGAAGAATCATAATTTTGATCTACTCTTAGGTTTTCTCTTCATTAGAATCATCATCATAAAATATACCCAAGTTCCTCTCACTCGTATCTGGTTCCTCCTGGTGGCTTTCAATGCATGTGGTGTGTGTGTCCCTTACTGTTACCACTTCAGACTCGGCCTCAATTAAGCAGATAAGTTAACCGATTTGTGTCTGAAGAGACACTACGGTCGCATCAATTTCAGTGCAGGTTTGTTGGTCAAAAGAGGTGGTACCGTTTTCTCCTTCAACCCAATTTCTTGTTGCCGCTTGTAACCCATCAAGAAATTTCACTAGTTGACACTTGGTAGGGCATGAAATACGCCGCTACTTACACTTGCAAGTATACGTGGTCTAAGTTTTAGTATAGTGTGATCATTAATATTGGGTTATCGTATCCACAAGGATTAGTGTCGTTACTATCGAATACCACGTTTGTCGTGACCTAATTTTATCTAGGCGAAAAACAAATGTATTTAATTAATTAACTTATTACTAATATAACCTAAATTAACTACACTAATATGATAATATGTTTTAGGATGAAGAATGTCCTAGGGATTAACGTGTTTACAAATACGTGTTCGATTCCGATTTACTCACGTTTACATGGTTCGGCCTATTTGACAATCTAGGTACGTAAACTCCACCGCTATCTCTCCCGAGTGTAAGACGGGGGAATACATGATTTTGAGTCAACAAAGAAGTCCACATCAATGTGTTAATGACCCTAGGTCACGTGAGTCTCGCCCAGCGTCATTGATTGCACACAATCCAACTCCCTCCCAGGTTATTGGATTGTTGGGTTGTATTTACCCTATCGACAATCTCCGTTCTAAAACTCCCTTGCCACCTCTCCCGAGTGTAAGAAGAGGGATCTAACGCAACTTTGAGCCAATTAAGAAGTCCCCCTCGACATCTTAACGACCCTAGGTAGCGTGAGTCTTGCCCCAACGTCATCGATTGTCCACGATTCAAACCCCGACCAGGTTATAAAATCATGGCGTCTGTTTACCCAAATCTGAATTCGGGGTTTGTCAAAACCCCGTATTCTCCATTTATCTAACTATGAATGATAAACAAACAATACGATAAATACAATCAAACTACGAAGAACATTCACAAACGAAACACCGAAATCATCCAAACAACGTATTTATAAATATAGTGTTAATCCCGACTACAATCCATGTTTAACTATGGCCATAGCCGTATTTACAATGAAATAACAAGCTAAACATTCTCACATTATCCTAAGATAAATAAATAAGGAAAAACAATCGAAGAACTTAGCCTCGTCCGAAGATAAGCCGTTAAGAACGCTCAATGATCGATTCGCCGTCTTCTCCACTTCGGGATGTGAGATCCACCTATAAACTCCTAAATATACCCTTAGATATAGCCTAAGGGGCTCAAAAATGAAAGAGAGCAAGAGAGAGTCTGGAGAAGGGGGAGGAGTGGGGGTAGTTATAGCCAAAATATCCTAAAAATATCTCAAGACTGTGCAGGGGAAATCCACCTAGGCGAAGAAAACTTCGCCTAGGGGAAATTAGGTTGGTTCGGCTAATCGCTTAGGCGGTGAAGTAGGCAGTGGACTGGGAGAACATTTTGTTAGATTTTCGCCTAGGCGAAGAAAACTTCGCCTAGGCGAGCGGCTATCAGTAGCCCATCTTTATCTTCTACTAGATTTCTGCCTTGGCGGCGGTCGTCCGTCAATAACATTTTGCTCTTTTCTCAGTTTTTTCACTGCCTAGGCGGTGGTCTGGATGCCTTGGCAGTGGGCCTATTTCATCTTTTAGCCTCTGAGCTTGTTTATCCACCGTAACTTCGAATCGCTTTGGTTCGATCTCATCATTTTCGCTACAGTTTCCTCTCTTTTTGCCCCACACACTTGATTTAATACAAAAAGAGACAAACTAATTAGAACACATAAAAATAACTATAAACATACTCGGAAACTAACAAATTCAAATTGGAAATATGTAGGTAATTTACACCTATCAAATACCCCCAAACTCATAATTTAGCTAGTCCTCAAGCCAAACACACACACTAAAATGAAAAATACAAAAAATTGAAATAAATAAAAAACAACCTAAAAACGATCTAAACATAACAACATGCGAGTTTTGACTTCTTATAATGGCCTATTTATTTTTCCCTCAACAACCGCCAATTATTTCGAGTTCAGGTGGTGATAGGTGTAAAATACTTATCTAATTCTAAATCGAATTTTCCAGCTTTCGAGTATTTTATTGAAGTTTGAATATCTTTTTAGCTATTTTTATAAGTTAGGAGTAGGGATGTAAACAATTGGCAAACTGAGCGAAATGGTGGAAAAAGGGTAGCCAAAAGATGAAAAAATGAGATTTCAAAGAACAGCGCAATTCCGCTTAGGCGAAGTTTCCACCGCCTAGGTGGAAATCCATCAGAAAGTTGCAAATGCTGAAATGTTGAAATCTGCCTAGGCGAAGTTTCCACCGCCTAGGAGGAAATTCGTCAGAAGGTTGAAAGCACTGAGAAGTTAAAATTCGCCTAGGCGGAGTTTCCACCCCCTAGGCAAAAATCCATCAGAAAATTACAAGGGCTGAAATATTGAAATCTACCTAGGCAAAGTTTCCACCACCTAGGCAGAAATCTGTCAAAACGCTGCAAGTGCTGAATTGCTGGAAGTGCTGAACTGCTGAAAATCCACCTAGGTGAAGTTTCTACCGCCTAGGCGGAAATCTGTCAGAAAGAAAGAAGAGAAGAAGTTAGTCCTACACCTCGGCAAATAAACCATCGCCTAGGAGGAATTCTAACCGACTTAAACTCCTCTTAGGCGATGATTCTACTGCCTAGGCGCATTTCGCAGAATAGTCCAAAATATCTGTTTAGATATTTATGAACCCCTAGGCCTATTTATACCCCTTTCCCACGTCTGAAAAAAGTTGTTGATGAACCCTAACCCTAGTAGAGAGTTCTTAAGATATATTTTGAAGATCAAGAAGGAGATTCATCATTCGGACAAAGAAGAATCACTTGCGGATCGATCATTAGCGACAGTGAATCGTTTCACTTTTAGATTTGATCGTTTCTCTCTTGTTTTTATCTTTGTAATTACTTTTTCATATTTAAAAATGTTGAATCCCTCTTATTTTGTGTGGTATATGGCTAAGATCTTATAGTATTAGCTAAATGTTACTTAGGTGTAGTTGAAATCATGTAATTGTTTAGTTGAAGGAATTAATGTTACTTTAATGTGTTGTTTATCTAAATCTGATTGTGTTTACCATTATTCTTGATATTATGATTGTATTGATAAACCAAGAATACAGGGTTTGACACTCGGGAGGGCGTTAGAACGTATGCAATCCATGACGTTGGCTAAAGACTCACGCGACCTAGGGTCGTAAAGGCATTGAAGGGGACTTCTTCGTTGACACAAAGTCTTGTAATCCCCTGTCTTACACTCGGAAGAGGTAGTGAAGGAGTTATCGATACAGAGATTGTCGGAATAGATAGAAAATCATTATAGCTAACTTAATGACGTCGATTATGCATTATGTGAAAGAAATCAATACCTAAGTAATTAGTGTAATTAAAACTAACCTAATAGTTGTCGTTTATCTTAGTATATTGAATAGAAAACAAACAAATTTTGATTAGTCGAGATAATATGAAACTATTTAAATCATAATACTCAACCGAATTACACGTTATTCCCAGTGGAACGATATCCGATCTTACCAGATCCATTATATTAAAACTAGACCTTGTATACTTGCGAGTAGTCAATACCACGAGGACGATGGTGTGAATCCTCGCGCGTACATGTTTTTGGCGCCGTTGTCGGGGATCGAAAGGTGTTGTTCAATTGAGTTGATATTGTGATCAAGTAGTTGAATGTTAATCACAATAATTCTTTTGCTTTTAATTTCATTCAATTTATTTGTTTATTTGATTTATTTATTTGACTTAAGCAGTGCATGTGGCGTAGTCAACGCATTGGTAAACAGAAAGAGGAAAAAGCTACCACTATGGCCGGGGGACGTGAAAATGTTCCACAACCACTGGTGCCGTATGCACTTCAGCCTCTGGAGAAGGAGAGGCCACAACGAGTCCTTAGGGACTATTATCTGCCACTAATGTTGGATAACTATTCAGGGATCCGGAGGTAGCCGATCCAGGCAAATAACTTTGAGTTGAAGCCCACCTTAATTAATATGGTTCAACAAAACCAGTATGGCGGGAATCTTCACGAAGACCCCAACATTCACTTGGCTATATTTCTTGAGATTTGTGACACTGTAAAGATAAATGGAGTTGCCAAAAATGTCATACGGTTAAGGTTATTTCCGTTCTCTTTACGAGATAGAGCGAGGGGTTGGTTTCAGTCGATCCAACCAAGGAGCATCAATACGTGGGAGGACCTTGCACAAAGGTTCCTCACTAAGTTCTTTCCACCTTTGAAGACTTCTCAACTCCGAGGCGAGATTGCACAATTTTCCCAGAGAGACTTTGAGCCGTTGTTTGAGGCATGTGAGCGATTCAAGGACCTATTGAGAAGGTGCCCCCAATACGGGTATCAAGATTGGTTTCAAACCCAATTATTTTACAACAGGTTGGATGGCCAGACTAGAACGATAGTAGATGCAGCCTCAGGAGGATCGTTGTTGTCCAAAACTCCTACCGAAGTAATGCATTATTGGAAGAAATGGCAGCTAACAATTATCAATGGCCGAATGAGAGAAAAATGGGAAGACGGGTCTTTTCTATCCAAGAATCTAACCATATTGCAATGTTATCTGCCCAAGTGTCCAAGCCCTCGGATCAATTGGTTGCGATGTCTACAAAAGGAGCTTTATCGTGTCAAGGGGAGGAGATAGCAGCAAGTTATTCTCAATCCGGATTGGATAATGAGTTCGATGAATGTCATTTTCTAAACAATCGTGCCTATACTTTTAGGCCGCTACCAACATTCTGACTCATTACAATCCTAGACTTCGCAACCATGAGAACTTCTCATATGTGAACAATCAGAACGCTTTGCGGCCACGTCCGGGATATAGGAATCAAGCTTCGAGATATCCTATGCAATCCAATCGCCAAATGCAATAACCACCAATGCATAATCCAAAGTAAAATTTAGATGAAGTGTTGGGTTCATTCATGAAAGAGACTCAGGCTATGATGCATAAGACGCATAACTGGCTGAATAAACATGAAACATGGCTTGATTCTATCAAGACCACTTGTACAAACACCAACGCCACGATGAAGGCTTTAGAGACTCAAATCGCGCAACTTGCTAGGGCCATCCAAGAGCAACAAAAGGGGAAGTTTCCAAGCAACACGGAAACCAACCCTAGGGAATACAAGGCAATTAAGTTAAGGAGTAGAAGAGACATGAAAGTGAGCAAGCCTATGGAAAACAAACTGGGAGTAAGTCGTGAGTTTCCTCATGATAAACCAAGAACAAGTACGGAGGAGGAAGTGGAAGTAAAAACTAATGAAAAAAAGGAGAAGCCGAGTAAAGACTTGAATGGGGATAAAAACCAAGAGAAAGTCGAGGAGAGAAGAAAAGATGAAAGGATGATGCCGGGGTGAGTAACATTTTCAGAGAATCCACCGATTCTAGTAACCCCATTGCCATATCCTCAAAGATTCCAAAAGAGGAAGTTGGATGCACAATTTGATAAATTTCTTAAAATTTTCAAGAAAATCCACATCAATATTCCTTTTGCGGATGCATTGGAACAAATGCCCAACTATGGCAAGTTATCGAAGGACATCATGACAAAAAAGAGGAAGTTGGAGGATTACAAAATGGTGAAGCTAACGGAGGAGTGTGGTGCAATACTCTAAAGGAAGTTGTCTACCAAATTGAAAGATCTGGGTAGTTTCATAATTCCATGCACTATCGGGAAATCTCATTTTGATAAGGCGCTTTGTGATCTTGGGGCAAGTATTAATTTGATGGCTTCTTCCATTTATCGGAAGTTAGGACTTGGGAGTGCAAAGCCGACAACGATCTCTCTTCAAATGGAGGATCGTTCGTTAACCTATCCAAAAGGTATCATTGAGGATGTGCTAGTGAAAGTAGACAAATTCATATTTCCGATGAATTTTGTTGTGCCTGAAATGGAAGAAGATAGATAAATCCCGATCATCCTAGGAAGACCTTTCGTTGGAACAGGAAAGGCCTTGATTTATGTGCATAATGGAAATCCGACGTTAAGAGTAAATGATGAAGAGATAAGGTTCAACATTTTCAGAACTATGAACTTTTTGGATGAACCTCCTAATTGCAATCGAGTTGATGTTGTGGACTCTTGCGTAAGGGAGTTCTTTCTTGCGAATATGGAGATGGATTTGTTAAACCATATTCTCACAAATTCCTTGTCTATAGGGGATCTTGGTGAGGATGGCTCTACCACGGAACTTGATGTTGTGGACTACGTGCTGACTTTGGATGCTCAATCTAAATATGTAGAAGATCCTATTCATGTGGTGGAGATTGAAGAAGCTGAAAACTCTCTCGAGAAATCAAATCCGCCTCACCGTGGATTATTACTCAAGCAATTACCGGAACATCTTCGGTATATCTTTTTGGGAGAGAATTCGACCGATTCAGTTATAATTTCATCAACTCTGACGGAAGAAGATGAGAGTAAGTTGTTGAGAATCTTGAAGAGGCACCAATCCGCTTTTGCTTGGTCTATATCAGATATCAAATGAATTAGCCCCTCGGTTTGCATGCATAAGATTTTGATGGAGGATGCATTCACACCCTCCATTGAACATCAACAACGACTAAATCCAACTATGAAAGAAGTGGTAAGAGTGGATGTGTTGAAGCTCTTGAATGTAGGAATTATATATGCTATATCCGATAGTAAGTGCGTTAGCCCGGTGCAAGTGGTGCCCAAGAAAGGAGGTATAACGGTGGTGAAGAATGATAAGGATAACCTTATTCCTACACGGACCATCATGGGATGGCGTGTGTGCATTGATTATAGAAGATTAAATAAGGCGACGAGGAATGATCATTTTCTTCTTCCTTTCATTGACCAAATGCTAGATCGATTAGTCGGATATGAGTACTATTGCTTTCTTGACAGCTATTCAGGTTACAATCAAATAGCCATTGCACCGGAGGACCAAGAAAAAACTACTTTCACATGCCCTTATGGGACGTTTGCGTATAGACGTATGCCGTTCGGACTTTGCAATGCACTGGCAACCTTTCAACGGTATATGATGGTGATATTTTTTGATATGGTGGAAGAGAAAATGGAAATCTTCATAGATGACTTCTCAGTCTTTGGGTCATCTTTTGATCACTGTCTCTACAATCTGGCGCTTGTTCTTGACCGATGTGAGGAGAAGAATTTAGTTCTAAATTGGGAGAAGTGCCACTTTATGGTTAAAGAGGGGATCGTATTGGGTCATCGAGTCTCTTCCAAGGGGCTTGAGGTGGACTGGGCAAAGATTGAAATGATTGAGAAGCTTCCGCCACTGATTAATGTGAAAGGAGTTCGAAGTTTATTGGGGCATGCCGGCTTTTACCGGTGCTTTATTAAGGACTTCTCGAAGACGGTGAAGCCGTTATGTCACCTTCTTGAGAAGGATACTTAATTTGAATTCAATGAGTCTTGCATAGAGGCTTTTAAGGTGATAAACGAGAAATTGATCACGGCTCCAATAATGGTCGCTCTGGACTGGGAGATACCATTTAAGATTATGTACGATGCGAGTGACTATGCCGTTGGAGCGGTGTTAGGCCGACGGAAGGAGAATATCTTCCACTCTATCTATTATGCAAGTAAGACATTGAATGATGCCTAGGAGAGTTACACCACGACTAAAAAAGAAATGCTAGCCGTGGTATTTACTTGTGATAAGTTTCGGTCTTATATCATTAGGTTAAAAGTGATCGTCTACATGGATCATGTGACTATCCGATACTTATTTGCAAATAAAAAGGCCAAGCCGAGATTGATAAAGTGGATTATTCTATTGCAAGAGTTTGATGCTGAAATAAGGGATAAAAAGAGGAGTGAGAACGTCGTTGCCGACCATTTATCAAGGTTGATTCAAGAAGACGTTGGTGATGAGTCTAGCATCACGGAAATGTTCCCTGACGAACAACTATTTTCAGTTGAAAATGCACTTCCTTGGTATGCGAACATTATGAAATATCTTGCATGTAACGTGTTACCACCTGAGTTGATGGGAGCCCAAAGGAAGAAATTTATTTTTGATGCAAAGTATTATCTGTGGGATGAGCCATTGCTATTCAAGAAATGTGCTGATCAGGTGATCTAGAGATGTGTTCCGGAGGAGGAAATGGCTGGTATTCTCTACCATTGCCATTTATCACCTTGTGGCGGCCATTTTGGTGCGACTCGGACAGCATCGAAAGTACTTCAATCAGGTTTTTACTAGCCTTCTTTGTTTAAAGATTCATATACGTTTGTGAAAACTTGTGATAGATATCAAAGGGTGGGTAACATATCGAGAAGGCATGAATTGCCATTGACGTCTATTCGTGAGCTTGAGTTGTTTGATGTGTGGGGTGTAGATTTCATGGGGCCATTTCCGCCATTATTTGGCAAGGAGTATATTTTATTTGCGGTGGATTAAGTGTCTAAATGGGTCGAGGCCGTAGCAACACCTACCAATGATGCCAAAGTGGTTTTGAAGTTCCTTCAACACAATGTCATGACACGGTTCAGGACACCTCGAGCTTTAATCAGTGATAAGGGAACCCACTTTTGTAACAAAATGCTAAGTGCTTTGTTGGCAAAGTATGGGGTTAGACACAAGGTGGCGCTACCATACCACCCACAGACTAATAGCCAAGCTGATGTTTCAAACCGAGAAATCAAGCTAATTCTGGAGAAAATGGTTCATATTAATCGCAAGGATTGGGCGGTGAAGCTTGACAATGCTTTATGGGCTTATCGCATGGCTTTTAAGACACTGATCGGCATCTCACCGTATCGATTGGTGTTTGGGAAAGCGTGTCATTTGCCCGTTGAATTGGAGCACCATGCATTCTGGGCGATTAAGAAACTGAACTTTGACCTAAAAGCTTCTGGTGCGCAACGTGTCCTCTCATTGAATGAAATGGAGGAATTCCGGCACGAGGTTTATGAGAATTCCAAGCTTTAAAAAGATAAAACGATGAGGTGGCATGATAAAATGATAGTCCAGACGGAGTTCAGTCCGGGCCAACAAGTTCTATTATTTAACTCAAGGCTGAGACTCTTTCCCGGAAAGTTGAAGTCCCGGTGGTCTAGACCATTCCAGATCAAGCATATTTATCCATTTGGTGCTATCGAGTTAGAAGGCGAAGACGGACGAACATTCCAAGTCAACGGGGATCGGTTCAAGCACTATTTCAAGGATGAAGAGCGAGTTGTGGAGAACATCTCCCTCATTGAAGGATAGGGCCGGAATTCATAAACGTCCATGCTAGGGACATAAAATCAAGCAACATCTTTTGATATGTCATCAAGGGTAACGAACATTCCCAACTTTTGAATAAATTACTTTTTGGAGATCGTATTGATCTCGTAATATTATTTTTTGTGGTGAATTGATGGGGCTAGATACTTAGGATTGAATTGCACGCTAAAACTTGTTTGAGGAATGAAGAGGAAGTAAGAGGTGTAGAGCAAAAATATGAAAAACTGAAGAAATCCAGCCAAAGTCCTCACTGGCGTAAATTTGCCCAGGCGGAAAAACCACTGCCCAGGCAAAAATTAGATAGAAGGCTGAGAAAACATACTGGCGTAAATTCGCCTAGGCGGAAATAGGAAGAAAACGTTTGAGTTTCTACACTGCCGTAGATTCACCTAGGTGGAAAAACCACCACCTAGGTGGAAAAATGAAGGAAGGTTGAGTTTCTACACTGGCGTAAATTCGCCCAGGTGGAAAAACTACCACCTAGGCGGATTTACAAAAGAATCAAGGGTTTCACACTGGCGTAAATTTGCCCAAGCGAAAAAACCACCGCCTAGGAGAAATAACATCATAAGGTTTTTAAAAAGAAAAAGGCTCTACTTCGCCTAGGCGGAAAAACCACCGCCTAGGCAAAGTCACGATAACCCTGTTTTAAAACGCAACAGTCCTCTTCGCAAACAACACTTCCCTCCTAAAATTTTCAAGAAACCTCTCAACTTCACCATCCCAAATCCTTTCATCCCTTTAAAGATTCATACTACATTGCGAAAAACTTGGATTTTCACCAAAAATCTTTATCCAAATATTGGATTCCTCTTCCCATTTTCGAAAGTCTAGGGTTAAATGGTGAAACAGTACGAGATCGCCATCCTCAAGTGATTTGATCAAAAAAAATTCAACAAGTAAGTGTCAATGATCCTATTTTTCATTTAATTGTTGAAATATTTGCTTCATTTGTTTATTTATTTCAAAAATCATTGGATTTGGCTAGAACCCTAAACCCCTTTAAACCCTAGATTACGTTTTTCATGCTATTTGGGATTTAGGAATGATTAATGGTAAACCCTATCATATTTTTGTTTTGATACACAATGTGAATCATTTATTTTACACTACATTGCGACAAAAATGTGATTTTGTTTTGGTTGGTGGGATATCTTGTGAAATTTGTATTGTTTTACTTTGGTTGGCATATGTTTGATAAAATAGGGCATTGTGTGTTCGCTGACAAGGGTTTGAATTGAGTGTTCTATTTTTATTGTTGTGGTTGGTGTTGTGATTGTGATTTACAGGCAAAACAGCAAAGCGTCGGGCATCCAAGCAACCGCGAACGGAAGAACCTCTGGCTGCATCGGATTACAACTCTCTAAAATTTGTCTCCAAGCAAGCCGAGGACCATTACTAAAATCATGAAAGTAAGCGTCCCGGCATTCGATAGAGGCAGTTCAGACCTTTGTATAAACTCCCTAAAGAATTCAGGACCGTCATTCAATAAAGGAGATGGGAACAGTTCTGTGCGTCACCCCCACCAGGGGAGTTGGCCCTCGTACGCGAGTTTTATGCAAATATTACTGAGGCCACGGGATTTCAGACGAGGGTCCAGAACATCCTAGTTCTGTTCAGTGCGGACCACTTCAACGAGTTGCTTAGATTGACTAGGCTAGAAGCCTTCTGAGATTTATCTGATGCTGTCACACCGATAATGAGTACGGTATTTTAGGCCTTGACAACGGGTAATGCCCGGTATAAGAACACATGGCAGGGTCAGGCCATCTTCAAGAAGCAATTGTTGAAACCGATCCCTAAGATTTGGCATCAACTTATCTGCGCTAATCTGCTCCCTACCTCTCATGTGTCCGATGTTTCAAAGGAGCGAGCATTTATGCTATACGGCATTGATAGAGGGACGCCCGTCAACGTCAGTTGGCACATTTATTCTTCAATAATTCATACAGCCAGGACAACGAAGGGTGGGCTTCATTTTCCCTCATTCCTCATCACTTTCTTTCAACGTGCCGGAGTCCGTGTCACATCCACAAGCCCTTTTTCCACCTATAAAGCCACTCGATCTTTCAATGATTAACAGGTTGTGGAAGGGTGAACCAGGTGAGGGAGAAGAGGGTCTGGAAGAGGAAGAAGCTGGCCCTTCGAAGCCACTGACGCCCACATCCCGCCGCGACCAACTCACCCAAATTTCATGAGATGTCCGTAGTCTCGAGTCCGATATGAGCTAGCTGCAAACTAATTTGTCTTGGATGGAGAGCTACATAGATAATTACATTCGACAACAAGATCAAAACCAAAGAGTTTTATTCGAGCACCTCAAAATCGACATGGCGCATTATACGCCCGTGCCGCCTTCCGAGACTGATGAGCCGCCACCGCCATCTCCACCCCAATGAACGGTAGGAGTTTAGACTTACATGTCTTCCCTCCTAGGTATGTGTCCGAACCAGTTTTCAATACATAAATTTCTATTTTGCTATTGGGTTCGCTGCTTAGGCAGAGAGAACACTGCCTCATTCAAGTTTGGGGGTATATGATATTCAATCATGTAGTTTTTGTTTTTTTGGGGGGGATATGAAGGATGACAATTTTTTTTTATGTAAATGGGACAAAATTCTTTTTGTGGACAAAATTGTTTATAATAATATTAATGTTAAATTTTTGTAAATTTTGAAATTCTTTTTGTTATGCATGTGTAATGTTTAGCTATGCATGTGTAAGGATCATTAGCACAAGTAATGTTAGTTTGTAGAATTAGAGTAGATATGTTAATGAATATAGTTGTACGTGCATGCTGAGTTTTTGAGTTCGTCCGAACCATGTCCTGATGATGAAAATTACCCCTTATATTGCATATTGAGGTCAGGGGTAATGCCATTCACGTGTGTTTTGTGTGCTTAGCATGTCGATTAGGTGAAAATTATTTTAATCCTAAATCACACGATCGCATAAACTCATTGTATAATTAGTTGAACGATTTGATGCCGATTATTGAGTAATAAGTTCATGACAGAAATGAGGAATCTAGAACTTGACTAGGGGAGGCTTGAGGCGAAATTATCGGTAAGGTAATTCCGGAGGCATGATATAGGCCTTCATTTTTATCGCTTGAACCGTTTGAAACTAACCTGAAAAATTTATTCCCTCGTTCTCCTGTCGAAGCCATAAAATTTTCACTTCAGAACTTATTTCTATACTTTAACCAAGTAAATCTTCCAAAACCATTGTCGCTACGAATAAAAATGAGAATTGAGTGAAAACAAGTAGCATTAGATTATGCTAACTTGAAGCAGGCAATCGGGTTTTCAGCTTAATTATTTTTGGTTAAGTATAAGAGTATTCACTTGTCAATCCTTTAGTTGATTTTACACGCCCCTAAAATTGTACAAAATTGAATAAGTTTGGGGGTCTGTGTAAAAAAAAAAAAAAAAACACTATGTGAATATAGTGTTTAATTTCAGTTGTTGTGACAAGTGAATACAAGTTTACTTAATCTTGTTTAAGGTACTATCTTCAAAGATAGGAGGTTATGAGAGAGATTTAGCGACAAGCGTTTGTACCTCGGGTATCATCAAAATTTTAACGAGTTTCTATTTCTACAATACCCTTGGTCATTCTTCAAAGGTAAACCAAGCCCTATTGATCTCTGTGAATGTCCAAACCTACATTAGTGGATAGTTGAGCCCAGTCAAGCATATGGCTCTCCTGAATGTTTTAACACGTTTAAGTTATGACCTTATTCATTGAATAATCCAATCTGGTGTTTGATTAGTTATACATCCGAGTTCTCTCACACACACACATTTCAATTGGATCTAAAATGATTTTAACTGATATTGAGTATTGAAATTCTGGAACACAACGTGTTGTGTGTTTTTCCTCAACCGGATTTGATTATGGGTTGTTGAGAGAATAATCACATGGTTTCTTTGATTGAACTTAAATCTCACAGGTGTGTACTTCTTATTTGTTAATGATTACTTATTTTTAGTTTAGAAATTAGCTAATTAGTGTAGTTAGTATTATTTAGCATTAGGGTGTTTTGCTCGATGACTAGCAAAATTCCAAGTTTAAAGGTATTTGATAAGTGTAAAATACTTATCTAAATCTAAATCGAATTTGCCAGTTTTCGAGTATTTTATTGAACTTTGAATATCTTTTTAGCTATTTTTATAAGTCAGGAGTAGGGACGTAAACAATCAGCAAACTGAGCAAAATGATGGAAACAATAGTTTCCAAAAGATGAAAAAATGAAGTTTGAAAGAACAGCGTAATTCCGCCTAGGCGAAGTTTCCACCGCCTAGGCGAAAATCCATCAGAAAGTTGCAAATGCTGAAATGTTGAAATCCACCTAGGCGAAGTTTCCACCGCTTAGGCGGAAATTCGTCAGAAGGTTGAAAGCGTTGAGCAGTTGAAATCCGCCTAGGCAAAGTTTCCACCGCCTAGGCGAAAATCCATCAGAAAGTTGCAAGGGCTGAAATATTGAAATCCGCCTAAGCGAAGTTTCCACCGCCCAGGCAGAAATCCGTTAGAATGCTGGAAGTACTGAACTGCTGAAAATTCGCCTATGCGAAGTTTCTACCGCCTAGGCAGAAATCCGTTAGAAAGAAAGAAGAGAAGAAGTTAGTCCTCCGCCTAGGCGAATAAACTATCGCCTAGGAGGAATTCTAACTTACTTAAACTCCTCCTAGGCAAAGATTCTACCGCCTAGGCGCATTTCGCAGAACAGTCTAAAATATCTGTTTAGATATTTTTGAACCCCTAGGCCTATTTATACCCCTTTCCCACGTCTGAAAAAAGTTGTTGATGAACCCTAACCCTAGTAGAGAGTTCTTAATCTATATTTTGAAGATCAAGAAGGAGATTCATCATTCGGACAAAGAAGAATCACTTGCGGATCGATCATTAGCGACAGTGAACCGTTTCATTTTCAGATTTGATCGTTTCTCTTTTGTTTTTATCTTTGTAATTACTTTTTCATATCTAAGAATGTTGAATCCATCTTATTTTGTATGGTATATGGCTAAGATCTTATATTATTAGCTAAATGTTACTTAGGTGTAGTTGAAATCATGTAATTGTTATGTTGAAGGAATTAATGTTACTTTAATGTGTTGTTTGTCTAAATCCAATTGTGTTTACCATTATTCTTGTATTGATAAATCGAGAATACGGGGATTGACACTCGAGAGAGGTAACCCCGGATTCAGACTAGGGTAAATACAACGTGACGTTCTAACGACCTGGGAGGGCGTTAGAATGTATGCAACCCATGACATTGGCTAAAGACTCATGCGACCTCTGGTCGTAAAGGCGTTGAAGGGGACTTCTTCTTTGACACGAAGTCGTGTAATCCCCCGTCTTATACTTGGGAGAGGTAGCGGAGGAGTTATTGATACAGAGATTGTCGGAATAGATAGAAAACCATTATAGCTAACTTAATGATGTCGATTATGTATTATGTGAAAGAAATCAATACCTAAGTAATTAGTGTAATTAAAACTAACCTAATAGTTATCATTTATCTTAGTATATTAAATAGAAAATAAACAAATTTTGATTAGTCGAGATAATTTGAAACTACTTAAATCACAATACTCAACCGAATTACACGTCATTCCCAATAGAACGATATCCGATCTTACAAGATGCATTATATTAAAACTAAATCTCGTATACTTGTAAGTAGTCAATACCATGACGACGATGGTATAAATGCTCGTGCGTACAGGTGGTAACACACAGCATGTAATGTTCTAGAATTTCGACATGCAATAATAGTGAACACTATTCTAGATCCTGTAAACGTGTTAGTACGAGACTCAATAATATAACTATACAACGATCGGATTGGATTATGCCCCAATGAAATTTTTGAGTTAAGGTTTACCATAAGCTAGATTGGGGTCCACTCTCCACCAATGTAGATTTAGTAGTTCATCAAGATCATTAGGACTTGGTTTGGTTTTGGTATATTTGGCCAAGGGTAATTTGGAATAGAAAACGGGTTAACGTTGTCAACTTAACGTTACCCAAGGCTCAACGTTTGGCACATTCACTCTCCAATCCCCTTGCTTAGATTGAAAAACAATCCCGAACATGCATTTAAGACCGACATACTCACTTATCAAAAGTAACGGAAATAAAAAACGTATTTACATTTGATTTTTTTTTTCTTTTCTATTTTCTTTTTTCTTTTATTTTCAACAAACACACCCCCAAACTTATTTGATTGTTACAATTAAAGGGGTGTGTGAAATACAAATGAAAAATGACAAATGAGTACTAAAATACCGAACCAATTAGAAGTTCGGCCTAAACCCAACCGCTAACATCAAGAAGCCTTTGCAACGGTTAATCTGATTTACTCAAATGTGCCTTTAAATTCAGCGATATAGGTTTGGACAATGATGAACTAGCCATGGTATTAGGTTATATGTTCTGAATTGAATTTGCATTTAGGCTTTGACAGGATAATGAAGGATAAACATGTAACAAGGTAGGCTTAGAAAGGCTTAAGCGATAAAGAGAATACCTAAATCACGTGTCCTGAACTACCTCGCCTAGGATTTCGCCTCAAGCTTCCCCTCAGTCAAGTTCTAGAATCCTTAATGTGTCATGAATTTGGTTAATCGATAATCATCCTCAAATCAATTGAATAACTATACATTGAGTCTATGTGCCCGTGCAAATTAGGATCTAAAATATTTTTTACCAAAAAGCATAGTCAAGCACAGAGAACACACATGCATGGGTATTACCCTTGACTTCAAAAACAACCAGGGGTAATTTTTATCATTGGGTGATGGCCCAGATGAACACAAAACTTAACATATAACAACAACAAAAACATAAACACATTCTAACCTAAACACACATGCAACACGAAAAAAAAAAAAAATCCGGTAACACATAAACTAACAATACTAAATACTACACATCACTTCCGAACTCAAAATGGATAGTGTCCTCAGCGATCCCAATCATCAATCGCAATATATGAAATTTAAAGCATGTTGATGAAGGGTGTTTAGAACACTTACCCTGGAGGCGAGAGGATCTCGCCTCCGAATCAAGTCGGATGTGACAGATTTAATTTATTTGACCTTGGGTTGCCGCCCAAGAAGAGCGTGGTTTAATGTCCTCAGCCCGACATTTTCAGAATGCCCTCAAGATTGGCAAGGTTTTGCTTTGGATGGCTCAATCTCTCAACGAAATGCGTCACCGGCTTATGTGTTTGGCCAAGCAATATAAAACGATTTGGACTCCCATCAAAAGGGATGCATCAATACCCATCGATCTAACATCGCCAAGTACCCAACATGGGAAACAAAAGCAAAACTACAAACAAAAATTATATACAAAGAAATGCCTAAAGTAAAATTAAGTCATTTACACACAATATCGATAATAATAACAAATCAATGTCCGACAATCGTTACCAAAAACTTAGTAGCGATCGCCAAGAACTGAATTCGCCTAACGAACAATCCCCGGCAATGGTGCCAAAAACTTGGTGCTTTGACGGTACTAGAATACGATACACTTGCTTCTCCTATCTAAAACATCAGTCTCCAGCTGTTACGACATTTCTCCGACAATAACATCAAAACAATCCCCTGCGATGGCGCTAAAAACTTGGTAGCGCATGAAATACGCCGCTACTTACACTCGCAAGTATACGAGGTCTAAGTTTTAGTATAGTGTGATCGTTAAGATCGGGTTATCGTATCCACAGGGATTGGTGTCGTTACTATCGAATATCGTATTTGTCATGACCAAATTTTATCTAGGAGAAAAACAAATGTATTTAATTAATTAAATTATTACTAATATGACCTAAATTAACTACACTAATATGCTAATATATTTTGGGGTGAAGAATTTCCTAGGGATTAACATGTTTACAAATACGTGTTCGATTCCAATTTATTCATGTTTACGTTGTTCGACCTATTTGACAATCTCAGTACGTAAACTCCATCGCCACCTCTCCCAAGTGTAAGATAGGGGAATACATGACTTCGGGTCAACGAAGAAGTCCCCCTCAATGTCTTAACAACCCTAGGTCACGTGAGTCTCACCCAGCGTCATTGATTGCACACAATCCAACTCCATCCCAGGTTATTGGATCGTCGCATTGTATTTACCTTATCGACAATCTCCGTTCTAAAACTACCTCGCCACCTCTCCCGAGTATAAGACGAGGGATATAACGTAACTTCGAGCCAACGAAGAAGTCTCCCTCGACATCTTAACGGCCCTAGGTAGCGTGACTCTTGCCCCAACGTTATTAATTGTCCACGATTCAAACCCCGACCGGGTTATCAAATCATGGCGTTTGTTTACCCAAATCTGAATCCAGGGTTTGTCAAAACCCCGTATTCTCCATTTATCTAACTAAGCATGATAAACAAACAATATGATAAATACAATCAAACTACGAAGAACATTCACAAACGAAACACCGAAATTACCCAAATAACGTATTTATAAATATAGTGTTAATCCCTACTACAATCAATGTTTAACTTTGTCCATAGCCGTATTTATAATGAAATAACAAGATAAACATGCTCACATGATCCTAAGATAAAGAAATAAGGAAAAACAATCGAAGAACTTAGCCTCGTCCAAAGATAAATCGCTAAGAATGCTCAACGATCAATTTGCCGTCTTCTCCACTTGGGGATGTGAGCTCCTCCTCTAAAACTCCTAAATATACCCTTAGATATAGCCTAAGGGGCTCAAAAATGAAAGAGAGCAAGAGGGAGTCCAGAGAAGGGGGAGGAGAGGGGGTATTTATGGCCAAAGTATCCTAAAAATATCTCAAGACTGTGCAGGGGAAATCCGCCTAGGTGAAGAAAACTTCGCCTAGGCAAAATTAGGTCAATTCGGCTGATCGCCTAGGCGGTGAAGTAGGCAATGGACTGGGAGAACATTCTGTTGAATTTTCGCCTAGGCGAGCGGCTGTCAGTAGCCCATCCTCATCTTCTACTGGATTTCCGCCTAGGCGGTCGTCTGTCAGTAATATTTTGCTATTTTCTCAACTTTTTCACTGCCTAGGTAGTGGTCTGGATGCCTCGGCGGTAGGCCTGTTTCATCTTTTAGCCTCCGAGCTTGTTTATCCACCATAACTTCGAACCGCTTTGGTTCAATCTTATCGTTTTCGCTCCAGTTTCCTATCTTTTTGCCCCACACACCTGATTTATTACAAAACGAGAAAAACTAATTAAAACACATAAAAATAACTATAAACGTACTCGAAAACTAACAAATTTGGATTGAAAATATGTAGGTAATTTACACCTATCAAATACCCCCGAACTTAGAATTGGGTTAGTCCTCAAGACAAACACACACACTAAAATGAAAAATACAACAAACTAAAATAAATAACAAACAACCTAAACACAATCTAAACATAACAACATGCGAGTTTTGACTTCTTCTAACGGCTTATTTATTTTTCCCTCAACAACCGCCAATTATTTAAAGTTCAGGTGGTAACACACAACATCTAATGTTCTAGAATTTCGACATGCAATAATGGTGAATGCTATTCTAGATCCTGTAAACGTTTTAGTACGAGACTCAATAATATAACTATACAACGATCAAATTGGATTATCTCCCAACGAAATTTACGAGTTAAGGATTACCATAAGCTAGATTGGGGTCCAC
This sequence comes from Eucommia ulmoides, assembly GCA_016647705.1. NCBI lineage: Eukaryota > Viridiplantae > Streptophyta > Magnoliopsida > Garryales > Eucommiaceae > Eucommia > Eucommia ulmoides. The sequence goes on from CM028331.1 coordinate 21,767,448, forward strand.
TCTCCACTAATGTAGGTTTAGTAGTTCATGAAGATCCATGGTAATTTGGAATAGAAAACGGGTTAATGTTGTTAACTTAATGTTACCCAAGGCTCAATGCTTGGCACATTCACTCTCGAATCCCCTTACTTAGATTGAAAAATAATCTCGAACAAGTATTTAAGACTGACGTACTTACTTATCAAAAGAAACAGAAATAAAAACCGTATTTACATTTGATTTTTTTTTTCTTTTATATTTTCTTTTTTCTTTTCCTTTCAACGAACACACCCCCAAACTTATTTGATTGTTACAATTGAAGGGGTGTGTGAAATACAAATGAAAAACGACAAGTGAGTAATGAAATACCGAACCAATTAGAAGTTCGCAGTACGCGCGAGGATTCACAACCTTGTTTCCTCTTCGTTGTAATTGGACTACTCGCAAGTATATGAGGTCCAGTTTCAATATAATGGATCTTTTAGGATCGGATATCGTTCTACCGGGAAATTCGTGTAATTCAGTTGAGTATTGTGATTTACATAGTTTCGTATTATCTTGACTAATCGTAATTTGTTTGTTTTCTAATTACTATACAAAGATAAATGACAACTATAAAGTTAGTTTTAATTACACTAATTACGTAGGTATAAATCTCTTTCATATAATGCTTAGTTTTAATTACACTAATTACATAGGTATAAATCTCTTTCATATAATGCATAACCGATTTCATTTAGTTAGCTATAAGGGTTTCTATCTAATCCGACAACCTTTGTATCAATAACTCCTCCGTTACCTCTCCCGAGTGTAAAACGAGGGATTACACGACTTTGTGTCAACGAAGAAGCCCCCTTCAATGCCTAAACGACCCTAAGTCGCGTGAGTTTTGAGCCAACTTCATGGGTTGCATAGGTTCTAACGCCCTCCTGGGTGGTTAGAACGTTACGTTGTATTCACCCTAGTCCGAATCCATGGTTACCTCTCCTGAGTGTCAAACCCCGCATTCTCGGTTTATCAATACAAGCATAATAACAAGAACAACGATAAACACAATGAGATTTAGACAAACTACTCGTTAAAGTAACATAAATTTACTCAACTAAACGGTTACATGATTTTGACTACACCTAAGTAACATTTAACTACTACTACAAAATCTTAGTCATATACCATACAAAATAAGAGAGATTCAACATTCTTAGATAGGAAAAACTGATTACAAAGAATAAAACAAGAGAGAAACGATCAAATCTGGAAGTGAAACGATTCACTGTCACTAATGATCAATCCGCAAGTTATCCTTCTTTATCTAAATGATGAACCTCCTTCTTGATCTTCAAAATATAGCTTAAGAGCTCTCTACTAGGGTTAGGGTTCTTCAACTCTTTTTTCAGACGTGGGAAAAGGGGTATTTATAGGCCTAGGGGTTCAAAAATATCTAAATAGATATTTTGACCTATTCTGCGATTTCCACCTAAGCGGAATTCCTACCGCTTAGGCGGAGTTTAAGTCGGTTAGAATTCTGCCTAAGCGGTAGAATCTTCGCTTAGGCGGAAGACTAACTTCTTGTCTCCTTATCTTTCTGACGGAATTCCGCCTAGGCGGTAGCTACTTCGCCTAGGCGGATTTACAGCAGTTCAGTACTTCTAGCATTCTGATGGATTTCTGCCTAGGCGGTGGAAGCTTCGCCTAGGCGGAATCAATACTTCAGCCCTTGCAACCTTCGGGCGGATTTCGGCCTAAGGGGTAGAAACTTCGCCTAGGCGGATTTCAAATCTTTAGTTTTTGCATCTTTCTGATGAATTTCCGCCTAGGCGGCGGAAACTTCACCTAGGCAAAATTGCTCTGTTATTTGATACTGTCTTTTTTCATCTTTTTGGCTACCCCTTTCGCACCATTTCGCTCGGTTTGACGATTGTTTACGTCCCTGCTCCTGACTAATAAAAACAGCTAAAAACGGTATTCAAACTTCAATAAAATACTCGAAAACTGGCAAATTCGGTTTAGTATTGATAGGTATTTTACAACTATCAAATACCCCCAAACTTGGAATTTTTCTAGTCCTCGAGCAAAATACTCTAATGCTAAATAACACTAACTACACAAATTAGCTACATCCTAAACTACAGATACGTAATCATTAACAAATAAGACGTACACGCCTGTGAGATTTAAGTTTAGTCAAAGAAACCATGATATTCTTCCCTCAATAACCCGTAATCAAATCCGGTTAAGGAATAACACACACCACGTGGTGTTCCAGAATTTCAACACTCAATATCAGTTCAAATAATTTTAGATCCTATTGAAATGTGTGTGTGTGAGAACTCGGATATATAACAAATCAAATGCCGGATTAGATTTTTCAATGAATAAGATCATGACTTAAACTTGTTAAAACATTAAGGGAAACCATATGCTTGACTGGGCTCAACTATCCACTAATGTAGGTTCGGACATTCACCGAGATCAATAGGGCTTGGTCAGGCTTTGGAGAACGGCCAAGGGTATCGTAGCATTAGAAACTCGTTATAATTTTAACAATACCCGAGGTACAAATGCTTGTCGCTAAATCTCTCTCATGACTGCCTTATCTTCGAAGATATTACCCTGAACAGGATTTAGTAAACTTGTATTCACTTGTCAAAACTATCGAATTTAAACACTATATTCACATAGGGTTTATTTTTTTATATATATATATATATATTTTTTTTTTAAATTACACCCCCAAACTTATTCAATTTTGTACAATTTTAGGGGTGTTTAGATACAACTAAAAGCTTGACAAGTGAATACTCTTATAGTTAACCAAAAATACTGAAACCCCGATTGCCCGCTTCAAGTTAACATAATCTAATGCTACTTGTTTTCACTCAATTTTCACTTTTATTCCTAGCGACAATGGTTCTAAAAGATTTACTTGGTTAAAGTATAGAAACAAGTTTAGAAAATAAAAATTTTTATGGCTTCGACAAGAGAACGAGGGAATAACCTTTTCAGGTTAGTTTCAAACGGTTCAAGCGATAAAAATGAAGGCCTATATTATGCCTCCGGAATTACCTTACCTATAATTTTGCCTCAAGCCTCCCCTAGTCAATTTCTAGATTCCTAATTTCTGTCATGAACTTATTACTGAATAATCGGCGTCCAATCGTTCAATTAATTATACAACGAGTTTATGCAATCGTGCGATTTAGGATCCAAATAATTCTTACCTAATCGACATGCTAAGCACACAAAACACACGTGAATGGCATTACCCTCAACCTTAAAACACAATTTAAGGGGTAATTTTCATCATTGGGACATGGTTCGGACGAACTCAAAAACTCAGCATGCTTGTACAACTCAATTCATTAACAATTCTACTCTAATTCTACAAACTAATATTACCTATTCTAATTATCCTTACACATGCATAGCTAAACATTACACATGTATCACAAAAAGAATTTCAAAATTTACAAAAATTTTAACATTAATAATTAGATTTGTACACAAAAAGAATTTTTGTTCCCCTTTACATCAAAAAATTTTCATCATTCTTTTCCCCCCAAGAAAAACAAAAACTACATGCGTTTGCAGGCATTACTCCCCCAAACTTGAATGAAGCAGTGTCCCCACTGCCTAAGCAGTGAACCCAATAGCAGAATAGAAAAATATGTATTGAAATTACGGCGGACACATACCTAGGAGGGAATACATAGAAGTCTAACCTCCTACCGTTCATTGTGGTGGAGATGGCGGTGGCGGCTCATCCGGCTCGGAAGGCGGCACGGGCGTATAACGCACCATGTCGATTCCAAGATGCTCGAATATAACACGTTGGTTTTGATCTTGCTACCGGATGTAGGAGTCCATGTAGTTCTCCATTCGAGAAAATTTTTCTTGGAGTTGGCTCATATCGGACTGGAGACTACGGACATCTCGTGAAAGTTGAATGAGCTGGCCGCGGTTGGTTGTGGGCATCAGTGGCTCCGAAGGGCCGGCTTCTTCCTCTTCCTGACCCTCTTCTACTTCACTTGTGTAAGACCTCAATTGTACCCTATACGTCATTTCAGTGGTATTTTAAAGTAATTGTGAAAATTCGGGGTGAAATTAGGACAATTAAAAAATTCAAATAGAAAGTCTAGGGGTCAAATTGAAAATATAAGAAACAGTAAATCCCAATTTAGGGAGCTAACTGACATATAACTTGTAAATGAAACTTTCAGGGGGTAAAATTGAAAATCTTAGAAACTTTTAAAAACTGAAAAGAGGTAAAATCAAGGTTTCAGGGAAGCTGGGGAAGGAAAGAGCAATTAACAGGAAAAAAACGTTATTATGTTGTACACCCACGTAAACAGGCGGTCGAAGCAGCTGGCCGGTAGAGAGGTGGAAAGGAAGAATGACGTGGCACACTTGGAGTAAACTAACCCACTAAAATCATGCATGTGAGGGAAATAAGGAACTCATGATCGAGGGTCGGGAATCCACCTGGAAAATGAGAGGAAAATCTAGAGAGAGAGAGAGAGTTCGGCCGGCGCTCCAATCGTCGCCGGAGGGGGTGTCGCCATTCGGGCCAGTGGTGTGCGTTGCTGCTGGAGTGGGTGTATGAGAGTTCTTTGGTATGTAGATGATCAGATAGGTGTGTGTGTGTATGTGTCTCACGTGGGTGCGCCGTTTCGATCACCGACGATCGCGTGTATGGGTGGGCTATCCGTTCATCGGGAATGCATGTGTGTTGTCTGTCGTTTAGCTGCCGTTCAACCGGAGGATGCATGTATGTTCTGTTGACCGGCAGTGCGTCGTTCATCCATCGTGGGTGCTCCATGCGGTTCGGCCGGCGATAGAATGCCTGGGTGTGGGTCGCTGTTTGTCTGGTGGCGTGGGCGGCCGTCGGCCATCGGTGACGGTGGGCGTGGGTGAATACTGCTGTGCGGACGTGTGGTGTGTGGCCGGCCGGTGGACATTCAAAACAGCAAACAGGGACGGGAAGCAGAAACAGGAAACAGGGAAGAAGGAAAAAAAAAAAGGAAAAAAAAGAAAAGAAAAAGAAAGGGGAATTTGCAGAAACCACCCCAGGGAAACCTAAAACTGATCACGAGATCGCCAAAAGTTTCGAAAATAGGTGAAACTTCAATCGATTAGTAATTCTCATTAAATTAAATTTTAGTTAGTGTTACAAATCCGGAAATTATAATAATTTCGTGGCGCTTAATTAATTTTAAGTACGTGGTACATAGAATTAACAGCGATTCAGAATATAGGATCCACATTGCATGATTAGGATGTTTTGGGTAAGATATTAATTTAGAATTTGTCACTATTAGGTTCGCAGGCACTGGCATCCAGATAAAGTGCAGTTAGTGTCAGTTTTGCAAAACGGATATCGAGCTGAGTGTACTGTCTTTTTGCTAAATTATTTTTGTATATATATATGATGAAATGTGGGTTTACTTGAACCGTACGATTTTATAAAATTATATGGATCAAGCAGGAGGTGGGTGAATTGGTAAACTGGATTTTTGGAAGATTTTGGTGATTTTCGAAATGAAGTTGAAAATGATTTTTTAATTGGATTTTGGGTGAAATTAGACAGGGTTTCTAAAAGAGAATAGAAAACATTTGTTTTCTAGAAATGCCTGGTTTTCTAAAAATAAAGGATGGAGAAATGGTTTTGATAAAATCGGACGTTTTCTTTAAAAGAAAGTGCGAAATATGATTCTTGAATTTAAAAGCGGGTTTCGAAGGAAAGTGGTAGGTGTGGTGATTTGACAATGTTGAGTAGATGATATTTATTAAGTTGTGTTTCGATGAGGCTGTATTTGATTTTGACGATGCCATGGTTGTTCTCCCCGTAAGGGGTGTGGGTTATATTTCTCCCTGTAAGGGGTGTGGATTACATTTCTCCCCGTAAGGGGTGTGGATTATATTTCTCCCCAAAAAGGGATGTGGATATTTCATAGGAAGGCATTCCTATGAATGTTACGGTACCGTTGCAACTCCTAATCGTGAGGTTAAAACGATCACTAGGGCTTGCCAGGGTGTGTGTGCTGGAGGTGTGTGTTTGAGATTGGTGCTTGAGATATGGTGTTTACGTATATTGGTTTATTTGATGTTATTGATTATGATGTTTGGTAGGATTTTGGTACTAGATGGATTTGGGTGGAATTTATCTATATCGCTTTATTTTCATTACTTATATATTTATGCTTGATCCATACTAAATTGTGGAAATATTTAGAACGTATTAATATTTTTAAAATGTTTTACTAAGAAGGCAGTACACTCGCAGGTACAATAGCTAGGAGTCGGTCCCCTACTGGCGCTAGGTAGAGCTACGTGATGAAGTCATATAGACGATTCAGAGAAGCTGTCAAAGGCGAACCTATAAAAGGTTCCTGGATAAATACTTTTAGTTAATCAAATTTTGGGACGGGTGTGTCCCCCATAGTAGGTGTTTGTATTCTACAGTAGGTGTATATTGTCATTGATATGCAAATTTGGGGTATTGGTGATGTCATGTTGTAGTCACGCTCGCCTCGGGATGACGCGTATCCGGGACAGGTTGTGACAACCTAGGCCGCCCTTCCACAACCCTTTGTTGTTTTTGCAGTATGAATTATTGACGAGTAGATGTGCCAACCGACATTGACGGGCGTCCCTCTATCAATGCCGTATAGCATAAATGCTCGCTCCTTGGCAACATCGGACACATGGGAGTTAGGGAGCAGATTGGCGCAGATAAATTGATGCCAAATCTTGGGGATCGGTTTCTGAAACCGGCGCTGCTTTTCCATTTTTCCTGTAAATCACAATCACAACACCAACCACAATAATAACAATAGAATACACAATTCAAACCCTGGTCAGCGAACACACAATGCCCTATTTTCTCAAGCATATGCCAACCAAAGCCAATTAATACAAATTTCACAACATATCCCACCAACCATAACCAAATCACATTTTTGTTGCAATGTGGCGCAAACTACATGATTCACCTTGTATATCAACACAAAAATATAATAGGGTTTACCATTAATCAATCCTCAATCCCAAATAACATGAAAATCGCAACTTAGGGTTAAAAGGGGTTTAGGGTTCTAACCAAATCCAGTTATTTTGGAAATAAATGAGCAAATGAAACACATATTTCAACAACTAAATGAAAAAATAGGATCATTGACACTTACTTGTTGAAAAATTTGGATCAAATCATTGGAGAATGGTGATATCGCACTATTTCACCGTTCGAACCCTAATTTTCGAAAATGGGAGGAGAAATTCCACGTTGGGACGGAGATTGTTGGTGAAAATCCAAGTTTTTAGCAATGTAGGGTGAATCTTTAATGGGAGGAAAGGATTTGGGATGGTGAATTTGAGAGGTTTCTTGAAATTTTTAGGAGGGAAGTGCCGTTTGCGAAGTGGACTGTGCGTTTTAAAAATAGAGTTTGCGTATATTCGCCTAGGCGGTGGTTTTTTCGCCTAGGCAAAGTAGCGCCTCTTCTGTTTTAAAAACTTTCTGGTGTAAATCCGCTAAGGCGGTGGTTTTTACGCCGGGGCGAGTTTACACCAGTGTGAAACCCCTGATTTGGTTGTAAATCCGCTTAGGCGGTGGGTTTTTCGCCTAAGCGAATTTACGCCAGTGTAGGAACTCAAATTTTCTTCATTTTACCGCCTGGGTGAACTTACGGCAGTGTAAAATGCAGACTTTTTCTATCCAATTTTTGCCTAAGCGATGGTTTTACCGCCTGGGCAAAATTACGCCAGAATGTTTTCTTAGTCTTTTTGTCTAATTTTCGCCTAGGCAGTGGTTTCTCTGCCTAGGAGAAATTACGCCAGTGTGGACTTAAGCTGGATTCCTTCAGGTTTTCACATTGTTTCTCTACCCCTCTTATTCCCTTTTCAAACCTCCAAATTAGTTTTAGCATGGAAATCAATCCTAACTACCTACCTCATCAATTCACCACAAAAAATTATTATTACGAGATCAATACGATCTCCAAAATGATATTTATACAAAAGTTGGGAATCTTCGTTACCCTCGATGACATATCAAACGATGTTGCTTGGTTTTACATCCCTAGCATGGACGTTTATGAATTCCGACTCTATCATTCAACGAGGGAGATGTTCTCCACAACTCTCTCTTCATCCTTGAAGTAATGCTTGATCCGCTCCCCGTTGACTCGTAAAGTTCGTCCGTCTTTCCTTCTAGCTTGATAGTACCTACGGGACATTTGCTTGAGCATTTTTCACCAAAATCTCTCATAGACAAGGTATTTTGGATAGAATGCTTTGTTGGATCGTGATTCATTGTATTGAAGTTGGTTTCTTCTCTCTCTCCTTATACTTTTCAGCATATGCTCAATCTCGGGATGAAGAGCCAAGAATTCCAAACTCCGTCTTCGTTGTATGCTCTGTTTGATCACATCTCTCGAAAAAAATTAAACAAATAATTTGAAAGAAAATAAAAGAAAAGAATTGTCAGGATTAATATTCAACCACTTGGTCACAATATCAACCAAATTACAACACATATCCCCGGCAATGGCACCCAAAACTTGTACATGCGACGATTCACAATCTTGTTTCCTCCTCGCGGTAATTGGACTACTCGCAAGTATACGAGGTCTAGTTTTAATATAATGGATCTTTTAGGATCGGATATCGTTCCAATAGGAAATTCGTGTAATTCAATTGAGTATTGTGATTTACATAGTTTCGTTTTATCTCGACTAATCGTAATTTCTTTGTTTTCTAATTACTATACTAAGATAAATGACAACTATAAAGTTAGTTTTAATTACACTAATTACTTAGGTATAAATCTCTTTCATATAATGCATAACCGATTTCATTTAGTTAGCTATAACTGTTTCTATCTAATCCGACAACCTCTGTATCAAAAACTCCTCCGCTACCTCTCCCGACTGTAAAACGAGGGATTACACGACTTCTTGTCAACGAAAAAGTCCCCTTCAACACCTAAATGACCCTATGTTGCGTGAGTTTTGAGCCAACATCATGGGTTGCATACGTTCTAACGCCCTCCCGGGTCGTTAGAACATCACGTTATATTCACCCTAGTCCGAATCCGGGGTTACCTCTCCCGATTGTCAAACCCCGTATTCTTGGTTTATCAATACAAGCATAATAACAAGAATAATGATAAACACAATCGGATTTAGACAAACTACTCGTTAAAGTAACATAAATTTACTCAACTAAACGGTTACATGATTTTGACTACACCTAAGTAACATTTAACTACTACTATAAGATCTTAGTCATATACCATACAAAATAAGAGAGATTCAACATTCTTAGATATGAAAAACTGATTACAAAGAATAAAACAAGAGAGAAACGATCAAATGTGGAAGTGAAATGATTCACTGTCGCTAATGATCGATCCGCAAGTTATCCTTCTTTATCCGAATGATGAACCTCCTTCTTGATCTTCAAAATATAGCTTAAGAGCTCTCTACTAGGGTTAGGGTTCTTCAACTCTTTTTTCAGACGTGGGCAAAGGGGTATTTATAGGTCTAGGGGTTCAAAAATATCTAAACAGATATTTTGACATGTTCTGCGATTTTCGCCTAAGCGGTAGAAATTCCGCTTAGGCGGAGTTTAAGTCGGTTAGAATTCCGCCTAAGCGGTAGAATCTTCGCTTAGGCGGTAGAATCTTTGCTTAGGCGGAAGACTAACTTCTTGGCTCCTTACCTTTCTTACAGAATTCCGCCTAGGCGGTAGCTACTTCGCCTAGGCGGATTTACAACAGTGCAGCTATCCGGCAGTTCAGTACTTCCAGCGTTCTGATGGATTTCCGCCTAGGCGGTGGAAACTTCACCTAGGCGGAATTAATACTTTAGCCCTTGCAACCTTCTGGCGGATTTCGGCCTAAGCGGTTGAAACTTCACCTAGGCGGATTTCAAATCTTTAGTTTTTGCGTCTTTCTGATGAATTTCCGCCTAGGCGGTGGAAACTTCGCCTAGGCAGAATTGCTCTATTATTTGAAACCTCTTTTTTTCATCTTTTTAGCTACCCCTTTCGCACCATTTCGCTCGGTTTGACGATTGTTTATGTCCCTGCTCCTGACTAATAAAAACAACTAAAAATAGTATTCAAACTTCAATCAAATACTTGAAATCTGGCAAATTTGGTTTAGAATTAGATAGGTATTTAACACCTATCATTCTCCCTAAACCCAACCGCTCATATCAAGAAGCCTTTGCAACGGTTAACCTGATTCACTCAAATATGCCTTTAAATTCAGCGATATAGGTTTGGACAATGATGAACTGGCCATGGTATTAGTTTATATGTTCTGAATTAAATTTGCATTTAGGCTTCGACAGGGTAACGAGGGATAAACATGTAACAAGGTAGGCTTAGAAAGGCTCAAGCGACAAAGAGAATGCCTAAATCACGTGTCCTGAACTACCTCGCCTAGGATTTCGCCTCAAGCTTCCCCTCAATCAATTTCTAGAATCCTTAGTGTGTCATGAATTTAGTTAATCGATAATCGTCCTCAAATCAAATGAATAACTATACATTGAGTCTATGTGCCCGTGCAAATTAGGATCTAAAATAATTTTTACCAAAAAGCATAGTCAAGCACACAGAACACACATGCATGGGTATTACCCTTGACTTCAAAAACAACTAGGGGTAATTTTCATCATCGGGCGATGGCACAGATGAACACAAAACTCAACATATAACAACAACAAAAACATAAACACATTCTAACCAAAACACACATGCAATACGAAAAAAAAAATAAAAATGATAACACATAAACTAACAATACTAGATACTACACATCACTTCCGAGCTCAAAATGGACAGTGTCCTCAGCGATCCCAATCATCAATCTCAACATATGAAATTTAAAGCATGCTGATGAAGGGTGTTTAGAACACTTACCTGGGAGGCAAGAGGATCTCACCTCCAAATCACGTCGGATGTGATGGATTTAATTTATTTGACCTTGGGTTGCCTCCCAAGAAGCTCGTGGTTTAATGTCCTCGGCTTGACATTTTTAGAATGCCCTCAAGATTGGCGAGGTTTTGCTTTGGATGGCTCAATCTCTCAACAAAATGCCTCACCAGCTTATGTGCTTGGCCAAACAACAAAAAATGATTTGGACTCTCGTCTAAATGGATACATCAATACCCGTCGATCTGACATCGCCAAGTACCCTGTATGGGAAACAAAAAGAAAACTACAAACAAAAATTATATATAAAGAAATTCCCAAAGTAAAATTAAGTCATTTACACACAATATCGATAATAATAACAAATCAACGCCCGACAATCGTTACCAAAAACTTAGTAGCGATCGCCAAGAACTGAATTCGCCTGACGAACAATCCCCGGAAACAGTGCAAAAAACTTGGTGCGGTGACGGGACTAGAATACGATACACTTGCTTCTCCTATCTAAAACTTAAGTGTCTAACCGTTACTCCGACAATAATATCAAAACAATCCCCGGTAATGACGTCAAAAACTTGGTAGCGTGTGAAATACGCCGCTACTTACACTCGCAAGTATACGAGGTCTAAGTTTTAGTATAGTATGATCGTTAAGATCGGGTTATCGTATCCATAGGGATTGGTGTCGTTACTATCGAACACCGCGTTTGTCGTGACCTAATTTTATCTAGGTGAAAAACAAATTTATTTAATTAATTAACTTATTACTAATATAACCTAAATTAACTACACTAATATGCTAATATGTTTTAGGGTGAAGAATTGCCTAGGGATTAACGTATTTACAAATACGTGTTCGATTCCTATTTACTCACGTTTACGTTGTTCGACCTATTTGACAATCTCGGTACGTAAACTCCACCGCCACCTCTCCCGAGTGTAAGACGGGGGAATACATGACATCGAGTCAACAAAGAAGTCCCTCTCAACGTCTTAACGACCCTAGGTCACATGTGTCTCGCCCAGCATCATTGATTGCACACAATCTAACTCCCTCCCGGGTTATTGGATTATCGCGTTGTATTTACCCTATCGACAATCTCCGTTCTAAAACTCCCTTTCCACCTCTCCCGAGTGTAAGACGAGGGATATAATGCAACTTCAAGCCAATGAAGAAGTCCCCTTCCATGTCTTAACGACCCTAGGTAGCATGAGTCTTGCCCCAACGTCATCGATTGTCTATGATTCAAACCCCAACCGGGTAATAAAATCATGGCGTTTGTTTACCCAAATCTAAATCCAGGGTTTTTTCAAAACCCCGTATTATCCATTTATCTAACTAATCATGATAAATAAACAATACAATAAATACAATCAAACTACGAAGAACATTCACAAACGAAACACCAAAATCATCCAAACAACGTATTTATAAATATTGTGTTAATCCCTACTACAATCCATGTTTAACTATGGCTATAGCCATATTTAAAATGAAATAATGTGAAAAACATGCTCACATGATCCTAAGATAAAAAAAAATAAGAAAAAACAATCGAAGAACTTAGCCTTGTCCGAAAATAAACAGCTAAGAACGCTCAACGATCGATTCGCCGTCTTCTGCACTTCGGGATGTGAGATCCACCTCTAAAACTCCTAAATATACCCTTATATATAGACTAAAGGGCTAAAAAATTCAATATATCAAGAGAGAGTCCGGAGAAGGGGGAGGAGAGGGGGTATTTATAGCCAAAATAACCTAAAAATATCTCAAGACTTTGTAGGGGAAATCCGCCTAGGCGAAGAAAACTTCACCCAGGAGAAATTAGGTCAGTTCAGTTGATTACCTAGGCGGTGGACTGGGAGAACATTCTGTTGGATTTTTGCCTAAGTGAAGGAAACTTCGCCTAGGCGAGCGGCTGTCAGTAGCCCATCTTCGTCTTCTGCTGGATTTTCGCCTAGGCGGTGGAATATTCGCCAAGGCGGTCGTCCATCAGTAACATTTTGCTCTTTTCTCAGCTTCTTCATCGCCTAGGCGGTGGGCCTTTTTCATCTTTTAGCCTCCGAGCTTGTTTATCCACCATAACTTCGAACCGCTTTGGTTTGATCTCATCGTTTTCGCTCCAGTTTCCTATATTTTTGCCCCCATACACCTAATTTAATACAAAAAGATAAAAACTAATTAAAACACATAAAAATAACTATAAACATATTCGAAAACTAACAAATTTAGATTGGAAATATGTAGGTAATTTACAACTATCAACACTCCCACGGGAAATGATGGTTTGGAAACTAAATGACCAACTCCTTGTATCAATCCTAAGCACAATAAAATGGCTCAGAATCTCATTGAAAGAAATGCAACAGTACTTGTTGATCTAACATCTTCAAGTACCCTGCAGGAAAAAGAAGCTACAAACAAAAATTATAAACAAAATAAAAGCCTAAATTAAAATCGAGTTACTTACTCACAATATCAACAACAATCTAAAAGTTAATCCCCGACAACGGTGCCAAAAACTTGATAGCAGAATATTACATCACTACTTTCACCGCAAGTGTACGGGTCAAGTTTTAGCATAATGGGAAGAGTAGGGTTGTCGTATCCACGGGGATTGATTAAAATTGTCGTTAAGTACCACGATTTTCATAATCGAATTTTATCTAGGAGACTCAACTTATGTTTTTGTTAATATAATATACTAAACTAAGTTAATTAAACTAATTAAACTAATATACTAATATTGACGTTTGAGGGAGTAAATTGTCTAAGGATTAACTTCATTCATTGATACGCGTTCAATTAAATCTAGTTTACAATAACAACATTCACACTATCCAACAATCTAGGTATCGAAATCTCACTCACTACCTCTCCTGAGTGTAAAGTGAATGAATATGTGAATTCGCGTCAACACCGAAGTCCCCCTTGAGCGTCTATACGACAGTTGGTTACTTGAGTCTCGCCCCAACCTCACGTATTGCATACTTTCTAATGCCCTCCAAGGTCATTAAGTCGTCACGTTGTGTTTAACCCTAGTCCGAATCAGGGGTTACCTCTCCCAAGTGTCAAACCCCGTATTCTTTAAACCAACTACAATACCAATACAAGCATGCCATGGAAGTAATAAAACGATAAACACGATAAGATAAACATGAACAACCATTAATGAAATATTGATTTATTCGAACAACGTTTTCATACACGAATTTCTCCCTACACAATATATGTTTAGTTTGTCATGGACATAACCACGTTTACAACAATATACAAGCTAAACATATACAAAACTATCGACCAAAACTAAGAAATAAAGAGAGAAACAAGGAGACTAGCTGTTATCCGAATAACCGACACTAAAAGCTCTTCGAGAATGTTTCATCTTCTTGGTTTTGTGATCTTCTCTTGGTTGATAGGGTTTGGATCTCTATTTTTAGACCTAAAAACATCCTTAAGTGTTTGGGGAGAAGAGGGAAGATATATGGGATCCAAAAAATGTCAAAAAAATCCCAAAATATACTAAAAGATCTAATGTAGGACCACTGCAGCCGTCGGGAAGTAAGCAGCCTTTTTTGACTGGTGATCGCTACAGCGGTGAGGTTCACTGCTACAGCGATGGAAAAAAAATAACTCTCTGCATTTTGACCATTGCAGTAATGATGCAGGCTTTGAACATTGATCTTTTTTGCTCTTTTTCTCCACCCTTCTTCCACCGACTTGCTCGATTATAACCCATTTTTGTCCTAAAGACCTAATTTATAACAAAACAAATAAACATGTATTAACACATATTAAAATGCTATAATAATACTCGAAAACTATCAAAACCGGCTTGGGAATAAATAGATAAATTACACCAATCATCAACCAAATCCAACAAGGGTTTCCTACGTCTCCCAGGTTTTGTCGGGAGCCAGGTTGACGCGTAGTTCCTAGCTAAGAATCCTCTATTGTATGGTAAACAAGGAGAGTGCATATGGCTTGTGTTAGGAGAGTCAAAGGACTATTCCAAGAGATACACCCTGCTCTAGGGTTCAGAGAAAGTCATAAAGATGATACTCTTCTCCCCTTTTTATTTCGATATAACCTACTCGGGTTTCGTACATACCGTGGTGATTTACCAAGGATCTTGTCGAAATGTTACGGGGTATTCTTTGGTTTTCAACTAAATCTTTTAAAGGTTTCCTATTTATCCCTACTTTCACAAGGAATCTGGTTAACGCTTAGTTCAATGCGCCTGAATGGTTTTTTGTTTAAAATATTCCCTATCCTGTAGGCTAGGGAGGAGACTGATTAGCTACAAGATTATGAGCTAAATCAGTTCGTCTCACAATTTACCGAAGGTGGTGAAAAAAAATGAACTAGAGAATTTTTTTTTTAGTTAAATCCCCGAATACACTTACCGACATGTTCATTATTATATTTCTGTAATCTTTGAGAGTCTTGGATATAATATTTTATTTCACCAGATTAATGGTGTAATTTAATTAGTTATCTCTTGAAATAACATTGTTTGCTCTTTGGAGTGAAATTTTTTTAATGTTTCTTCAAAGTCTGATAGGCTTGCAATTTTGGGATATCACACTTTTAGGGGCGCAAGTTTTCAACTGATTTTTCTTGATTATACCTTAATTTATGTAATAACATGCACTTAAACCTAAGAATGTAGAATCGTAACCCTTGCTCTCGGAAGGATGTACTCAATCCCTTGCCCCTAGCGTTCAGCTAGTGATAAATCATTTATAGATTAATCACGGTCGTTCACGATTGTTTTTATAAAATAATGGTAGTGGTGATTCCTACATATCTTCTAAAGTCATATAATAATCCTAATAACTTCGACTTGTATCCTCAAGCCAAAACCCTAGTGATAAAACTATGACTTTCATTTAGATGAGACTATGTTAACTATTGGTTCTTTAGGTGATGGTGGACATTTTCCTTCCCATTCTGGAGGGAAAGGCAAAGGCCCCCAACACCCCACTGAGAAGGAGTGCATCAAAGATCTCTCGAGGTGTGCCCATGGCGGTGACACTTAGGATTTCTGACGACGAGCCTTACTTTCCACTTCTACTGCTGAGAAGACCATTAGAGCATCCAGACTCAATGAATCGATGATGACAGGTTCGTAGGGTGCTCCTATGGGTCAAGAGTCTGCTAGCTCTTCCAACGCAACTGAGATGACAGTGAATCCGGACTACGTCCCTCTAGAGGATGAGATGCCCAACAGAGGCATTCCTTATGATTTCTAGGAAGACGACTTCAAGACTAGTGATCCTATTCCTAAACCATTCCATAACAGAGCCTTCACCTTTGACACGGAGTAACTTCAGTCCGTAGTACTCGAGGATCAGTCTCTCGTATAAGATCTTCATGACCATCCTTCTATTTACCTTCATTCCGCTTAGGTTTAATACTAAAATCCTTTCTTAATTTGATTTTCTTTCTAAAAGAACAAATATTTTATTACTTTATGGGTTGAATTTGTATAGGTTAACCCCTACAATACTAGGAATTTCAAGGGGTTATGGACGACGTTTTACACCCTCTACTCAAGGATGCACCCTGACTATCGGCTATTCATCCAAAGATGCGGATTGAGCAATTTTCTCACCATTTATGCCTCTCGCATAGATCATGGGTATCCTAATGCCCTGATCGAGCATTTGTTTTTAAACACAAATTCTCTTCACCTATTGTTCTAAGAGTTGGTCCCGATGCCCCTCGACTGGGCGATGATCACAAAAGTTAGGTTCCAAAGGTGAGTTGTTCCCTTGAGGAAGACATCATGGGTAGAGGCCGAGATACTCTTGAGTGCTATACGAGTATAAGTGAGGAACATAGTGCATATTCGACAGAGTAGCTTAGTGCTTAAGTCGATCTTTACCCTTTTAACTCCAGAGGACCCAGAGTTGAGGGATCAATACTACCACATTCTATTGGTTCTATTCTTTGGTGGGAGTTTTATGGATTCTTTATCCAGAAGTTAGGAAAACTTTTTCTGCGAATGGTCTTCTTCTCTTGTCAAAAAATCCTTCTTGAAGGTAACTCCAAAGTATAGTGTACTTGTCTCATAGTTGAAAACCGTTATGTGACTTTTTAATGAATTTGGATCATATGATAGTATTTAATAAGGCTTTATTGTTGGTGGCAAGAATAATGGGAATTTGATATGTTGTGAATAGTTGGTTTAGTGATGACTGTAGGCGTACCAAACTGGTTTTGAAATCAACTATCATTCATCAGGATCGTAAGTTATCATGAAGGCATGACGGTATGGTAGAACCTTCAATTATTTGAGGTAGGATGGTATGGTAGGAACATCAATTGCTTAGGTGGCAGGCTGATGTAGAATCTTAAACTACTTAAGGTAGGACAATATGTTAAAATCTTAGTCTAGGATGGTATATTGATTCTTTGACCACTTATTGTAGGACAGTAGGTAGTATTTTCCGACCACTTTAGGCTGGATGGTATTATTTTCTGACCACTTTAGGTTTGCTAGATTTCTAGTAGTTTTTTTACCTTCATTCCTTCTAATTCTGAAGAATCTGAATTACTAGTCCAATTTCTAATTTTCCAACCCGATTTTTGAATTATTGTCTTCAGGTAAACCTAAAAACTTCCTTAGAAACCGAAATTGAAGGACTCATTTTTCTATATTTGTTTGTCATTTTTACCTCCCTAATACCCCTTAATAGATAATGACAATATGAATTTAGACCCCTACTGCTTGATGGAGAGTGTAAAATGGACTTTAATAATTCCAATCTATGTATGACGATGAAAATTATAAGAATGTGCTTTAGCCCATGGCTGGGGGTTTCAAAAATTGAATGACCGAAGCTCAATAGGTTTGCTACGTACCTTGACAGAGTGCCAAAGATCTAGTCAAGAATAGTTCTTGCTTAGTTGTCCTCTATTTGTCAAATAGTAAGAAAGGTAAAAAGACTTTCCTTAGAAATGTCAAGGGACTGTTCGAGATATGCGCCCTAGTATAAGGCTGAGAGAGTATCATAAGATAATACCTCTCTTTCTATTTATTTCGACCGAACCCTCTTCGGTTTCCTACATACCTTGGTGATCTACCATGGATTAGGTCGAACGTAGTTCTGGTCTGGTGATTCTACGAGTCACACCTACGACCGGTAGCAATCTTGTTCTAGCCTAATGGATAGAGTTTCCTACCTAAGTGATTCAGGATGTGTAGTGCCTATATAGTATTTTGATACATATTATATACTTTTATGACATCGAATCTATAATGCTTCCTCAGAGAATGTATCTTCTATCTAAAGATGCTAGTTTTATCCCAGAGTGCTTGCACTAGGTACCTTTTTTCTATTAGCCTTCTCCCTTGGTTAGTTCCATGTCGCTTTGATACGGAAAGCTGATCAGTGCTTCTAAGAGGCTTCCTACTACTTTACTCCTTCTGGGATTGTAACTGGTTAAGATAAAAGCTATTTTTTATTGTTTAAGTTTACTGAACCCATATCATAAGTTGCCCATGTACATTGGGTTGTTACCAAAGATCATGTCAAACATAGTTTATTCTTGTTTAGTTGAAAGATAGGTTGGTTTTACTTGGTTTTTGTTGATTATTAGTTGGTTTTAGTTGTGAATAACCTAAATCACAATGTTACTTAGTTATTATTAATAGTTTTTAAAGTTATGAACAACCTGAATCACAACCTTAATTATTTTTAATATGAATCATTTTTATGTTGTGAACAACCTGAATCACAATATAACATGTATATAACCTCCTTGATTTTGTCAAGAACACCTTGACTAAACTATTTTGTTATGGTTAGTTAGTGTTAATGTATGAGTTGTTAGTCAAAAAAGGAAAAGAAATAACGTATATTTATGGAAGACCTACTCCTAACTAAGTAAAATGGGACGGTTTTTGAAGAAGAATCACAACTATTCTTGAAGGAATAGAGGCAAATCCTTTATCCCAAGTTCTTAGCCACAATAGTTTGTTAGTGTAGTACATAAGTATATATATATATACACACATATATATATGTAGGTGCCTGTCCACAAGCCAACCTGGCTGTGATCGTGACATTTAGCAAAAAGTAAATCCGATTATTAATAGTTATATAGTTTGTATTAAAAGTTAGTAAAGAGTTAGTTTTAAAGTTCTTGAGAAAATCATAGAGAGTATGTACAACTCACAGTGTGATTGAAGTTTTATTTTAATCCTCACATTTTCTTAACATGTTCTCGGATAACTTGGGTCCTCACATGTTGTTAACATGTTCTTAGACATTCTTGAGATGCTTGGAATGATTTCGTATGATTTGAATATTAAGTGTTTATTTGGTTGTTATGAAAAATTAAATGTTTGTTTTGTTGTTTATTGGTTTTATGTGTTATCTACATGAAAACATGTGTTAACTATTTGATTATGCTATATACAAGAGAAATACACAAGTTTAAACCAAGATCAAAGGGGTTTTGAAGAAGTTGATAGGTGATCATTGATCTCTTGAGTTCTTGCTCTAAGAACTTCAAGAACACCCTCCGGGATTGGGATTTCAGTAGACTAATAGCATGTTATTTGAGAAATTTGCTTGGAAATACTAGCACCCGAGAGAGTTTCTCAAGTTTAAAGAGAGAAGGAATGCATTCAAGGATTGAACAAAATGAGAACCAAGCACCCCTATATATTGGTTGGAGGCCTACACATATGTCAATGCGTAGGCCAAACTAGCCTCTTCAATGGGGGTTGTTTGGTCCAACGGACATGTGATGAGTGACTTATTTACCAACAAATCAAGTACTTTTAGATTTAAATATTTGTAAGTTTTCAAGCATTTTTGTTAGTTTGGAGAGAGAAGCTAGGCATTCAGGGCTTGAAAAAATGAGAACTAAGCACGCCTATATATAGGCTGCAAGCCTGTGCATTAGTTAATGTGTAGGCCAATCTAGCCTCTTTCGTGGGGGGGTGTTTGGCCCAGCGGACATGGGTTGAGTGGTTTATTTACTAACAAATCAAGTACTTTTACATTTAAATATTTGTAAGTTTTCAAGTATTTTTGTTAGTTTAATGTATTTTTGTGTTATTTTTTAGGATCATAAATAAATGAGATAAAAGGTGAAAATATGGTATTTGATCAGAAAGTTTGGGATTTGGTCTGAACGTTAGGGTTGCAGTACAAAAATTGGGGTTACAAAGAAAAGAAATAGAGAAAGAAACACTAATCCAATATGTTTTGGGGTTGCAGTCAATCTATTTTGGGGCTATAGCACCAACTAAATGGCACTATAGCTCGAGTCCTTAATCCAATGTACTTTGGGGCTGTAGTATGATTCACGCTACTACGTAGATCGATAAATTTGAAATTCATTGTTGACCACGATGAAACTTGATTTTGGGAAAATACAAAACATGAAAGTTGTATATTTTTTTGTTATCGTACGAAATAATTTTGAATCATCTCAATTAGAGTTTTAACAAGAACATTATGGTCATTTTTCGGAAGCTTTGCGGTACAACGCGAAAACTGGGGGTTATAGCGAAAACACGAGCTACAATGTCGAGTTTGGGACATGAATCCTATTTTGGGAATATATATACGACCTTATGTCTAAAACATGGGGTGGCGATATTTGGGGAGGAAGACAACATTGGAAGCTAGATTTTGGACACGAAAACACCATTGGAGGCCTCAAATTCCTAGAGTGAGAGTTGAAGTTGAAGATTGTTGAATATTTAAAGGCTTGAAGCTCATATATGCAAAGAGTTTTTCTTCTATTCTCTCACCCTAATATTTTTATTGATTTTTGTATTTATGGATATTGTGTTGAACATGTTTACATCTATAGATTTTATGAAAAGATTAGTCGTGGATTCCTCTATGTTGTGTTAAAATTCATATCTAGGACTTGATGCAGTCTCGTTTGAATCTTGTTTTGAATATTTTGTTGATTGTTAGTTGATAGGTGTAAAATACCTATCTATTTTGAAACCGAATTTGTTAGTTTTTTAGCGTATTTATTATATTTAATTTCGTTTTAGTTTGTTTTAGTGTAAAACAGGTGAAGGGACATTAATGAGCAATAAACAAGCGAAAACAGTAAACAAAACAAGTGAAAACGGAGTGTTGAAGTGCTGAACCATCGCCTAGGTGAGAAAACCACCGCCTAGGCAAAATAATGTCAGAATGTTGTGCCAATAGCCACCGCCTAGGCGAAGATCCGACAGAAGCTTAACCGACTCAACCACTACCTAGGCGGTGACACTCTGCACAGAAATATTTGTTTTTAGATATTTTAAAGATATTTTCCAAACCTTTCTTTTTAACCCTTTTCTCCCCCAATTGTTTAAAAGGCCGAATGATGTTTTGGGAGCTCCTTCCACCTTAGTTAGGATTAGATAATTTAGGAAGTAGATTAGATTAATTTTAGGAAGTGTTCTTGGCCAATTCTTGAATAGCTAAAAGAGGAAGTTCATTAATGGAGAAGAGGAAGCCCGGGAGGATTGTTCTTTGGCGAAAGTGGACTTCTCCAATTTAAAATTTGGCTTTTCTTCCCTTGTTTCCATCTTTGTATTTAATGTTTATTATTGATGTTGATGATATCCTCTTGATTTAATATTGTAATGGCTAAGATCATGTTAGTTTAATTAGAGATTAGTTAGGGTTAGATGTAATTCATGTAAATACTCATTTGGTTTAATATACGTTTCTTTAACGGTTGTTGCTTTTAAATCCGATTGTGTTTATCATTTGATGATGATATTAGCATGCTTGTAATGGTATTAGGGTTGGATTTTATAATCTAGGGTTTGACACTCAGAAGAGGTAACCCTGGATTCGGATTAGGGTAAACACATCGTTATGATCTAACGACCCGGGAGGGCGTTAGTTAGTGTTCAATCGATGACGTTGGGTCAGGACTCACGTGGCCTAGAGTCGTTAAGAAATTAAGGGGGACCTCTTCGTTGACACGAAGTCGCGTATTTCCCCCATCTTACACTCGGAAGAGGTAGTAGAGGAGTTTACGAACCGAGATTGTTGGATACCTAAACTCCGTTATTGTTAACGTAACGAAATCAAACATATATTCAGTAAACAAAATCAATGCCTAGTTAATCAACTTAGTTAGTATTAACCCACTAATTGTGGTATTTAATTATTCACACTTTTCCCTGTGGGAATGATATCCGATGTTCAAAGATTCATTATATTAAAACTTAGACCTTGTATACTTGCGAGAGTAAGTAGCGGCGTATTCCATGCGCTACCAAGTTTTTGGCGCCGTTGCCGAGGGATTGTGTGAATTTTAAGTTGATATTGAGACTAAGTGGTTGAAAGT
The DNA here is from genome assembly GCA_016647705.1 of Eucommia ulmoides. Classification (NCBI taxonomy): domain Eukaryota; kingdom Viridiplantae; phylum Streptophyta; class Magnoliopsida; order Garryales; family Eucommiaceae; genus Eucommia; species Eucommia ulmoides. The sequence continues at coordinate 21,789,693 of CM028331.1, forward strand.
TAATCCTGACATTTATTTCATTTTATTTTTAATTTTTATTTTTGTTTCATTGTGTTAGTATGATTAAGCCGTGCGAGAAACGATGATGAAGATTGGAATTCTTAATTCTCAATCCCAAGATCGAGCTTATATTGAAAATGATAAGGACTGAGAGGAAAAGTTGACTTCAAGCCATGACCTTGATCCAACTAAGCGTTTGAGCCCAAATACCTTGTCTATGGGGAATTTTGGTGAAAAATGCTTAGCCACATGAAAGTTTAGCTGGGGACGGTAACTCAAGCGCAATTGTTTTGAAATGAAACTCAAGGTATCAAATTACCCGATTTTTGCTACTATTTATTTTATTATTTATTCTTTTTGGAAGCCAGAATGGATTTGGAATGTGTTCGGATGTGAATTTAGGAGTTTGGATATTTAGGGTTGTGTTTTGTGCTAAAAACCATTTAAGGAACGAAGTAGAAGTAAGTGGCGTAGAGAAAGTTGTGAAAACATGAAGAAATCCAGCCAAAATTCACACTAGCGTAACTTTACCTAGGCGGAGAAACCACCGCCTAGGCGGAAATAGTGCAGTTAGTTGAGTTTTTACACTGGTGTATATTCGCCTACGCGGAAAAAAACTACCGCCTAGGCAGATTAACGTCAGAACCTAATGTTTTTCACACTGGCGTAACTTTTCCTAGGCGTAGAAACTACCACCTAGGCGAACAAATGTCATAGAGGTATTTAAACAAAAAGGCGCTACTTCGCCTAGGCGAAAAAACCACCTCCTAGGCGAATTAGCATCAAACAGTTTTTAAAAAGAGAACCCTTCCCCTTCGCAAAACGGCCTTTCAACCCTCCAAATTTTGAAAACCTCTCAACCAAACCGTTCCAATAGATTTTAATCATCCTTCCATATTACAAAATTTGTGATTTCCACCCCAAATCATCCACCACAAATCAATTTTCAACCCCATTTTCGCGATTTTCTTTATCAATTTGGGATTTTGGTTAGATTTTTTGTGATAACTTAGTTTCTATGGATTGTTAAATTATGTGAAACAAATTTTCATGCTACATTGTTCATATTTTGTTGAAACATTGTGATTAGTGTGTGTGCCAGATCAAATCCACAGGTTTATGTGCGACCGCTTCGGCATTGCCACCGCACTTTTTGCAACGCCACAATTTCCATTCCAACGTGATAGTGGTGGAGATGAATTTCCTCCCAGTGAACGGTAGGGGGTGAGACTTCTACGTCTTATTCCCTAGGAATGTGTTCAACCCATTTTGTTTGCATTAATGCTATATGTTTATTGGGTTCGCTGATTTTGGAACACTTATTTTGTTCAGGCATGTTTTGGTATGGAATGGATGTTAGTTTAGTGGATGTTCATCCATTTTGATTTTTTGTAGAAAATGATGAACCATTATTATTTTTTGAACAAAATGCAAAAACATTTATGTACAAAATTATGTTTATGTATGTATTTTATTATTTTAATGAATATTTTAGTTTTTAAGTTTTTAGTTTAGTCTAGTTTAATTTTTTGTTTTTTCATGTCTAATGTTAGATTAATTTATGTATGTTAGTGTTAGATTTAGTTTAGAATTGTGTATGTATGAAGTTGTATTTCCATGTTTAGTTGTTGAGTTTGAGAATTATCCCCTAATTGCATATTAAGGTTGGGGGTAATGCCTTTCTGGTGTGTTTTGTGTGCTTAACATGTCGAATGGGTAAAAATTATCTTGATCCTAAAATCGCACGACATTTGAACTCAATGTATAATAATCTGAACAATTAGACGCTGATTATTCAATATTAAGCTCATGATAGAAAATGAGGAAACTAGAACTGGATTTGGGGGAAACTTGAGGCGGAATCCTAGGTAAGGTAATTCTAGAGACGTGATTTAGGCTGTCATTTTTTCACTTGAACCGTTGTAACTAACCTGAAAATTTTCATTCCTTATTTCCCCTGTCGAAGTCGATAACGTAATCAATTCTGAAAACGTTCAAATACTCCTTTCATTTAAATTTTTCCTAACCCAATGTCGCTAAACCTAATTTTCAAAATTGAGTGAAATCAAGTGAGCAGTCGGGTTTCTGATAAATTTTTATTGATTCAGTATTAGTGTATTCACTTGTCACTTTCGTATTTCTTTTTTCATGATCCTAAAACAATTTTGGGGGTGTGTTTCTATCATTTCTTTTTACATATTCCTAAAATTTTATAAATTTGAATAAGTTTGGGGGTGTGTTTCTCTAATTTCTTTTTGCACTCTCCTAAAATTGTAATAATTCGAATTAATTTAGGAATATGTTGTAAAATAAAAATTAAAAAAATATGTGAATATAGTTTTCATTTTCTTTTCTTTCAACAAATGAATACAAGGATATTTAATTCTCATTCAGAGTTGTACTTTAAATGTGTGGGGTCATGAGAGAGGATAGCGACAAGCGATTTTACCTCGGGTATCGTTCAATTAAAATGATTATCTATTTTCACTTCTAGTGATACCCGTGGTCGTTCTCCAAAGCCAAACCAAGCCCTATTAATCTCTGTGACTATCCGAGCCTACATTAGCGAATAGTAGACTCCAATCAAGCTTATGGTTTTCCTGAATCCTTCAACGGTTTAAGTTATGAGCTTAACGATTGAATAATCCAATCCAGTATTTGAATAGTTACACATTTGAGTTCTCTCACACACACTTCAAATGGATCTAGAATGGTTTTTATTGATATTGATCGTTGAAATTCTAGAACACCACTCGGTGTGGGTTACTTCCCGAACTTGATCAGATTTTGGGATATTGATTGAGGAACAAATTGGTCCTTTCGATTGAACTTTATATTTACATGCATGTACTTCTTTTGTGTTTAAGTTTTTCATTTTTAGTTGGTTTGTTCATTAGTTAGTTTAGTTTAGTGTTAGTGTTTTTCTTGAGGACTAGGAAAATTCTAAGTTTGGGGGTATTGATAGGTGTAAAATACCAATCTATTTCGAAACTGAATTTGTTAGTTTTTAAACATATTAGTTATATTTAATTTTGTTTTAGTGTAAAACAGGTGAAGGGACGTTAACGAGTGATAAACAAGCAAAAACGGTGGAGAAACGGTGAACAAAACGTGAAGAACAGGGTTTCGGTGCATGAAGACCACCGCCTAGGCAGAAATTCCACCGCCTAGGCAAAAAAGAAGCAGAAAGTTAGAGTGCTGAAGTGCTAAACCACCGCCTAGGCGAGAAAACCACTGCCTAGGCGAAATAACGTCAGATGTTGTGCCAGCAGCCACCGCCTAGGTGAAGATTTAACAGAAGCTTAACTGACTCCACCATTGCCTAGGCGGTGAACCACCGCTTAGGTGGTGACACTCTGTACAAAAATATATGTTTTTAGATATTTTGAAGATATTTTCCAAACCTTGCTTTTTAACCCTTTTTCTCCCCTAATTGTTTAAAAGGCCGAATGATGTTTTGAGAGCTCCTTCCACCTTAGTTAGGATTAGATAATTTAGTAAGTAGATTAGATTAGTTTTAGGAAGTGTTCTTGGCCAATTCTTGAAGAGATAAAAGAGGAAGTTCATCAATGGAGAAGAGGAAGCCCGGGAGGATTGTTCTTTGGCAAAAGTTGACTCATCCACTTTAAGATTTGGATTTTCTTCCCTTGTTTCCATCTTTGTACTTAATGTTTATTATTGATTTTGATGATATCCTCATGATTTAATATTATAATGGCTAAGATCATGTTAGTTTAATTAGAGATTAGTTAGGGTTAGATGTAATTCATGTAAATACTCGTGTGGTTTAATATACGTTTCTTTAACGGTTGTTGCTTTTAAATCCGATTGTGTTTATCATTTGATGATGATATTAGCATGCTTGTAATTTTATTAGGGTTGGATTTGAGAATCTAGGGTTTGACACTCGGAAGAGGTAACCCTAGATTCGGACTAGGGTAAACACATCGTTACGATCTAACGACCCGGGAGGGCGTTAGTTAGTGTGCTATCAATGACGTTGGGTCAAGACTCACGCGGCCTAGAGTCGTTAAGAAATTGAGGGGGACCTCTTCATTGACACAAAGTCGCGTATTCCCCCATCTTACACTCGGAAGAGGTGGCAGAGGAGTTTATGAACCGAGATTGTCGGGCACCTAAACTCCGTTATTGTTAACTAAACGAAATCAAACATGTATTAAGTGAATGAAATCAATTCCTAGTTAATCAAATTGGTTAGGATTAACCCACTAATTGTAATTTATCTCTGTTTAATTTTAAATCATTACTTTAATCGTCAAGTTAACATGAGACTAAGTAAATTGCAGTATTCAATTATTCACACTTTTCCCTGTGGGAACGATATCCGATCTTCAAAGATCCATTATATTAAAACTTAGACCTCGTATACTTGCGAGAGTAAGTAGCGACATATTCCACGCGCTACCATTAGTTTTAATTCCATTTTATGCCACTCCATGTTTAATGCGTTTGGTTCATGTGGCTGATGAATTAGATGATTTTAGGTTAGGAATTTTATACTTGCGAGAGATTGAGTTTTTAACTGGAATTGAGAGTGCATAATTTAGGTTGTTGTGAGTTTGGGAGGAGATCAACACTTATGTATTCGAGTCAGGAATTTATGATCTTGATCAAGTTCATGATTTACCAACTAGAATCTCTATTTAATTGTGTTAACCTTACTAATGCTTCCAATTTATGGTCCCATATGATGGCTTGGTTGATTTGAGAACTTGGAATTTGACACTCGGGAGAGGTAATTTTGGGTTCAGACTCAGGTTAAACACAATGTAAGTTTTAATAAATCAAGAGATTATTAAAACATGGGAATTAAGAGATGAAATCAAGCCCCTAGAACAATTGTGCATAGGAAATCCATATTTTATTTTGTTTTCTTTGTGTTTATATTTGTTTTTAGTTTATTTTTAGCCAAATCTAAATTTGGTCACCTAGACAAATTTAGGTTACAATAATCGTGGTACTTAGCAATGATTTAAACTAATCCCTGTGGATATGACACTCTACTCACCTTATACTATTAAAACTTGACCCGTACAATTGTGGTGTAGAAAAATAAATCGCTACCAACATGTTGTCTTGTATTGATTTTGTTTAGCTTTGAACGAATTTTGGGTGGAAGGCAAGATCTTCAAATATTTTCTAATGATTGGAAATCATTACCAATTATCTCCTTCCTTCCAATAATATTTCTTGCACATGGATGTATTAATGGCTCGATATAACACATTCGGTTCAGTTTAGGGGCAAAATACTGATTAGTTTCACTATTTTGATTTAGTTTCCATTAATGCTTTCTAGATTTATTGAACCTAGTCTAGACATTTCACCATTGCATTTAATGCTTGGTTAGCACTCCTACGGTTGGCTTCGAATTGAATCGGGTTAACTCGCCTTGTAACCAACGATTGGTTTTCAAGTTCCTAGTTAACCCTAAGATATTTTTGTGAAAATATCGAGATCCTTTGAACCTATCCATTCCATGTCATCCCAATCATTTATCTCATGATTGGATGTGCATTTAATACATTGTCTATGTGGCAAACCAATTTGATTTGGTTTCGGTAATGGGTAGTCATGATTCAAGGTTTTCGGTTACACCTAAAATATTTTGCTCAAAATATCTAGATACCTCAAATGTAGCCTATCCATGTCATCCCAAACATTAAATTCTTTATGGAATTGTCATTTAATGCACAATAATTCCTAACTTAGGTGGTGAACAAAATCAACTTGGTTTCAATAACGGTTGGTTACACCCTAAGTGTCTTGGTTTCTTTCCTAGATATTTTGTAGCAAACTTATAGGAAGGTTCCTTGGAATTTTCATTCCCTATTTTATGGCCTTAAATGAGGGCTAGGACCTTAATTTATTGGGCCTCGGTTGGTTTGTCAAGACAAATTGAATTTGGTGTAATTCCAAATCAAGCCCAACTCCTTAATCACCTTTGTGATTTAGGGATTTTTATGAACATTCCAAGACTTGATTAAGGTCTCTTGGATTGTTTCTTGGTGGTATGTGATATAATATGCACAACTGAAACAATTATTTTTTGGTGCTAAACCAACAAGATTGAATAATTGTAAATGTTTCAAGGTCAAGGTAGGTAACCGAGGAAATTGTTTGAAGTATCCTATAATTTGAGGGTAGTGGACAATTTTTATCTATATTGAAGATGATTTAATGAAAATAAAACTTTTATAAAGTCATTTTTGACCCTCTTAAATTATGGGAATTTCAAGGTTGACCCGAAACTTTTACTTAATCGCATTTTGTCAAATTTAACATTTCTATTGTATTTTTGGTAGGAAATTGTTTATACCTGGAATCAATGATGTAATGATTGGATATTATTAGACAATGAATATGGATTTCGATTCCAACTAGGCCTGACTCTCTTATGAGATCCCCAAAGTAGTTTCCAACTGACACGCCCTGTATTTCGATAGCAAGAGAAGTAGAGAATCGGGAACATGATGAAATCAAGTTTCATCCCTTCCTCTCTACGTCCTCCAAATCCATTCATTTTGAAAATAGTTTTTCAGGGGCTTTTTTAGGCGTCGGTTTCGAAAAACTTCTTGGGCTAAGATTTTTTTTTAAAAATGGAGTCCACACAGGTCTATAAACAAGAGATATTCTTTAAGTGTGGGAGTTGGTTATACTCAGTGAATGTGTTAGACACCCCCAGATACCCGTCCGAAAATGGTACCTTAGTATAAATAGATATTCACTATTAAACACTATCCAAAGCAGTTTTCTTTGATTACTTAAACACGAATAATTCTCTTTTTTCTCTTTTTATGCATTTTTAGCATGGCATAGTAGAAAGCAAATAATTAATGCAGCTACAACTTGACAATAGTTTATATATAGAAAAGATATGTAAATATGCAAGCTATAATAAATAAAATGCAAACTAAGAGTAATTTGTTTCGATATGTAATCGAAACCGCACGTGTGTTTCCTACTTATCTCAAATGAGAATTAAGTTTGTATAAAGTTTGTTTTGGTTAAGGTTAAAGATTGTTTTTTATTATTTAAGGTGACCAAACCTGGATCGTAGGCTGCCTACATGATTTGGGTGGTTCAAAGATCAATTTAAACGTAGTTCATTTTTGTCTCATTAAAGGAATATGGTTTATTATTAAAGGTGTGTCTGAACCCACATTGGCTGCCTATATACTTTGGGTGGATACAAAAGATTAGGTTAAACATATTTCATTGTTGTTACATTTGAAGTAAAGTGGTTTATTATTAAAGGTGTGACCGAACCCTTCTGAGATGCCTATATAATTTGAGTGGTTACCAAAGATTAGGTCAAATGTAGTTCGGTATTGTTACGGTTTGAAAGTTGGGTTGATTTTAGTTACAAGCTTACTTAGTTTTAGTTAAGAGCTAAATTGGTTTAGTTTAAAAACTAGTTTGTTTTAGTTAATATCAGTTGATTATTAGTTAGTTTTGGTTGATTATAAGTTAGTTTTGGTTTTGAACAACCTAAATCACAACCTTAGTTAGTAATTATTAACAGTTCTTAGCATTGTGAACAACTTGAATCACAACCGTAATTAGTTATATTATTAATTGCCTCTTAAGTGTGCTTGATGTTATTGATGTTCTTGAAATAGTTTTGTAAAATTTTGAAATGCTTGGAATGATTTACGTATGATTTGAGCATAGTTTGGGTATTATAGCAACGATTAAGTGTTTGTTTGATTGTTTTAGCAAGATTAAGTGTTTGTTTTTATTGATTATGAGTTATGTGAGTTTTATACTTGGAATTAAAATGTGTTAATTACATAATTCTACTATATAAAAGCAACATATACAAGATTAACCAAAGATCATAGGGTGTTTCATAGAAACCTAACTACTTAGAGGATGTAGTTTTCCCTAAGTGTTTACCACCTTTCCTTCCTTGATCTTCCTAGTTTGTGGTTTATCGGTGGTTGTCGATTCTACGAGTTCTTAGCCAAGAACACCCTACTTAGGGGATGTCGTCATCTATAAGTAGCTAGTCTCTCTTCCTCCTTAGCCCTCTTTGCGTAGTGTTGTTCGGTAGTCTTTGATCCTTCATGTTCTTACTCTAAGAACTTCAAGAACACCTTCCAGGACAAGATTTCAATAGAAGAACAACGTGTTATTTGAGAAATATGTATAACTAGCCTAGGACCCAAGAGAGTTGCTATAGTTTAGATAGAAAAGCTAGGCCTTCAAGATATGCAAATATTAGAGTAGAGGCCTTGTATTTATAGGCCTGGGGTCCTGCATATTAGCCAATGTTCAAGCAATTCCAGGTTGTTCCCTGGGGGTGTTTTTCCTAGGTGGCCTATTTTATTCCTTTGATCTTGTTTGGCTTGGAACGAATTTGTGATTGTGGTTTCTCAAAGATTTGGTAATGACTAGAAATTATTATTAATGATTGGTAATCATTACCAATCATTATCCTCCCACCAATCACATTCCTCACACATGGGTATATATATGACTTGATATGATGGATCAGGTTCGGTTTAGGGGCTAAGTATTGGTTAGATTCAATATTTCAGTTTGGTCATCATAAATGCTCCCAAGGTGCATTGAACCTAGTCTTAGGTTGTTAATTTGTATTTAATGCGAGGTGACGAGTCATTTCTTGGAGAGCACTCCTACTGTTGAGTTCAGATGGAACCGGGTTAACTTGGCTTGTAATCAACAATTAATTTCCAAGTCTCCTAGTTTCCCTTACATATTATTGTGAAAATATCTAGGTTCAATGTATCCACCCATTCCATGTCATCCCTAAGAATTTAATGCTTGTTAGGATGTGCATTTAACGCATTGCTCGGAGGCCACACATTTGGTTGGGTTTCGGTAATGGGTCGTCACGATTCAAGGTTTTCGGTTGATTCTAAGATGTTTTGCTTAAAATATCTAGATATCTTGAATGTTTTATTGACATGTCATCCCATGCATTTAATTCTTAAAGGAATGTGCATTCAGTGCTCATTGAATGCTTTACTTAGGTAGTGAACCGAATCGGTTTAGTTTCAATAATGGTTGGCTATACCCTAACTGTCTTAGCTCGGCATGGTAAGGAATTATCAGGAAATCTGGTTTGTCTTTCTTCATTTCTTTCTCAGCTCGGACTATGCCAGTGGTGAACAAGACTCAAATATGGGCTATTATCCTCGGCTCTCCATTCTTCCCAAGTTGTTTGTCGAATCCCTTGTTTAGGCTCGAAACAAAACCCAGTCCGTAGGTGTCTAGATTTTGTCTGGTCCCCAATAGGGATCGCACTTATGCTTTTCCTTTTTCGACTTCTATCTTGAAGTCAAATTTCATAATGTTCATGTGAGTAGCTAACAAAATGGTAGAAGCGGACAATTTGGGTGTTGGTGGTAGACTTTCTTCCCGAACATATGAAGCACTAGAAATGTTGAATGCCAGGAAAGAAGTTTCCTAATCGACATGCTCGGTTACTATCACAAGTTCAATAGGGTTCGGTAGATAGCATAATCTTCCTCAGCATAGATGGTGAGAATACAATCCGTGAAGATAAATTTCATCTCCGGGTGGAGAGATGAGGCAACTGCCCCAACGGAGTGTATACAGGGTCTTCTGATAAATAGGTTATAGGTAGTTGGTACGTATAAGACATGCAGGTCCACTTGAAAATTGACTGTGCCTATAACAATTGGTTACGTAATTTCTCTCATAGACTCTCTTTGTTCGCCATCGAAAGCTCTGATGGTGATAACTATTCTCTGGATTTAGTCCTTGTTTAACTTTATATTCTTCAACGTACTTAGAAGACATATGTTGAGCGCAGACCCATTGTATACCAGAATTCTAGATAGGATGAAGTCCCGATACCGCATTGATATGTTAAGAGGTTTGATATGCCCAGTTCCTTCATAGGGTAACTCATCATTAGTAAAGGTGACAAGATTGACATTGAGGATATTCTCAACTATATTGGTGAATTGATCCTATGATGTGGAACTTGGTTCATGGGTGGAAGCGTTTACTTTTTTCATGTCTTAATACTCTTGCAAGTGCACGAGGTCAAGTTTTAATATAGTAGACCTTTTGATCAGATATCGTCCTCTGGGAATCGTGTTTGATTAATTGAATACCACAATTTGCATGGTATTATATTATCCCAACTTTATAAGAAATGTTTGAAATTAAATATTTAAAAACTAAGTTAAACTAAAAACTATTGGGAAAATTCTAATTAAGTTGATTACCTAGGGATTGATTTCATTCACTTAATACATGATTAACTTCATTTAATTAACAATAATGGTGTTTATCCTATCCGATAATCTCGATATCTTTAACTCACTCACCACCTCTCCCGAGTGTAAGATGAGTGAATATGCGACTTCACATCAACGAAGAAGTCTCCCTCAATATCTTAAAGACACTAGGCCACATGAGTCTTGCCCTAACCTCATGGATTGCACAATTTCTAACTTCCTCCCGGGTTATTAGATCGTCGCGTTGTGTTTACCCTAGCTCAAATTTGGGATTACCTCTCCCGAGTGTCAAACCCCGTATTATCAAAACCAACCTTAATACCTTAATAAGTATATTAAAATTCTAATAAAATGGTAAACACAATCAAATTAAGACAAACAACTGTTAAAGAAACATATATTAAATCAAACGCGTATTTACAAGAACTACATCGATCCCTAGATAATATTTATTTAGCCTACCATGATCTTAGTTATTGAAACATTAAAACAAGAGGAATTCATCATCATTCACAATAAAACGTTAAGTTACAAAAATAGAAACAAAGAAAGAAAAATCAAATCTTAAAGTGGAGTGGTCCACTGTCACCAAAGATCAATCCGAAAATGTTTCCTCTTATCCGATATGTGAATCTCCTCATTGAGCTCTCAAAATAGGCTTAGGATCAAGTTTCTAATATTAGGAACCTCTTTGATAAAGGGGGGAAAAAGAGGTTTTATAGAATGTTTCAGAATATCTGAAAAATAGATATTTTCTACACAGATGGACCGCCTCGGCAGTGGTTCACCGCTACGGTGGTGAGTTAAGCCAGTTAACTTCACCGCTACGGTGGTGAGATTGACATTAAGCACACTGGACTTTCACTAACTCGGTGGTGAATGACCGCTGCGGCGGTGACTTCTGCATAATTCTGGCTGCATCTCCACCACCTCAGTGGTGGCTTGATCACCGCGGCGGTGGGTTTACTATTCTAAAACCTTATTTTTTTCACTGTTTCTTCATTATTTTTCTATCGCTTCGCTTGTTTTATCTATTGATTATGTCCCTACACCTGATTTACATAAAAACGAACTAAAATGCAATAAAATATTACTAAAATACTCAAAAACTACCAAATTTGGCTTAGAACTTGATAGGTATTTTTAACCTATCAAATACCCCAAACTTTGAATTTTGCTAGTCCTTGAGCAGAACACCCTAACACTAAAACAAACTAACTATACTAATTAACTAACTAACTAACTACTAAAAATGAATAAACTTTAACAAATAAGAAGTAAACGCATGCGAGTTCCAAGTTTAATCGAACAAACCAAGTTGTTCCTCCCTCAACAGCCCTCAATTAGATCAAGTTCGGGAAATAACACACACCACGTGGTGTTCTAAAATTTCAACACTCAATATCAATAAAAACCATTCTAGATCCAGTTAAAGTGTGTGTGAGATAACTCAAATATATAACTATCTAAACACTAGATTGGATTATTTAGTAACTAAGCTCATGACTTAAACCATTTAAGGATTAGGAAAACCGTATGCTTGATTGGGCTCGACTATCTACTAATGTAGGTTCAAAAATTCAAACAGATCAATAGGGCTTGGATAGGCATTGGACAACGGCCAAAGGTATCTCAGGAATAGAAAATAGGTAATCGTTATAATTACGATAATTCAACGATACCTGAGGCACAAACTCTTGTGGCTATATCTCTCTCGTAACCCCAAATATTTAAAACACATCTCTGAACAAGACTTTAAGAACTTTGTATTCACTTGTCAAAAGAACGAAAGTAAAAACTATATTCATATATTTTTTATTTTTTTTTAGTAACATAACACACTCCCGAACTTAATTTTAGAGGCGGGCATATAGAATTCAAAGAATGACAAGTGAATACACTAATACTGAACCAATAAAAATTCGTCTGAAACCCATCTGCTCACTTCAAGTAGCATAAAATAATGCTAACTTGATTTCACTAAATTCGTGCGTTTATCTTAGCGACAATGGTTTGGAAAAATTTTAATTGGCTAGGGTTTTGATACATGTTCAGAATTGAAAAGGTTATCGGCTTCGACAAGGTAACAAGGGATAAATTTTCATGGTTAGCTTAAAAGGTTCAAGCGATAAAAATTAAGGCCTAAATCATGTCTCCTAAACTACCTCACCGAGGATTTCACCTCAAGTTTCCCCCAATCACGTTCTAGATTCCTCAAATTTGTCATGGACTTATTACTGAATAATCGGCGTCAAATCGTTTCAATGATTATACAGTGAGTCTACGTTATCATGCAATTTTAGGATCAAAATTATTTTTTACCTAATCGACATGCCAAACACATAAAACACACATGAATAGTATCACTCCCGACCTCGATATACAATTAGAGGATAATTTTCATCATTAGAAAATGGCCGAGATGAACTCAACAACTCAACACGCTAATACTACTTCATACATAAATATCTCTACACTAAATCTAAACACTAACATACATACACTAAACTAATTATTTCACATGCATAAACACAAAAATTTAACTAAAACTTAACTATATGTTAACATCTACAATATACATCTAAGCTTTCACAAAGCTTAACTAGGCATATATAAAACATCCATGTATAATACATCAAAATTTTGTACATCTTTTCTAACAAAAACAAAATTGGATGAACATCCCCCAAACTTAAAGTAGCCAGTGTCCATACTGACATAGCAGTGAACCCAATAACAGTATATAGCATTCATGAGAAAATATTGGGTTCTTGAACACATACCTAGGAGATAAGACATAGAAGTCTCACCTCCAACTGTCGACCTGGAGGAACGTCATCGCCACTACTATCTGTACAACTGCAATTGTGGCATGGACGGATAAGCGTCTATGTTGATGCTGAGGTGCTCGCTAATAAGCCGTTGGACTTGATCTTGAAGATGTGTATACTGGTCTAGGAACGTCCCGAGCTTGACATTTCGGAGATCTGAATTATATTGCCCTTGGTAAAGAACACGATTTTCAAGCCGGACATCCTGGAGATCTTTATAGACCGTTTCCAAAGTGACTTCACCGGGGGGGCCTCAGATGGTCCCGCCTCTTTCGCTTCAGGCCTTTTCTCTTCTTCAATTTTTTGCTCCTCTGCCCTTTGCGCTCCGATTTTCCATATCCGATTTATCATAGGTAGATCGAGCAGAACGATAGGAGGGCAAGATCTATCCCCAATTATTATTACACCGGCCCGTCGGAATAGGTCGATCAATAGCAAAGGAAATGGAAGACCGGCCTTTGTTTTATTGATGGCATGAAGAATAGAAGAGTAGATCAAGAACCTGACATTGAGTGGCTTACCCATCTGAATCGAATATAGCATCATGGCCCTTTTTTTGGAGACATTCGATAACTGAGATTTAGGGAAAAGGCTTCCCTAAACAAAATGGTACCATATTTTGGGGATAGGATTGAGGAACTTAGCTGGGAAAGTAGCTAGACTCGGCCCTATGTGAGTCCACTGGACGTTTCCTGATGTGATGGCTCGGATTACAGTGCCCATGCTCGGATCTCTACCCCCATATTGTTCATAAGATGGTTTCGGGGCTGCCAATCCCAAAACTTCATTAATGTGCTCAGGACTGAATGAAACAGGGTGAATTTGGACCCTTGTCCAGTTTTTATTTTCTTTGATAATGGTTGCATAGAATTCCCTCACTAAAGCGACCTCGCCTTAGGGTGGTGATTTGCAAAAACCTTCCCAATCGCGACTTCGGATCACATCATGAAATTTCACCAGGAGACTTACTAATTGCCCAAATCCATGTTTTCAAATTCATATCTGCTTCTGTTTGAAACGGTTGAAATGCTCCTCGGCTTGTTTGGAAACAAATCAGGCGGAATCATAGTCACCGACGGGACCCCCAGCATGAGAACTCGAACCTTATCCCCTTGCCCTTTTTAATGTGGCTTAATTAGTCATGGATCCTATCAATCATAATAATAAGACATGAAAACCCAATCATATATGAACAATGGAAAATAATCGCCCGAATCAACACTGTCAAGAACACATCACAATCTCAATACGCACACACTAATTGCAATGGTTTCAACAAAATTTCAATAATGTAGCATGAAATTTTGTATCACACAATGTAACAATCCATATAAATCTTGTTCATCACCAAAAATCAAACCGAAATCCCATAGATAAATAAAATCGTGAAACTAGGGTTCAAGGGTTTAGGGCACAATCCAAATTCAATGATTCTTAATATGAATATGAATATCAACCAAATATTTCAATGTATAGATGAAATATAGGAGCAAAAGTACTTGCTTTGTTGAAAAAAATTGGTCCAAACGATTGAAAATGGATGAAATCACACCTTCTATTCCTTAAACCCTAGGATTCAAAAATGGGGTGGAAGATTGATTTTTGGAGGATGATTCATGGTGGAAATCACAAATTTTGTAAATGGAATGATGAATTTATGGGTTGGAAACGGTTTGGGAGGATGAAAATTGAGAGATTTGGGTTTTAGAGGTGGTTGTGGCTATTTAAATGAGTGGTATGGTCTTTATTCAAACAGAGACTTCACCGTCGTGGTGGTGGAGTGCCTTTTTTAAAACCCAAACATTCTATTATTTCACCACTGGTGCTAGAATATTACATCGCCACTTTCACAGCAAGTGCACGGGTCAAGTTTTAGTATAGATGGGAAGGGGTAGGGGTTATCGTATCCACAGGGATTGGTTGAGATTATTATCGAGTACCGCGATTGTCATAACCTAACTTTATTTAGGCAATACAAATTAAGTTTATAATTAATTAATACTAATACTAAGTTGATTAATCTAACTATACTAATACTACATTGATATGTTTAGGGAAAATATTGCCTAGGGATTAATTTTGTTTACAAAAACGTGTTTAGTCTCGTTTAGTTTATAATAATGGCATTCGACATATCAGACAATCTCTGTATCGTAAACTTACTCGCCACCTCTCCCGAGTATACGACAAGTGAATATGTGACTTTGTTTCAACGAAGAAGTCTCCCTCAACGTCTTAACGACACTAGGTCACATGAGTCTTGCCCCAACGTCATTGATTGTATATTTTTTAACTCCCTCCCGGGTTATTAGATCGTCGCGTTGTGTTTACCCTAGTCCGAATTCGGGGTTACCTCTCCCGAGTGTCAAACCCCGTATTCTCTAATTATCTAAACAAGCATAATATCAAAGAATAACGGTAAACACAATCAAATACAACGAACAACCATTAACGAAAGAAAAATTCAAACAATCAACAATTTCATAAAATATATTAATCTCTAAACAAAATCTATTTAATTCATGGCCATAACCATTTATACAATGAAAACTAAGCTAAACATGCTCAACAACCTAGCAAAGTTAAGAAAATAAAGAGAGAAACAGAAGAACACAGTCGTAGTCTGAAGATTTATCGCTAAACCTGTCCAATGATCGCTTCTCATTTATTGCAACGTGTTATTCTCTTTCGGAATTGGTTGAGCACACCCCAAAACATTCTCAAAATATTAAGAACCTTAAGGGGCCTCTTATGGCCAAGGTCCTCAAAAAGGAAGAGATGAAAAGGGTTTAAATAGGGAGCAAAATATCAAAAACATATCTAACAGCTGTATAGAGTGACAGCCGTGGCAGTGGGTATGTCGGTTAAGCCACAGCCTCGGCAGTGGAATTAGGGACCATCATGTTCTTTCACCACCTCGGCGGCGGGATGTCAGTAACATTTTGGTCCTTCTCTATATGCGTGAGCGATCGTCGCTATGGCATGGCCGACGGTGTGTATCACCGCTACGGTGGTGCATACCTGTGGCCTCCTCTATTTCGGGTCAATACAGTAGGATGTAGGTATGTGGGAGTGTTGTTCGGGTCGTCGTCCGTTGACCCTCAGTGATCGTGTGTGTGGGCATTCCGGTTCAGTGTTATGCTTGTGTGTGTGTTTTACCTAGTTTGGTCGACGATGGAAGTGTAGGACAGTGTATGTATGTGTGTAGTGTGTTGATCAGTGTGTGTATGTGTGTGCATGGGTGTGTTGCTGAAAAGAAAAAAACTATTTTGGTAGCTGGTGCGTCGCCGGCAAGGGGGCTGGTCGGCCGATGATGGTTTCAGCGGCGGAGCACAACTGAAAACAGAAACAGGAAAAAAGAAAAAAAAAAAAAAAAGGAAGAATAAGGGAAAGAAAAAAAAATAAGAAAAAATAAAAAATAAATTTGAGCAAACCACCCCGAAAAATTAAAAACCTATTTCACGGCCCGTCAACTATTCGGAATGAGTAACGTTTCTATTAAGTTTATTTCAGATTATTGAATTGAATTC
Source organism: Eucommia ulmoides (assembly GCA_016647705.1). NCBI lineage: Eukaryota > Viridiplantae > Streptophyta > Magnoliopsida > Garryales > Eucommiaceae > Eucommia > Eucommia ulmoides. Next base: position 21,806,313 of record CM028331.1, read on the forward strand.
TAACATCAGAATTTTGGAATCGGAATAATAAATTGGGACCGTGTGTATTACTAAATTTTATGCAATTATTCTTTTTAATGAAATAAAAATTACCCGGAACAGTAATTTTCATAAGTAAAATGTGGGAAATAGAAAATTTTGGAACTTAGGGTCTGCATTTCAGGATTTGATTATTTTGCATAAAATACTAATTTAGGCCCTACCATTACTAGGTTCGCAAACGCTAACATCCCGGTAGGTTTGGACGGTGCTGTTATTGTAGCACAAGAAGCGAGGTGAGTGTACTGTCTTCTTGCCAAACTATTTTCTGTATATATATATATATATGTTGATGACATATGTGTTTGTTTACACTGTACGATTTCATAAATGATATGGATCAAACAAGTTTTGGGAATTGTGTTGGTTTCTAAAAGAAGGCTTAAAAATAATTTTCGTTAGATATGTGTGGATTATATTTCTCCCCGTAGGGGGTGTGGATTATATTTCTCCCCATAAGGGGTGTGTATTATATTTCTCCCCAAATGGGGTGTGGATATTTCGTAGGAAGGCATTCCTACGAATGTTACGGTACCGTTACAACTCCCAGTCTTGAGGTTAAAACGATCACTATAGCTAGCCAGTGTGTGTTGTGGTGGAGTGGTGGTTTGAGACGTGATGTTTATCTATACTGTATGATTTATTATTTATTGTGATGATTGGTACGACATTTATACTAGATGGTTTTGAAATAGAACTTACATATATTGCTTTATTTTCCCTACATATATTGTGAAGACTTTTACACGCTATGTGACACCTAGATACTTATGCTTGATCCATATTTAAATGATGTATTATTTAGAATGTGTTATTATGTAAAAATGTTTGTTTTAAGAATACAGTACACTCGCAGGTGAAATAGCTAGGCGTCGGTCCCCTACTGGCACTAGGTAGAGTCCGGCAATAGTATAGGGAGGGAGTATTTTTGGGAGGTGCTGTCTGAGGCGAACCTAGGAGAGGTTCATTGTTGTTTTTATTTTTATTTTTATTTTTGTTAATAAAAAATCAGGGACGGGTGTGTCCCTAGTTAGAGAAAATGTTTATAGCCTGATTTTGGTGATTGTATAATTATGATTGTCTACTGTCGCTTTCTAGTTGTTTTGTCCCTCAGAGGATGTCGTGTCGATATCACGTCGGCCCCATAGGTGACGGGTGTCCGGGGTGGGGGTTGACAATTTTGTATCAGAGCTTAGGTTATAGGTTCTGTAGACTTACTAGTGCTTGTAGCGTAAAGGATCAGGAGATAGGAAGACGTATCAGTTATCTAGTCAGTAGGGGACTTTAAGATAGGGTGTCAGTGGATGTTGTTGATACTTGCGTAATAGTTAATTAAGGTATATTAATTGCTGTCATTTTTCTGGTTGACCTAGTTAGTCGTTGAATTGAATTTTATGGCTGATAACAGGTATAGAGGGGGGAGATGAAACCTCTGGGAGTGTGGGACCCCAGGGGCAGGCGGAATCCCCGAGGTAAATGGAGCCTTAGGAACAAAGAGGTAGGGAGCAGGGAAGTTTGCATATTGTGGAATCCCACACGCAGGGTGATATGTTGCAAGGGAGCTTAGATGCGGTCGAAAGAATTTTGCAGGCCGCTGCCCAACCGACGGAGCAGCAAGCGAGGATTATGGAAAGTCAAAGGGCCCAAAGTGATACTGCCATATCTCAGGCGGTACGACTGAAGAGGTTCAAGGAGTTAGACCCTCCGACTTTCACCGGGACGGCGGGTCCGGCTGATGTGGAGAATTGGATTAGAGGTGTGGGTCATGTATTTGAGGCGATGGGAATTGTCGACGATAGTCGAGTTTTCCTTACCACTTTTCAGCCGAGGGAGGAGGTCGAGCATTGGTGAGAAGAAATAAAAAGGTTAATTTTTAGTTCTGGCGAGGAGATCACGTGGGGTCGTTTTGTTGCCGTGTTTAACGAGAAATATATTCCTGAGTCTTACCGATTCCAGATGGAGGAAGAATTTATCGTGTTGAAGCAAGAAAAGATGACAATTCAGCAGTACGAAGTCAAATTTGATTCTTTATCCCGTTTTACCCCTAATCTGGTAAAGATGGAAGAGGCGAAATGCAGACGTTTCCGGAAGGGACTTCAGTTAGAGATTCGTTCCAGGTTGACAAGCAAGCGGATTAAGAATTATGCAGAGTTGGTGAATATGGCACAGCTAGTGGAGAGGGATGTGCAGGAAGCCGTCGAGAGTCGAGAGCAATTCAAGAAGAGCCGATTTGAGTCACCCAGTAGATTTTCGGGTGGCACTTTACGAGGGACGGTATCTCGACCGCCAGTTACTCAGGCCTCATCGTTTGGCCAATCAGTCAGAAGTCGTGGTCCCCGACAATCCTATCCCAGGCAACTATAAAGTGCAACAGAAGCTAGTATGGGTCCGCAGAAGTATGGGAGGAGTCAGCCGGTTACTAAAACTGGGTGAAATAGATGTTATCAGTGTGGAGCACCGGGTTATTTAGCTAGAGATTGTCCTAGGGGAGGACTGATATGTTTTCATTGTCATGAGCTGGGTCACATATCTACGCATTGTCCGAAACTTACTTCTACACTTGTGCCTCCTGCGAACAGTATGGGTAGTGTGGGTCCTAGCACTGCCCAAGGGCTTGGTAGAGGATCGGCTGGTAGACCTCCAACGCGAGGCCGTGTGTTTGCTACTACGCGATAGGATGCTCAGGCTACTCCTGATATGGTCACAGGTATCATATCTTTATATGCTAGAGATGCTCGTGTACTTATTGATCCCGGTTCTACGCATTTATTTATTTCAGCAACCTTCATGATGCAAGTAGGCAGATTTCCCATTCTTTTATCATATCGTATTGTTATTTCTACTCCAGTAGGTAAGTCGGTCTGGATCGATAGTGTGTATAAAGACAGTCCACTTCGGTTTGGTGATAGAGAGTTATTGGCAGATCTATTACCCTTGAGTATTCATGATTTCGATATAATACTGGGTATGGATTTGCTATCCGGATATCATGCCACAGTGGACTGTTTCAAGAAAGAAGTGGTATTTCGAATCTCAAGCGAGCCAGAGTTTGTATTTGTTGGAGATAGAATTATCACTCCTGTCAATTTAATTTCAGTTCTAGAAGCTAGGAAATTATTGAGGAAGGGATGTCAGGGATATCTTGCGCACGTGATTGACACCAGTCAGAGAGAAATTCCGGTGGCAGATATTCCAATAGTCAGAGATTTTTCTGACGTATTTCCGGAAGAATTGCCAGGGTTGCCTGTAGATAGGAAGATAGAATTCATGATCGAGTTACTTCCCGGCACTACCCCTATATCGATTCCATCTTATCGTATGGCACCTACTGAGCTGAAAGAGTTGAAAGTACAGTTGCAAGATTTATTAAACCATGGGTTCATCAGGCCTAGTGTCTCCCCATGGGGTGCCCCAGTGCTGTTCATGAAGAAGAAGGATGGCACGTTGAGAATGTGTATTGATTATCGGTAGCTGAATAGGGTGACGGTTCGCAATAAATATCCGTTGCCTAGGATTGATGACTTGTTTGACCAGCTCCAGAAAGCTAAAGTATTTTCCAAGATAGATCTTCGATCGGGGGTACCACCAATTGCAAGTCAGAGATAGGGACGTAGGAAAAACAGCATTCCGTATGAGATATGGACACTATGAATTTTTGGTTATGCCCTTTGGATTAACAAACGCCCCTGCTGCTTTCATGGACTTGATGAACCGTATCTTTCAACCTTATCTGGATCAATTTATCATAGTGTTCATTGATGACATATTGGTCTATTCCCAAAGTAGGGAAGAGCATGCGAAGCATCTCCAACTCGTATTGCAGACGTTCCGAGAAAAGCGGTTATATGCGAAATTTAGTAAATGTGAATTCTGGCTAGATCATATAGTATTTTTGGGGCATGTTATTTCAGGAGATGGTATCCAGGTAGACCCAAAGAAAGTTGAAGTTGTTGTTTAGTGGGAAAGACCGAAAAATGTGACTGAAGTTCGAAGCTTTCTAGGATTGGCAGGTTATTATCGACGGTTCGTGCAAGGATTTTCCATTATAGCTACCCCGTTGACTCGATTGACACGCAAGGAATCCAAATTTGAGTGGAACGATAAATGTGATCAGAGTTTCCAGGAGTTGAAGAGTAGATTGATATCGGCACCAATATTGTCCTTCCCGTCAGAAGGTGGTTTCGTGATTTACAGTGACGCGTCACACCAAGGGTTGAGATGTGTTCTGATGCAGTATAGTCACGTGATTGCATATGCATCTCGGCAATTGAAGAACCATGAGCGTAATTACCCGATGCACGATTTGGAGTTGGCAGCAATTGTGTTCGCGTTGAAGATTTGGAGGCACTACCTGTATGGCGAGACATGTGAAATATGCACCGACCATCAGAGTTTGAAATACTTGTTTACTCAGAAGGAATTAAATTTGAGGCAGAGGCGTTGGATAGAGTTGATCAAGGATTATGATTATACTATCCATTATCATCCAAGAAAGGCTAATGTTGTAGCAGATGCTTTGGGTCGAAAATCGGCAGGTTCGGTCATACACATACGAGTCGCGCATGCTAACTTGTATGCAGAGTTGAGATCGTTGCGAGTATAATTAGCGGTTGGTCAGATGGAAGCATTGCTTGTAACCTTGACTTTGAGGCCGACATTGATTAACCGCATTATGGAAGCTCAAAAGTCAGATGTTTTATTGGAGAGGATTCGGGATGAAGTAAAAAATGGTCACAGAACTGATCATCATATCTGGGATAGTGACGAAGCTTTGATGTGTGGGAATAGGCTGTGTGTGCCTAATGACGTCAATTTGAAAAAATATATCTTGGAAGAGGCGCATAGCTCAGCGTACGCGATGCATCCAAGGAGCACCAAAATGTATCGGGATTTGCGTGAGCATTATTGGTGGATCGGAATGAAACGGGAAATCGCAGAATTTGTTGCCAGGTGCCTTGTTTATCAGCAAGTAAAGATTGAGCACCAACGTCCAGGTGGGTTATTGCAATCTCTACCCATTCCGGAGTGGAAGTGGGAGCATATCACGATGGATTTCTGATTGGTGTGAAAAACCTATCTATTTCCAATCTGAATTGGTTAGTTTTCGAATATGTTTATATTTATTTTTATTATGTTTTAATTAGTATCTATACTTTTTGTATAACTCAAGTGTGTAGGTAAAAAAGATAGGAAACTGGAGCTAAAATGATGAGATCGAACCAAAGCGGTTCGAAGTTACGGTGGATAAACAAGCTCGGAGGCTAAAATATGAAATATGCCCACCGCTTAAGCATCCAGACCACCGCTTAAGCGATGAAGATGCAGAGAAGTACAAAATGTTACTGACGGACGACCGCCTGAGCGGAAATTATACCGCTTAGGCGAAAATCCAGCAGAGGACGAAAAAGGGCTACTGATAGCCACTCACCTAGGAGGAATTTCTACTGCCTAGGTGAAAATCCAACATAATGTTCTCCAGTCCACCGCCTACTTCACCGCCCAGGCGATCAGACTTAACCAACCTAATTCCGCCTAGGCGGAATTTCCACCGCCTAGGCGGATTTGCCCTGTACAGTCTTGAGATATTTTTAGATATTTTTAGGATATTTTTTCTATAAATATCCCCTCTCCTCCCCCTTTTGCCGGATCTCTCTCATATCTCTTGCATTTTTGAGCCCCTTAATCTATAGTTAAGCCAAGGGTTAGGAATTTTAGGTGTGGAGCTCACATCCCGAACTGGAGAAGACGGCAAATCTTGAGGGCATTCTGAAAAACCTCGCCAATCTTGAGGGCGTTCTGAAAATGTCAGGCCGAGGACATTAAACCACGCGCTTCTTGTAAGGCAACCCAAGGTCAAATAAGTTAAATCCATCACATCCGACTTGATTCGGAGGCGAGATCCTCTCGCCTCCAAGGTAAGTGTTCTAAACACCCTTCGTCAGCATGCTTTAAATTTCATATGTTGAAGAATGATGATTGGGATCGCTGAGGACACTGTCCACTTTGAGTTTGGGGGTGATGTGTAGTAGTAGTATGTTAGTTTATGTGTTATTGTTTTTCCGTATTGCATGTGTGTTTAGGTTAGATTGTGTTTATGTTTTTGTGTTGTTGTTTATATGTTGAGTTTTGCATTCATCTGGGCTGTGACCCGATGATGAAAATTACCCCTGGTTGTTTTCGAAGTCAAGGGTAATACCCATGCATGTGTGATTCTGTGTGCTTGACTATGCTTCTTGGTAAAAATTATTGTAGATCCTAAATTGCACGGGCACATAGACTCAATTTATTTTTATTCAATTGATTTGAAGACGATTATTGATTAACCAAATTCATGACACATTAAGGATTCTAGAACTTGATTGAGGGGAAGCTTGAGGTGAAATCCTAGGCGAGGTAGTTCAGGAGACGTTATTTAGGTAGTTGTTTTGTCGCTTGAGCCTTTTTAAGCCTACCTTGTTACATGTTTATCCCTCGTTACCCTATCGAAGCCTAAATGCAAATTCAATTCAGAACACATAAACCAATACCATGGCCAATTGAATTCCTTCCAGTCCTTTATCGCTCAACCAAAGGCACAATTTGAGAGAATCAAGTTAGCATTCATTATGCTACTTGAAGTGAGCGGTTGAGTTTTGGGCGAACTATTAATTGGTTCGGTATTCAAGTACTCACTTGTCATCTTTTTGTTCATATTTCACACACCCCATAAATTGTATAAATCAAATAAGTTTGGGGGTGTATTTATTAAAAAAAAAAAAAAAGAATCAAATGTAAATACGGTTTTTATTTCTGTTTCTTTTTGACAAGTCAGTACGTCGGTTTTAAATGTATGTCCGGGATTGTCTCCAATCTTTCTATGGGGATTCGAGAGTGAATGTGCCAAGCGTTGGGCCTTGGGTAACGTTAAGTTAACAACGTTAACCTATTTTCTATTCCAAATTACCCTTGGCCAAATATACCAAAACCGAACCAAGCCCTAATGATCTTCATGAACTACTAAACCTATATTAGTGGAGAGTGGACCCCAATCCTGCCTATGGAAATCCTTAACTCGTGAATTTCGTTGGTGGATAATCCAATCCGATCGTTATATAGTTATATTATTGAGTCTCGCACTAACACGTTTACAGGATCTAGAATAGCGTTTACCATTATTGCATATCGAAATTCTAGAACATTACATGCTGTGTGTTACCGCCTGAACTCGATACTACTGGCGGTTGTTGAGGGAACAATAACTAGGTCGTTAGAAGAAGTTAAAACTCGCATGTTTGTTTAGATTGTTTTTAGGATGTTTGTTATTTATTTCAGTTTTGTATTTTTCATTTTAGTGTGTGTGTTTGGCTTGAGGACTAGCCAAGTTTTGAGTTTGGGGGTATTGATAGGTGTGAAAAACCTATCTATTTCCAATATGAATTGGTTAGTTTCCGAATATGTTTATATTTATTTTTATTATATTTTAATTAGTATTTATACTTTTTGTATAACTCAGGTGTGTGGGTCAAAAAGATAGGAAACTGGAGCTAAAATGATGAGATCGAACCAAAGTGGTTCGAAGTTACGGTGGATAAACAAGCTCGGAGACTAAAAGACGAAATATGCCCACCGCTTAAGCGTCCAGACCACCACTTAAGTGGTGAAGATGCAGAGAAGAGAAAAATGTTACTGACGGCCGACCACCTGAGCGGAAATTATACCGCTTAGGCAAAAATCCAGCAGAGGACGAAGAAGGGCTACTGACAGCCGCTCGCCTAGGCAGAATTTCTATCGCCTCGGCAAAAATCCAACAGAATGTTCTCCAGATCACCGCCTACTTCATTGCCCAGGCGATCAGACTTAACCGACCTAATTCCGCCTAGGCGGAATTCCCACCGCCTAGGCGGATTTGCCCTGCACAGTCTTGAGATATTTTTAGGATATTTTTGCTATAAATATCCCCTATCCTCCCCCTTTGGTCGGATCTCTCTCCTCTCTCTTGCATTTTTTTAGCCCCTTAGGCTATATTTAAGCCAAGGGTTAGGAATTTTAGGTGTGGAGCTCACATCCCGAAGTGGAGAAGACGGCGAATTGATCGTTAAGCGTTCTTAGCGGTTTATCTTCGGACGAGGCTAAGTTCTTTAATCATTTTTCCTTATTTCATTATCTTAGGAGCATGTGAGCATATTTAGCTCGTTATCTCATTGTATATGCAGCTACGGCCCCGAGTTAAATATGGATTGTAGTAGGGATTAACCTATAATTTATAAATACGTCGTTTGGGTGATTTCGATATTTCGTTTGTGATTGTTCTTCATAGTTTGATTGTATTTATCGTATTGTTTGTTTATTATTCTTGGATTGATAAATGGAGAATACGGGATTTTAACAAATCCCGAATTCGGATTACGGTAAACAAATGCCACGATTATATAACCCGGTCGGGGTTCGAATCGTGGACAATCGATGACGTTGGGCAAGACACATGCTACCTAGGATTGTAAAGACATTGAGGGGGACCTCTTCGTTGGCTCGAAGTCGCGTTATATCCCTCATCTTACAGTTGGAAGAGGTGGCGAGGGAGTTTTAGAACGGAGATTGTCGATAGGGTAAATACAACGTGACGATCCAATAACCCGGGAGGGAGTTGGATTGTGTGCAATCAATGACGCTGGGCTAGACTTACATAACCTAGGGTCGTTAGTACGTTGAAGGGGACTTCTCCATTGACTCGAAGTCATGTGTTCCCCCGTCTTCCACTCGGAAGAAGTGGCGGCAGAGTTTATGTACCTAGGTTGTCAAATAGGTCGAACAACGTAAACTCAAGTAAATCGGAATCGAACATGTATTTGTAAACACGTTAATCCCTATACAATTCTTCACCTTAAAACATATTAACATATTAGTATAGTTAATTTAGGATATATTAGTATTAGTTTAATTAATTAATTACATTTGTTTTTAGCCTAGATAAAATTAGGTCACGATAAACGATGTATTCGATAGTAACAACAACAATCCCTGTGGATACGATAACCCGATCTTAACGATCACACTATACTAAAACTTAGACCTCGTATACTTGCGAGTGTAAGTAGCGGCGCAATTTCGCGCCCTACCAATTTCGTTTCGGGATTACCCCATACTCAAAAGGGGTATAATTCCATTTGGGTGATCGTCGATAGGCTTACCATGTCCGCTCATTTTCTGGATGTAAATACGACCTTTTCTCTTGAAAAATATACCCGATTGTATATCGATGAGATTGTTAGGTTGCATGGCGCACCAGTTTCTATAGTGTCGGATAAAGATCCGAGATTTACTTCGAGGTTCTGGCCGAGTCTCCAGACTGCTTTGGGTACCAAGCTGAATTTTAGTACCGCTTTCCATCCTCAGACAGATGGTCAATCAGATCGTATGATACAAACATTGGAGGATATGTTGAGGGGATGTGTTCTGGAATTTCTTGGTAGTTGGGATGATCATTTGCCATTGATGGAATTCGCCTACAATAACAGCTACCATTCGACAATTGAGATGACTCCGTATAAAGCGTTGTATGGTAGGAGATGTAGAACCCCAGTTTGTTGGACTGAGGTGGGTGAACGTAAATTGTTGATGTTGGACATAGCCCAACTGACATACAAAGTAGAGGTGATTCGAGAAAAATTAAAAATTGCTCAGAGTTGAAAGAAGAGTTATGCAGACAAGCGCCGACGGGAGTTGGAGTTCGAGGTCGGAGATCATGTATTCTTGCGTATTTCTCCATGGAAAGGCATAATGAGGTTCGGGAAGAAAGGAAAGTTGAGCCCAAGATACATTGGACCATATGAGATTCTAGAACGAGTTGGCACGACAGCGTATAGACTTGCGTTACCGCCAGAATTATCTCAACTACACGACGTTTTCCATGTATCGATGCTCCGAAAATATGTGCCAAACCCTTCTCATGTGTTGACTTCGCAGCCGATCGAGTTGGGAACAGATTTGACCTACATTAAAGAGCCAGTCCAAATCCTAAGTCGTAGAGACTAGGTGTTGCGAACGAAAACGATTCTTTTAGTCAAAGTGTTGTGGTGTAGTCATATGGTGGAAAAGGCGACGTGGGAGCGAGAGGAAGAAATAAAGAACAAATACCCACATTTGTTCGACTCAGGTAAAATTTTGGGACGAAATTTCTTTTAGGAGAGAAGAATTGTAAAACCTAAATCGTAAAACGTACGTCATAAATAGTTTCATTTTAGAGCATTAGAAAATTTTAGGGAAATTTTTTTATTGATTAAGAACTCAAATCAAAACTTGGCGGGGGTCAAATTTGTAAATTTAAAAATATTACTCTCAACTTGGGATGCGAATTGCCAATTAGAAATCCAAAATTGAAAATGTTAGGGATCAAATTACAATTTCAGAAACTTATAAATGTTGAATTGAACTCAAAAAGAAGACTTTAAGGAATTAGAGTGGGGAAAGAGTAATTTAACAAAAAAAAATTAAAACATATATATATATATATATATATATATATACACACGCACACGCCGTGTATGGGAGGCCACCGAAAGGGAGAAGAACGGAGAGGCAACGTGGCAGCTAGGAGCGTTTTCCACCACTTAGTCCATGAGATATATACATACTTGTTCATGTACATTAATCAACCAGCCCCCATTAAGTTTGAAATTAGAAAAACATTCTAGAGAGAGAGAGGACCGGAGCACAAAAGGGGTGGTCGGACTTTCTTGAGTCGGTGTTCCTCTGCTAGGGGGGTCATGTCTAATGCTCGTATGCATGATCGTGGACGTGTCATCGTTAGTTTCAGGGGAGAGTGGAAATGGTTCGGTCGGTGAGGTGGGTCGTCGACGGCGTGAAGGGTGCATCGCCGGTGAGCGAACGATTGGGTTCGGTTGTTCAGCTTGTCGATGATCATTGTTCTGGTGAGTACTTATACACATTTAATTAATCATTCTAGTAGGTGTGTGCATGCATACGTATGTGATCGGCGATAGGATCACCGGTAGGTTTCGGTTTCGTCCAACGGTGGCGTTTCGATGTAGTGTATGTGCTCCGATTCTTGTTTCGTACAGCGTTTGTATGTGTGTGTTGCCTCGACTGCAAGCGTGAGCGATCGTCGCTACGGCGTGGCCGACGGTGTGTGTCACCGCTACGGCGGTGCATGCCTGTGGCCTACTCTATTTCGGGTCAATACAGTAGGATGTGGGTATGTGGGAGTGTTGTTCGGGTCGTCGTCCGTCGATCCTCAGCAATCGTGTATGTGGGCATTCTGGTTTAGTGTTATGCTTGTGTATGTGTTTTACCCAGTTCGGTCGACGACGGAAGTGTAGGACAGTGTATGTATGTGTGTAGTGTGTTGATTAGTGTGTGTATGTGTGTGCATGGGTGTGTTGCTGAAAAAAAAAAAAAAAAAACTATTTTGGTAGCTGGTGCGTCGCCGGCAGGGGGGCTGGTCGGCCGGTGATGGTGTCGGCGGTGGAGCACAACAGAAAACAGAAACAGGAAAAAGGAAAAAGAAAAAAAAAAAAAAAAAAAGAAGGAAGAAGAAGGGAAAGAAAAAAAATAAAAAAAAAAATTTGCGCAAACCACCCCGAAAAATTAAAAACCTATTTCACAGCCCGTCAACTATTCGGAATGAGTAACGTTTCTATTAAGTTTATTTTAGTTTATTGAATTAAATTCTAACATCAAAATTTTGGAATCGTAATAATAAATTGGGACCGTGTGTATTACTAAATTTTATGGAATTGTTTTTTTTAATGAAATAAAAATTACCCGGAACAGTAATTTTCATAAGTAAAATGTGGGAAATAGAAAATTTTGGAACTTAGGGTCTGCATTTCACGATTTGATTATTTTGCATAAAATACTAATTTAGGCCCTACCATTACTAGGTTCGCAAATGCTAACATCTCAGTAGGTTTGGACGGTGCTGTTATTGAAGCACAAGAAGCGAGGTGAGTGTACTGTCTTCTTACTAAACTGTTTTCTGTATATATATATATATTTTGATGACATATGTGTTTGTTTACACTGTACGATTTCATAAATGATATAGATCAAACAAGTTTTTGGAATTGTGTTGGTTTCTAAAAGAAGGCTTAAAAATAATTTTAGTTAGAAATGTGTGGATTATATTTCTCCCCGTAAAGGGAGTGGATTATATTTTTCCCTGTAAGGGGTGTAGATTATATTTCTCTCTGTAAGGGGTGTAGATTATATTTCTCCCCAAATGGGGTTTGGATCTTTCGTAGGAAGGCATTCCTACGAATGTTACGGTACCATTGCAACTCCCGATCATGAGGTTAAAACGATCACTATGGTTAGCTAGTGTGTGTTGTGGTAGAGTGGTGGTTTGAGACATGATGTTTATCTATACTGGGTAATTTATTATTTATTGTGATGATCGGTACGGCATTTATACTAGATGGTTTTGAAATAAAACTTACATATAATGCTTTATTTTCCCAACATATATTGTGAAGACTTTTACACGCTATGTGACACCTAGATACTTATGCTTGATCCATATTTAAATGATGTGTTATTTAGAATGTGTTATTATGTAAAAATGTTTGTATTAAGAAGGCAGTACACTCGCAGGTGAAATAACTAGGCGTCGGTCCCCTACTGGCACTAGGTAGAGTCCGGCAATGGTATAGCGAGGGAGTATTTTTGGGAAGTGCTGTCTGAGGTGAACCTAGGAGAGGTTAATTTTTGTTTTTTATTTTTTTATTTTTTTTATATTAAAAATTCAGGTACGGGTGTGTCCCTAGTTAGAGAAAATGTTTATAGCCTAATTTTGGTGATTGTATAATTATGATTGTCTACTGTCGCTTTCTAGTTGGTTTGTCCCTCAGAGGATGTCGTGTCGATGTCACGCCGACCCCATAGATGACGGGTGTCTGGGGTGGGGGTTGACAATACCTATCAACCGCCTCGGCGGTGAAGCGCCTTTTTAAAACCATCGCAACCTGAAGTTTCACCGCCTCAGCGATAAAGCGTTTTGTTTAAAACCTTAGCTTCTATATTTTCACCGCCTCGGTGGTGAGCTGCACTAGGTTTTCTTGATTTCTTCAAGTTTTCACTACAAGGCTCCACACCACACATTTCTACTTCACTAATTCGACAATTTTAAGTATGAAACATACCCTTGAGTATCCACACTGCTCAATTCACCTACAAACACGCTCTGAGACCATTCCGACCTCCAAAAAGTAAGTAATAGAAAAACACGGGCATGATCATACCCTCGGATTCATATAAAACAGTGCTTGATTTACTATCCCCATCTGGACATAGCAAATTGCAAGATCAGTCGTCAACGAGAGAGATACTCTCCCCAACTCATTTTTTATTTCCGATATTGCGCTTGATCCTCTCCTCATTACCTTCCAGTTCGACTGAGCCAAAGGAAAATTTTCTTGATCCGAAACGGTCCGAGCCATCTGCAAATGGTGTGCCGGCTTTAGGTATGGGTTTAGGTACAACTTTTGGTACGTCCTTTGGTAAAGTTTCCATAGATAGGACGTAATCCACAACACCTTCCTTCGTGGTTAAGTTTTTTTTACCAAAATCCCCCGTAGATAGGAATTTGGGATAGTATGCTCTAATAGATCTCAATTTATGGTATTCAAGTTGTCTTCTTCTCTCTCTGCTTATCCTTCTCAAGGTATGCTCGATCTCGGGATCAAAGCGTTAAGAATTCCAAATTTCTTCTACGTTGCATGCACTACTTGATCACAACAAATGAAATAAAAAAAAAATGATTTGAAAGAAAATAAAACAAAAGAATTGTCAGGATTAATATTCAACCACTTAGTCACAATATCAACCCAATCAAAACACAATTCCCTGGCAACGGCGCCAAAAACTTGGACCTGTCTAATTTTTTCATGTCTTAATATACTCACAAGTGCATAAGGTCAAGTTTTAATATAGTGGACCTTTCGATCGGATATCATCCTCTGGGAAACGCGTTCGATTAATTGAATACTGCAATTTCCATAGTCTTATATTATCTTGACAGTTTAAGAAATGTTTGAAGTTAAAAATTTAAAAACTAAGTTAAACTAAAAACTATTGGGTCAATTCTAATTAAGTTGATTACCTACGGATTGATTTTATTCACTTAATATATGATTGACTTAATTTAATTAACAATAATGGTGTTTATCATATCCGACAACCTCGGTATCTTTAACTCACTCACCACCTCTCCCGAGAATAAGATGAATGAATATGCGACTTCGCGTCAACAAAGAAGTCCCTCTCAATGTATTAACAACACTAGGACACATGAGTCTTTCCCCAACCTCATAGATTGCATACTTTCTAACTCCCTCCCGGGTTATTAGATCGTCGCATTGCGTTTACCCTAGTCCGAATTTTGGGATTACCTCTCCCAAGTGTTAAACCCCGTATTCTCAAAACCAACCTTAATATCTTAATAGGAATATTAAAATTGTAATAACATGGTAAACACAATCGGATTTAGACAAACAATCATTAAAGAAACATATATTAAATCAAACGTGTATTTACATGAACTACATCGATCCCTAGATAATATTTATCTAGCCTACCATGATATTAGCCATTGAAATATTAAAACAAGAAGGATTCATCATCATTCACAATAAAACATTAAGTTACAAAGATAGAAAAAAATAAAGAAAGATCAAATCTTAAAGTGGAATGGTCCACTGTCGCTAAAGATCGATCTGAAAGTGTTTCCTCTTCTCCAATATGTGAATCTCCCCTTTGAGATCTCAAAATAGGCTTAGGATCAAGTGTCTAATATTAGGAACCTATTTTACAAATAGGGGAAAAAGGGGGTTTTATAGAAGGTTTCAAAATATCTGAAAATTTGATATTTTCTGCACAAAGGGATAGCCTCGGCGGTGAGTTAAGTCGGTTAACTTCCCCAATGCGGTGGTAAGACTGATATTAAGCATACTGGACTTTCACTGCCTCGGTAGTGAATGACCATTGCGGCGGTGACTTCTGCACAATTCTCCATGCATCTCCACCACCTTGGCAGTGGCCTGACCGCCGCGGCGGTGGGTTTGCTCCTGAAACCTTATTTCTTTCACCGTTTCTTCACTGTTTTTCCATTACTTCCCTTGTTTTATCACTCGATTATGTCCCTACACCTGATTTACATAAAAATAAACAGAAACGCAATAAAATATTACAAAAAACACTTGAAAACTACCAAATTCGACTTAGAAGTAGATAGGTATTTTCAACCTATCAATGGGCCTCATTCAGGACTTTTAGCAACATATTTCAATATACTTCAGAGGTTATTAGCAATGACAAGATTGAAATTTGTACAGATGTTTTGCTCTATTGCTGGACGACCTACTCAGTGTTCCTAACTGCTTTTAGGAAGTCTTATACTTCTTCCTTAGTGACAGTATTCTTAGGGATACCCTTGGGTTCTTTGTCAAGTACTTTCAGCAAATCTAAGGCGGCAAAGATTCTTCCACTGTGGGTAATACCTCTGATCTCATCTACTTGGTCCTTTATCCTCACGATATTGGTTTTAATTATCGTAGAGTAGTTCCAAGGCACTTCTTTTAAGTCTCTTACTAGTTCTTGTTTTAGTGTTTCAAAGTTTAGCACGGTTTCTGGTCAGATCATTATTAGGTTCTGACATGCTTGCAATTGTTTGGTGAAGTAAGAAACTTCTAGACCCCAATCAAACTAAAGTTTAACTTCATGAAGCCATAGTCAAGAATGATAATCCAAGGATTATCGTGGTTTGGATAACTTGTTTTTCTACCCTGGGTGCTAGAATTCTCCTTAGTAGGTGGATTATTTTGCCACCAGGTTTTCAGGGCTTCATTTTATTCGTCCTCTTCGTCATTCTGACTTAAGTAATTGAGGTTAAATCTTTTCAAAGGATTGAGCAATGTTGGGTTTCTTGAAGGCACTTTCTAGGGTGGTTGATATAAGTTCATGACTTACTTGATTACGACGGCCATATTGGTGACATTCTTATTCAACGTTCCAAATTCTCCCTACATCTGGTCTAACCCATGTAGACATCGCATTTCGTCCCACCCAATTAGTGTTGGATCAAGTACAAGTTCAAATAAATTTTAAACTTATGTTGAAAGGTTATGAAATTATACTTGAGATCAATCTATATACTGTACAAAAAACACCCAAAAACATGAGAAAACCACAAAACTAGTAAATTAAACAAAATATATCTAAGTAAAAGTTTCGGGTCAACCTTAAAATTCCCATGATTTAAGGAGGTCTAAAATGACTTTATTAAAGTTTTGAGTTTTATTAAATCATATTTAGTACAAAAAAAATATTAGCCACTACCCTTAAATTATAGTACATTTCAAATAATTAACTCAGTTACTTACCCCGACCTTGAAACATTTACAACCACTGAATATTGTCGATTTAACAACAAAAACAATTGTTTTATTTAGGCGTACCACATAAAATACTACGTACAAAAAAATCCAGGAGACCTTAATAAAACCTTGGAAAGTTCATCACAAAGCCCTAAATCACAAAGTGATTTATGAATTGGGCTTGATTTAGATGTACACCAAATCCAAGTAGTCTTGACAAACCACCCTAGGCCCAATTCATTAAGGACCTAGACATCATTAAAGGCCCACCTAAAAGGCATTAAATAACCAAGGAACCTTCCAAGTATTTGCCTACCAAATGGCTAAGGATGGGAACTAAGACACTTAGGCTACAACTAACCGTTATCAAAACTAAACCGATTTGGTTATACACCTAAGTTAATCATTTAATTATCACTAAATGCCCATACGATAAACAATTAAGTGTTTCGGATGACATGGATAAACTACATTCAATGCACCTACATATTTTGAACAAAATATCTTAGGTATAACCGAAAAGATTGAATCGTGACTACCCGTTAACGAAACCAAATCAAATTGGTTTGCCACCTAGCCCATACATTAAATGCACATACCATCAAGTAATAATTTCTTGGGATAACATGGAATGACTAGGTTCAAACGATGTCTATATTTTTAGCAAAATATCCTAGGGTTAACTAAGGACTTGAAAACCAATTGTTAGTCACAAGGTAAGTTAACCCGATTCCATCCAAAATGAAAAAAATGTGTGGCCTCCAAGCAATAAATCATCATATTGCATCAAATGAAAGTGGCACTTCAATACTAGGTTCAAAGAACCTTGGAAGCAGTTATGACAACTTAACGGAAAGAGTAAAACTAACTAATAATTTGCCCCTAAACCAAACCGAATGTGTCACATCAAGTCTTAAAGCACCCATTTAAAAGGAATATGATTGGCAGGAGTGCAATGATTGGTAGTGATTGTTAATCATTAGAAATTCTTTAAAAAATATTAGTAATGCTTACCAAATCTTTGAAAATTCTACCTTCCATCCTAAATTCGTTCCAAGCAAAACAATGCTAAAGAAAAACAACTTCTCCCCTAGGCCAAACAACCCCAAGGAATAAGCTGGATTGGCCTGCGTATTGGGCAAGACAACTACTTCCCCAGGAAAAACACCCACAAGGAATAAGCAAGATTGACTTGATCATTACCCAATGCGCAGGCCCTTAACCTATAAAAAGGGGTGCTGGTTCTCATTTTTTCCAAGCCTTGAATTCCTAGTTTATCTCTCTAAACTCGAGCAACTCTCTCAGGTGCTAGGATTTTCAAGCATATTTCTCAAATAACAAGCCATTATTTTGCTAAAATCTAGCCTCAAAAGATGTTCTTGAAGTTCTTTGAGTAAGAAATCAAGAGATTGATAACCACCGATCAACAACAAGCTAAAAAGATCAAGGAGGAAAAGAGATTAGCTACTTAGGGATTACCACATCCCCTAATTATGGTGTTCTTTAGTTCTTGGCTAACAAGTCAAGGGATAGATGATCACCAATTAACCACCGACCAAGAAAATCAAGGAGGAAAATAAGGTAATCACTTAGGGAAGACTACATCCCTTAAGTAGGTATGTTACTCAAAAAATCCCTATGATTTTGGTCTAAACTTGTGAATGTTGCTTGTACATAACATAACAATATTTTTAACACACTTCAATTTCATGTACATAACACATAAAAACCAAAAACTGCCAAACAAACACTTAAACAACGAAACAAACACCTAATTTTGTCAAGAACAACCAAACAAACACTTAATTTTTAACTGTAACAACCAAACTATGCTCAAATAATACAAAACCATTCCAAGAGTCTCAAGAACATCCAAAAATTTGAGAATATGTTAAGAACATATGAGGATTCAAATAAAAATTCAATCACAACACGAGTTCTACATACTCTTTTCGATTATATATATATATATATGTATGTATGTATGTATGTAAACACATTTATATTCTACACTGACATATCCTTGTCACTAATGACTCGAGATAAAGGGAGGGCCTCTATTCCTTCGGGGATATGTGTGATTCATCTTCAAAAACCTTCCCATTTTCCTTAGTTAGGAGTAGGACAGGTATAAATATATGGTGTTTCTTTTCTTTCTTAACTAAACAACTCACGCGCTAACACTAAACTAATAAAAACAAAAGAGTTTGTTTAAAGTGTTTTTGACAAAATCAAAGAGTGCTATGTACATATCATGCTGTGATTCAGGTTGTTCACTACTTAAAAAATGATTAATAAGAAACCTAATCAAGGTTTTGATTCAGGTTGCTCACAACCTTAAAAACTGTTAATAATAGCTAATTGAGGTTGTGATTCAGGTTGTTCACAACCAAGACTAACTAAAACAAACCAAAATCAACTAAAACCAACTCGGATTTTACCCAAAACCAACCCATATTTTAACTACGTTCAACCTGATCTTGGGTAACCACATAAAGTATGTAGGTAACCCATGAGGGTTTGGTCACACCTTTAATGACAAACCATTTTCCTTTAAACAAGACAACAATAAACTATGTTCGACAAGATCTTTGGTAACTACCCAAAGTACGTAGGCAACTGATAGGTGTAAATTACCTATCTATTTCCAATCCGAACGTTGTTAGTTTTTGAGTATGTTTTGTACGTCTTAATATGTTTTTATGTGTTTTTGTATAAATCAGCTGTTTGAGGTGAAAAGGTATGTAAACGGATCAAAAACGATCAAATCAGATCAAGAACAGTGGAAAAAGAGCGAAAATATGCAAAGTCAGTATAGGTGCTGTAACTTCAAGGCTATTTTGGACTATAATTCAATCCTATTTTGGAAACACTCAAAACATGGAAGTTGTATATATTTTTCTTTTCTTTTCATAAGTTTTTGAATTACCTCAATCGGAGTTTAGATGAAGAAGTTACAATAAAAAAAAATGCAAATCTGCAGTTTTTCGGCCTAGGCGGAAAATTCTACCACCTAGGCAGAAATTCGGCAAAAAGTTAACCAACCTTCCTGCAGTAACTTCGCCTAGGAGAAGTTTCCTTCACCTAGGCAAAAACCTTTGCGCCAGTTTAGATATTATTTTAGATATTTTAGGATATTTTTAGCCTAATTTTCTCCTCCTCTCCACTCCATTAGGCCAAGAGACCCCTTAGAACATATAGAGGGATATTTTTAGAGGTTTTGGGAGTGCTCAAACAATTCCTAAGGAGAAGATCATGTTGCGATAAAGGAGAAGCGATCCCGAAGCGTTTTTAGCAACAAATCTACGGACTAGGCTAAGTTTCTTTCGTTTCTTCTTTTATTTCTTAACTTCGGTAGTTAGTTGAGCATGTTTAGCTTTGTTTTCATTGTATAACCAACTATGGCCATGAGCTAAACGGGTTTTTCTCTAGGGATTAAAATATATTTATAAAAGTGTTGTTTTGTTGAGTTTGTGTTTGGTTAGCAGTTGCTCTTCATTATTTTAATTGTATTTGCCGTATTATTTGTTTATTATGCTTAGATTTACATATCGAGAATATGGGGTTTGACAAATTCCAGATTCGGACTAGAATAAACAAACGCCACGATTCTATAACGCGGTCAGGGTTTGGATTGTGGACAATCAATAACGTTGGGGCAAGACTCACGTGACCTAGGGTCGTTAAGACGTTGAGGGGGACTTCTTTGTTGATTCAAAGTCGCGTATTCCCTCGTCCTATACTCGAGAAAGGTGGCGAGGGAGTTTTAGAACGGAGATTGTCGATAGGGTAAATACAACGTGACGATCTAATAACCCGGGAAAGAGTTGGATTGTGTGCAATCAATGACGTTAGGGAGAGACTCACATGACCTAGGGTCATTAAGACATTGAAGGAGACTTCTTCGTTGACACGAAGTCACGTTATGTTCCCCCGTCTTACACTCAGAAGAGGTGGCGAGGGAGTTTACGAACCGAGATTGTCGAATACGCCGAACGCCATTAATGTAAACTAAAACGAGACTGAACATGGCTTTGTAAATAAAAGTTAATCCATAGGCAATACTTTCCCTAAACATCTCATAGTAATATTAGTATAGTTAATTTAATTAGATTAATTAACTTAGTATTAGTATAATTAATTTTATTCAATTTATCTTCGCCTAGATAAAATTAGGTCATGATAAATGCGGTATTGAATTATAGTTAAAACCAATCCCTGTGGACACGATAACCCTAACTCTCCAGATCTATACTAAAACTTGACCTCGTATACTTGCGAGTGAAAGTAGCGGCGTATTTATGCGCTACCAGCAACCTATACGGGGTTAGTCACACCTTTAATAACAAACCATTTTCCTCTAAACAAGACAACAATGAACTATGTTCAATTAGATCTTTGGTAACCACCGAAAGTACGTAGGCAACTCATAAGGGTTTAGTTATATCTTTAATAACAAAACGTATCCCTTTAAATGTGACAGGAATGAATTACGTTTGACATGATCTTTGAACCACCCAAAGTATGTAGGCAGCCCACAATCCAGGTTCGATTACCATAAATTTCAAAAAACTATTTTCTACCCTAACTAGAACGAACTACGTAAAGACGTGATTCTCATTTGAAATACATAGGCAACCCACATGCTGGTTCGGTTGCATATCTAAACAATTTAGTCTTAGTTTGCATTTGATTCAGTATAATATACTTACATTTTTGTCGATATATAAACACTGTTATTGGGTTTCGCTAACTAGTATTAACTATATAATTTATTTACTTTTCCTTATATCATGCAATATACCATAGAAAGAATAAAAAAATTAAAAGAGGGAATTATTCTTGCTTAAAGTAAATAAAAGAAAATGCCATGGATAGTGTTTAATAGTAAATATATATTGAGGCTAACATACAGTTTATAGACGGTTATCTTAGGGTGCGTAAAACCTTTCCCAAGCATAACCAAGTCCCAAACTTCAAGAATATCTTTGATGCATAGACCTATGGTAGTCAAAACACGGGCCATTTTAAAAGAAAAAATGAATTTCCAAAATCTCGATGACCTAGCACACCATTTAACCCCATGCAAGGTGGAGACTCCGTTTTTAACGTAAAATCCCCACCCAATAAATTTTTCAAAACCGATGCCTAAAAAGTCATTGAAAACCCATTTTAAAAACAAACAGATTTATATGACTTAGAGAGGTAGGGATGAAACTCTTTTCATCTTCTTCCCGATTCTCTAGTTGTTCTGCTCTCAAAATCCGAGGTGCGTCAAATGGAGACTCCACTAGGGACCACATAAGAGAATCAAGCTTTGTTGAAGTCTAAATTCATATTCATTGTTTAATAACATCCCAGCATTATGTCTTTGATTTCAATTATAAATAATTTCCTACCAAAAACACAATAGTAATAATAATAACAGTAATAGTAACAGTAACAGTAACAATAACAATGACAATAGCAATAACAACAACAACAACAACAACAATAATAAAAAAATAAATAAAAATACAAAGCATATCATTTCATGTGTTTATATTAGCATGCAAACATTTTTACTTTCTTTATTTATTGCATTTACATCATTGTCTTTAAATACCGCATTTAAATACTATCTTTACATTTCAACATTTACATTACTATATACTCTATCCAATGCACAAGCACTCACTTTGCATTGCATATCAGTGATGGAAAACCCAAGTCATAACCCTCTTAAGGATAGAGAGGTCGGTAGTAGGGATGAAGTCGATGATTTTATCACGCCGATCTAAGCCTTGAAAACCCTTAAGTTAGAAAGAGAAGGTAGTAGAAGAAACGTCGGGGGTTCTTTTTTTGGGATCTGGCTCCTTCTATCTGATCCCAAATAGGATCTCGTTCTTCCTCCACCTTTTTCGACTTCTATCTTCGGGTCGAATTTCATAATGTTCATGTGAATGGCTAACAAAATGGTAGCAACGGATAATGTACGTGTTGGTGGTAGAATTTCTTCTTGAACGTATGAAGCACTAGCAATATCGAATGCTAGGAAGGAAGCTTCTGGATCGACATGCTCGGTTACTATCACAAGTTCAACAAGGGTTTGGTAGATGCCATTATCTTCCTTAGCATAGACGGTGATAATACTATCTGTGGAGATAAATTTCATATTCTACTGGAATGATGAGTTAACTACCCTAAATGAGTGTTTTTATGAAACTTGTATGTCTAATACATGCAGGTCCACTTGAAAAGTGATCGTGCCTATAACAATCGATAGTGTAATTTCTCTCATAGATACTTTCTTCTCGCCATCAAAAGCATTGATCGTGATAGCTGTGCTGTGGATTCGGTCTTTTGTTACCCTAATGAGATAACTACCCTAAATGAGTATATCCAAGGCCTTCTAATAAGTAGGTTATATGAAACTTCTATGTCAAATACATGCAGGTCCACTTGAAAAGTGATCGTGCCTATAACAATCGGTAGTGTAATTTCTCTCTTCTCGCCATCAAAAGCATTGATCGTGATAGCTGTGTTGCGGATTCGGTCTTTTGTTACCCTAATCTTTGTCAATGTATTCAAAAGACATATGTTGAGCATGGATCCATTGTCTACCAGAATTCTGGAGACGATGATGTCTGGATACTACACTGATATGTTGAGAAATTTGATATGCCCGATTTCTTCAGAGGGTATCTCCTCGTCAATAAAGTTGACGAGATTGACGTTAAGGATATTCTCTACTATATTGGTAATTCTATTATATGGAACATGGTATATGGGCCTCATTAAGGACTTTAAACAATGCATTCTGATGTAGTTCGGTAATTATTAGCAACAATAAGATCGAAATATGTGCCTGTGCTTTGCTTAATTGCTTGATGACCTTGTACTCAGTGTTCTTAAATGCCTTTAGGAATTTCTGTATTTCCTCCTTAGTGACAGTCTTCTTAAGGATATCCTTGATTTCTTTGTCAGGTACTTGCAGCAAATCTAGGGCGGCAAAGATTCTTCCACACTAAGTAATACTTCTTATATCATCTACTTGGTCCTCTATCCTTACCACATTGGTTTTAATTGTCGTAGAGTAGTTCCAAGGTACCTATTTCAATTCCTTTACCGATTCTCATTTTTGCATTTCTAAGGTTAGCACGATTCTGGTCAGATCATTATCAGGTTCCGACACGCTTGGGGCCTTATGGTAAAATCACAAACTTCTAAAATTTAAGCCTATTCAAGGTTTAACTTAATGAAGCCAAAGTTAAGCATGTTATTCCAGGGATTATCGTGGTTTGGATAGCTTGCTTGTCTACCCTCGGTGCTAGAATTCTCCTTAGTAGGAAGATTATTTTGCCACTAGGTTTCTGAGGCTTGGTTAGATTTGTCCTCTTCATCATCCTGACTTAGGTAATTAAGGTTAAACCTTTTCTAAGTTGGAAGTAATATTGCGTTTCTTGGAGGCCCCATCTTGAGTGGTTGATACAAGTTCAAGAGTTGACTGACTACAATGGCTATATTGGTGATATTATTGTTCAACGTACCAATCTCCCCACACATCTAGCCTAACTCCTCTAGATGTCGTATTTTGTCCCGCCAAATCAGTGCCTGATTAGGTACAAGTTCAGATAAATTTTAAATTTAGGTTTAAATGGAATGAATTTTTCCTAAGATCACACTACATACGATACAAAAACACCCAAAAACATAAAACTTTTAAATTCGACAAAATATAGCTCTATAAATGTTTCAGGTCAACCTTGAAATTCCCATGATTTAAGGTTGCCTAAAATGACTTTAATAAAGTTTTATTTTCATTAAATAATCTTTAGTATAGATAAATATTAGCCACTACCCTTAACTTATAGGACATTTCAAACCGTTAACTCAGTTACCTACCCTATCCTTGATACATTTACAACCATTGAATCTTGTCGATTTAGCAGCAAAAAAAAATTGTTTTATTTATGTAGACCACATGAAATACTACCTACAAACAATGAAAGACACCTTATTAAAGGCTTGTAAAGGTCATTACAAAGCCCTAAATCACAAAATGATTTAAGAATTGGGCTTGATTTGGATTTATACAAAATCCCAGTAGTCTTAACAAACCACCCTAGGCTCAATGCATTAATGGCCTATCCATAATTAAAGGCGCACAAAAAAGTCCTTCAAATTACCAAGGAACCTTCGTAGAAGTTTCCTACCAAATGGCTAATGAAGGGAACCAAGACACTTAGGGTACAACGAACCGTTATCAAAATTAAACTGATTCGGTTCGCTATCTAAGTTAAGAATTTAATGAGAATTGAATGCCCATCCCATATGAATTAAGTTATTGGGATGAAATGGATAAACTACATTAAAGGCACCTATATATTTAGATCAAAATATCTTAGGTGGAACCGAAAACCTTGAATCGTGACTACCCGTTACCGAAACCAAATCAAATTGGTTTGCCACTTGTCCCAAGCATTAAATGCACATCCCATCAAGAAATAAATGCTAGGGATAACATCGAATGACTAGGTTCGAATGATGTACATATTTTCACCAAAATATCTTAGGGTTAACTAAGGACTTAAAAACTAACTGTCTGTTACAATGTAAGTTAAACTGATTCCATCCAAAATGAACCGAATGTGTGGCCTCCAAACAATGACTTATTATCTAGAAACAAATTCAAAGTGACACTTCAATACTAGGTTCAAATCACCTTGCAAACATTTATGACAACTTAACCAAAATAGTAAAACTAACCGATACTTAGCCCCTAAACCGAATCGAATGCATCACATCAAGTCTTAATGAACCCATGTGAAAGGAATATGATTTGAAGGAGTGTAATGATTTGTAATGGTTGCGAATCGTTAGTAACTATTGTCAGTCATTACTAAATCATTGAGAATTCTACCTTTGATCCGAAATTCGTTCCAAGCAAAACAAAACCAAAACAAGACAACTTCTCCACTAGGACAAACACCCCCAAGGAATAACTAGGATTGGCCTATGGATTGCATAATGCGCAAGCCCCCAGCCTATAAATAGAGGTGCTTGGTTCTCATTTTTTCTAAGCCTTGATTACCAAGCTGCTCTCTCTAAACTCGAGCAACTCTCTCGGGTACTAGGATTTTCAAACATATTTCTCAT
This sequence comes from Eucommia ulmoides, assembly GCA_016647705.1. Lineage (NCBI taxonomy): Eukaryota > Viridiplantae > Streptophyta > Magnoliopsida > Garryales > Eucommiaceae > Eucommia > Eucommia ulmoides. Next base: position 21,831,857 of record CM028331.1, read on the forward strand.
ATAACACAACATTATTATTCTGAAATCCAGTCCCTAAAATGTGTTCTTGAAGTTCTTGGAACAAGAACGCGAGAGGTCGATGACCACCGATCAACAACGAGCTAAGGGGATCAAGGAACAAAGAAGATTAGCTACTTAGGGACGACCACATCCCCTAAGTTTGGTGTTCATGAGTTCTTGGGTAAGAACTCAAGCGATTGATGATCATCAATCAACGATCGACCAAGAAGTTGAAGGAGGAAAACGTGGTAATCACTCAAGGAAGACTATATACTCTAAGTAGGTATGTTTCTCAAAACAAAACCTATGATTGGTTTAAACATGTATATGTTTATTTTACATAACATAAACATTTAGATAACACACTTCAAGTTCATGTACATAACACATAAAACCCACAAACAACCAAACAAACAATTAAACAACCAAACAAGCACTTGATTTTGTCAACAACAACCGAACAAACACTTAATTTTTAACTATAACAACCAAACTATGCTCAAATCATACAAAACCATTCCATGCATCTCAAGAACATCAAAAACATCCGAGAACAATTTAAGAACATGTGAGGTGTAAAATCATCCGAGAACATGTTAAGAACATGTAAGGATTCAAACAAAACTTTAATCACAACAGGAATTCTACACACTCTCTTCGATTCTCTCAAGAACAATACATTGACTCTCTTTTAACTAACAATACTAACTATATAACTGCTAATATATTAATTGACTTCCTACTAAACATAAATATTACAACCAAGCTAGCTTGTGAATTGGTACCCACAAGTGGGTTCAGTCGTATATACATACAATTTAGTTTTAGTTTGCATTTCATTTTTTATAACTTGCATTTTTATATTTTTGTCTATATATTCAAACTGTTATTGGGTGTCGCTAACTAGTATTAACTATATTATTTACCTGTTTTTCCTTATCTCATGCAAAATAACATAAAAGGAATAAAAAGTTTAAAAAGGGAATTATTCTTGCTTAAAGTAAATAAAAAAGAACTACTTGTGTAAATCCTAGTTCTTGCGCATGCATATTTCTAGTTTCATTTTATAACATTTAGAAACATAAAGGGGTGCATTGTGCAATTTAATATTTACTTGAAAAATATTAGGGGTTAATATGTTAATTTTAAATATTACTTTTTAAAACAATTCGAGACTATTAAGTTATTTAAAATATGATTTTAAAAGTATTAGGGTATGATTAATGTTTTCTTTATTTAAAGAGTGATAATTAGTGTAAATAAATAAAATAAATAAATAAAGTAAATGAAATGTGGTACACGTTGTTTCCTTCCTAAGGAGGAAAACAACATAAGACCATATATATATATATATATATATATATATATATATATATAAAAGTTTGACATGTGTCAACCGAAAACAAAACCAAAAAGGGGGAAAATAATGGGTAAGGGCGGTAATAACATATATGGGTATATATATATATATATATATATATATATTATAACTACACACACACACACACATATATATGTGTGTGTGTGTGTGTGTGTTCTACCGTTTTAAAAAAAAACTACACATATATACATATATATATGTATATATATTGCTAACTACACATATATATTATAACTACACATATATGTATGTATGTATGTATGTATGTATGTATGTATGTATGTATGTATGTATATGTATATGTATATGTGTATGTGCATATATACATATATATAACAGGACTAACTATGGGACTAACTATACGGACATGTATTTATGTATCTAATTTGTGAGGAATACAATTTAGATAAAAATTGTAAATTTTATCATAATGAAAATTTTTAGTATTTCGTTGACTATTAAAAAATGTAACAGTCGATCAACGTTTTTTGGTAGATTACATGATTAACGGGAATTTTTTTTGTAGTTGTTGTTATAATAATTTTTGTGCATTTAATATTAACTTAAGAAATTAGGCGTTAAATAATTTCATATAATTAAAAAATTTGGGAATGGGAAACAATGCATTTTAAGATGACACATGGCATATTAGAGTTATTTTAAATAAATTCTTAATTTAGGCCTTATCGTTACTAGGTTCACAAGCGACGCTGAGAACGCCTGTATTTCAACAGTAGAGTATTTAGTAGCACAAACATCGAGGTGAGTATACTGTCTTCTATGTAAATTTTTAAATTATATTTTTGTACTAAAATATAAAAAAAATGGTTTACTAAAATTGATTATTTTATAATGTTACGCGGATTAAATTAATTTTAAATATGAAAAGTGGTTTTTATTATCCAACTGTGCCATAATAGTCTTCTCGTCAGGAGGGCATGTCCTACGAGATGTGAAAATATGTTGTTACTTTTCAGGCAACTTCTACAGGGTAGAAATATGTTGTTACCTGTCAGACAAGTCTTGCAGGGTGGTACATGTTGTTATCTGTCAGGTAAGTCCTACAGGGTAGTTGCTCCTCCCATTGGAGATATTAAATGGCCCTAGCACTGATAGCTACCTTAGATGGCACAATCGTACAAGTTACGGTACCGTCGTAACTCTCGATCGTGAGGTGAAATGATTCTATGTCGAGTAGGAAAATATGTATGCGATATTTTATTATATACTAAAATAATTTAATTGGGTGATTTAAATGCATTATTTTATAGAGATAATAGCTGTGGTACATTATTTTGGCTCAGTGTTCGGTTATATATATATTCTGTCTTGAAAAGTGGTAATTGATAATTATGCTTGATCCATAAATTGTTTTTATATTATGAAGACAATACACTTATAAAAATTTGGTTTCAGATGCCGCAACTAGACATGGGTCCACTATTGGCACAAGGTAGAGTCAGAAGATGGTGTCATTTTTGGAAGGATAGTCGGGACAAGTGTGAACAGCGAAAGGTTCAGTTTTTGTAACTTTGCTATGGATATTATGGGACACGTGTATTTTTTGGGTTTGGAGTTTGGTAAATATTATTTTTGGGGAAAAAAAAATCTGTAATAGTACATGTGCCTAGTTATATATTTGTAAGATAGTCGGGTAATGTCAAGTCAACATCGCGCCCGGCCTCGGGCCTTGGGGCCTTGGGGAAGGGTATGACCATTTTTGGTAGCAGAACTTAGTCTATAGGTTCTGTAGATGTTCCAGATTTTCTAGTCAGCAGTAAACCATGAGATAGGGTGTCGATAGGTAGGTTTGGCACATGAGTGGTAGTTATTTTTTTGAATTAAATAGTACATTTGCATCATGCATCTTTGTTTGCATTATTGGCCCTGTTATTTATTAAATTTCATCTCAAATCTTCAGTATGGAGCATAAAAATGAAAGTACTAGGAATTTTAGACCCTAGAGAAAAATGAATAGAACGCAGGAAAGCTTGGATGTTGTTGAGAAAATTTTACAGGCTGTTGCGGAATGGATAGAGCAATTAACAAAGATGATGGAATGTAAGAAGGCCCAAACCGAAACAACTACTTCTCAGGCTGTACTCTTGAAGGGATTTAAGGAATTAGACCCCCAGGCCTTTACTGGAACTGTGGGCCCTACTGGTGCTAAAAATTGGTTGAGAAGCGTAGGGCATGTATTTGAGGCAATGGGCATTACTGAGGATAGTCGAGTTCCTTTCGCCACCTTCTAATTAAAATGAGAGGCTGAACATTGGTGAGAGGAAATAAAGAGGTTAATTTCAATTCTAGGCAAGGTGATTTCTTGGGATCGATTTGTTGCTGTATTTAATGAAAAATATTTTCCTGAATCCTATCAGTTCGAAATGGAGGAGGAGTTCAAACAACTGAAATAGGGGAAGATGATTGTTTTGTAATATGAAATCAGATTCAATGCCCTGTCTCGATTTGTTCCTAATTTGGTGAAAATTGAAAAAGCAAGATGTAGAAAATTCCAAAAAGGACTCGATCTGCAAATACATTACAAGTTGACTGGCAGGCAAGTCAAACGTTATGCAGAATTGTTAAACACGACAAAATTAATAGAGAATGATGTATAGGAAGCCGCCGAAAACCATGAATAGTACAAAAATAGTAGATTCGAGTCACCTAACAAATATCCAGGTGGCACTTCTCAAGGAGCTATTGCTCGACCTCCATTTGATCGGGCCCCAACAACTGACCAATCAGCTAGGTTCCGAGGCCCACGGCAATCATACTCTGGGCAACAGCAGAATGTATCTAAACCGAATTCTGTTATCATGAGTCGGGTCACATAGCTCCATATTGTTCAAAATCTGCTACTACACCTACACCTTCTATGAGCAGTGTGGGTAGTACTGGCCCTAGCGGTGTTTAGGGGAGAGGTAAAGGCTCAGTTAGTAGACCTCTAACTCGAAGTACTACACAAGTACTATGCATCACAAATCACTTAGGTATGCATTACCTTCATACACATGAGGAAACTTCGACATCGTACTTAACAAAAACAGTTATGGCATCTTGCATATCATGTTACATCAATAGGTCTTTTATCAGTACAACACTCGCATGAATACGCCTTATCTGGAAGCTCTAATTGGCTAGCAAGCAATCCTTGGACATGTAATCGGGTTACGTAACCTTACCTAGTTATTGTACCATTGTCCTTCTCTAATATTGGTTTCAAACCAATTCAGAAGTTAGACAATGAGTCAACCGCACATAGGGTGTGTTGATAATAACACCTTAGTCATTATTGTGAAACATCGGGGGGGTAGTATAGTATTCTTTGAAAATTGACCTTGCTAGGATTCAACAAGATCTTCTTAAAACTGAGTAATTTTTTACCACTATTAAAACACTCTAATTACCAAACCTCTAGTAGCCCAAATCAAAACAGTGTAATTTAAAGACTTAAAGAAACTACAAATCACAGATAACAATCAATATCCTGTAGACCAGAGTAAGATTACTTCCTAAAAATGTAGCTATCATTATCTGCGATAAGTACGATTCTTAGAATCGTCTGAGACCGAAACTACGTTCGACCTGATCCTTGGTAGATTACCAAGGTATGTAGGAAACTCAAGTGAGTTTGGTCGAAATAAAGAGAACTAGAGGTGTCATCTTTATGATAATCTTTCAGCCCTATACCAAAGCGTATATCTCAAATAATCCCTTGACGTTTCGAAAGAGAGTCTTTTGATCATAAGATTTTGATGAACAATTAAATGTTGATTTTTTTGGTGGAACTAATGGTTTAATTGAGTGTTTCAGTTTATTAGTTCTAATGATGAAGATATGATGACAAGTAATGAATTGATGCTAAAGGATGATGACAAAGATAATGAAGGATTGAGAGCTTGAAGAATTTGAAGAACCTAGGGAAAATAACTCAGGTTAAATTTTAACTCTTAATATCCCAATTAGGATCACACATGGTACCAGTCGACTGGTCGTTACATGATATAAATACCCTTCACTTGTTCATTTCATTTTGTCCGAAACTAAAAACTTTTTTTCTTTAAAACCCTTCATCTTCCAAGTTTGTTCAAGCATAAACTACATGAAATTAGTTCATTTCAGCTTGGATTTGAAGATCTTTGGGTTTGATCTAAAGGCTTAGGGCTTTGATTCAAGATTTGGAAACTCTTTCCTTCACGAAAAGGTTAGTTCTCTCTCTGATTTCTAGGGTTCCAGTTGGTTCTCTGTTTAGGCTTAATCTCTTGAGATATTTTGGTTGATTTGTTTTAAAATTGTGTAAAAAATGCATAAAATCAAGAAGCATGCTCAAAGGGTTATGTATGACAATGAATTTTTCCGAAAAGAGGAGGATAAGAAAAAATATAATGAGGGGTTTGTCAACCGAAAGGTTTTAGGTTGCCAACCTATAGATTTTGTTAGTTTAAAAGAGAAAAATATTGATGTTGAAGGGTATTTTAGAAATTTTTGGTGGATCGATTTTGTCACCCAAAGGAATGAGTGGATGCCGGTGTGGGTGAGAATGTTTTATAGCAATCTCAATTACAATAATGTTAAAGTTACATCCTACGTTAAAGGAAAAGAAATTCGGTTTAATAGGGGGTTATTATGTGATATTTTGGAAATACCTAGAGGAGACGCAATTTCGTACAATACCCCTCACTGGCTTTCAATTAATATCAATAGAATGGGAATTGCTTAGAAATTTGACTTAGAGGGCAATAAAGCAGGATCATTATCTCTTGAGCATCGATTCCTTCATTTGGTGCTAACCTATACGGTTGTGCCTAGAGGGAGAAGTTATGCTAATGTAAATGACTTTGACCATTATTTGATGAATGAGATTGTTTAAGGGAGAAAATTGGATCTGGAACATATCATGATCGACCATATGAAGTATTATGTTCAGAAACCCTCTGGAGTATTACCCTATGCTGATGCACTTCACAGGTTGTTTGATGACTTTGGAGTTAAAATTGATCCTGGTGAAGAAAAATTCATAACAATCATACCTGGATGAATTAATGTGGGTAATGTTTCGTTAATGAGATATGAGTACAAAGGAAATAGATGGGTAAAGAAGGGGAATCAGAAAAGGCAAAGAGTGCAGGCTGTTGGCGAAGAAGAATGTGATGAGGAAGAAATTAATGTTGATCAGAAGATAGATTTTCTTTGAGAATAGATTGGTGATCTACGGGTACATGCAGAAATAATGGATGATTAGATGACTCGGTTAGAAAATAAAATGGTCCAAATGACTATAAACATAGAAGCTGGATTTGGGAAAATCACGGGGAATCTGGAACAAATGTTTTAATTTATGCAGTCATCATATCACGGATACCAGCAGCAGTATAGTGCTCAGCCACACTTTACATGACATCCTATGTTTAGAGCACAACAGTCCTTTAGAGGACCAACTAGAGCAGGCCTATCTAGAGCAGGACCGTCAATGTCGTTTCATCAGCAAATGACTCTAGGACCAATCGTTCAACCAAGAGTTCAGTATCCTCAGCAACCAGCCACTAATCCGATGGGACTTTATTATCACTTTTCTAGACAGAGCTATCATTAGACTTTATCTTTTATTCTCTCTTTGAATTTGTTATTGAGACAAGTTCCACATTTACTATTTCGGTCTGTCATAGCTAATTTAGGTTTTTGGTGAAACTTGACTTCTAGTGAATGAATTTTGATGAATTAGCTAGATTTGATCTACTGAGCTCAAATCGTAACTCTCTAAATCAATAAGTCGACAGGGCGGTTGACTTATGATAAGAAATATAACCCTCTGAATCTCTAGGTCGACAGATAGATCAACCGATGGGCATTAGATTTTTGGCTTGGCTATATTCTGAATCGAGTAGTCGACCAATGATCCTTGGTAAGTCGACTTATGGCACTGTTTCCGGTTATTGTGGAATTCTGGATTTTATTCTAAAATTAGCCGTTACGAGCCGTTTTATGGTTTGGATTCAGAAGATATATTAGGGATTTAATGTTATTTGAGATATGCAACATATATTATGATATCCCTATAGATATGGTTGATTAAGTTTGAATATTTTTCAATTTTGTACGTATAATTCTTTCTATCCTATATAATTGTGATTGAGAAATATTTGGGGGACTTAATTGAGAAGTTTAAAAGCTATAAGTAAGTTATTTGAACCAGGATAAAGTCTTAAGGATATAAGAGGTCTATAAAAGCAATTAAATGTCATGACCAGTGGGAACTAGCTGCTAGACCTGCGTTTTTCATATTAGAGAGGGAAAAAACATTATACTGAGCTTTTCTAAGAGAAATCATATTGAGAATTGTGAGAGATTTTGTGAGAGTTATTTTTTAGAATTATTTGTTGTGGATTATTATTGCTACCGATCGGAAGTGACATTACTATTATTATTCTTTCGGTGGATTCAACGTGAAATCTTTGCAAATTACTTTCTATTTTGGTATTGCTTGATTATATTTGGAATTTGATCTTTGAAATTGTTTTTTGATTTTTTATTGAAAAATAGTTTTGAAACAATTTCTTGAAGAAATCTGATTACGTGCTCAATTACATGCTACCCTGTTTTTGTTTAAATCAGGTTTTGAATATCTCACTTTTCTATCACTAGTTTTTTGGATTTTAATTAAGTTCTAATTTATCTGGGGTGGTAGAATTTCCGAGTGAGAAAAATCGCTTATCAATTTATAATTGGTGAGTTGAGTAACGGATTGAATATTATTGGGAATATTTAATCAAAGGGTCACTAGTTTGAGTCTCTTCCTCTAAAAAAATTGAGGTAGTAATTCTTCCTGGGTTGAATTGATTTGTGAGCAATTTTGTAATGGTTCAATCCTTACCGGGTAAAAGGATATTTAGAGTGTTTATGAGGTTCTGTTTTTTTAGCCTTAGTTTAAAAAAGAATTAGGTTATTCTTGAGCCTGTAAAAAGTAAAAATTATTCCTAAGTCTGTGAAAAGGAATTTGTAATGGTTGATTCTGAGCCTGTGAAAAGAATCTTTGTAAGAGTTTGGTTTCTACCTTTAAAGAAATCTTGAGTTTAGTGGGTGCGACTCTCCATGGAGCTCGGGGACTAGATTAGCCAAAATTAGCTAGGAGAATTAGTATAAATTTCTGGTGTGCTGCTATTTTTTATTATTTATTTTTGTTGTTTGATGTGCACCAAGTTGATATTATATTTCCGTTGTGATATAAAAGTAATAATTAATTTAGGATTAAAATTAATTATTTAAATTTTTGAAGTATTTTCTCTGATAATTGTTTATCTACCCAATTCACCCCCCGCCCTTTTCGGTAATTCACTGGCCAACTGAGTCTTTTCGCTTTTTCTTGCTATTAAAATAATATAGGACAACTAGGCAAGAACTATGCATAACCTGATCCTTTTGCACTAAGCTACTCTGTTATATACGCACTCCACTCCTCACCTCTACTGGTATCCTACCTAGGAGCCTCTCTACCTCGGACCATGAGGTCTCCCTCAAGGGAACAATCTGTCTTTGGAATGAAACCTCGTTGATCATTGCCCAGTCGAGGGGTATCAGCACTAACTTTCCGCCGACTAGATGAAGAGAATTCGTCGTAAAAAGATAGCGCTCGATCATGGTATTAGGATACCTATGATCCATGCAGGACACCAGAATGGTGAGAAAATATCCAACATCGCATCCCTGGAGGATTAAGCGATAGTCAAGGTGCTTCCTCCTCAAATAGAAGGTGTAAAAAGTTAACCGTGACCCCCTGAAACCCCCGTTACAACAGGGGTTAACCAACAAAACTTTACCCAAAAAAAAATACAACATTGTTCTTTTTGAAAGAAAGGAAAATTAATAAAGGTTTTAGTAATGAACCTGATTAGAATGGAGGTAAATAGAAGAATGATCATGAAGATCACCAACTAAGTTCTGATCCTCAAGATTTATGGGATGAAGTCGTGCCACATCAATGGTAAGGGCTCTATCTCAAAATGGCCCAGGAATAGGATCCCCAGGCTTAAATTCGTCACCTAGGAAATCATCATAGATGCCCTAGTTAGGTATCTTATCCTCTGGAGGGACGTAGTCGAGATCCACTGCCATCTCAGCTATATTATAAGGGCCAGTAGAGTCCTGATCCATAGAAGCGTCCAATGGACCATCATCAGAAATCCTGATTACCAAAATCCTAGGTCGACCTCAGGAGCACTTTGAAGTACTCCCTCTAATTGAAGTCTTAGGGGCTTTGCCCTTCCCACAAGACCGGAAAGGCCAACGACAGCCATCACCTGAAGAACCCGTGGTTCATATAATGACATCGAAAAAGAAAGTAAAGATGTTATCGTTAGGGTTTTGAGTTGAGAAAAACAATGGAATTGCTATGATTTATACGTGACTTTGAAAGATATAACAGACTCACCGAGACCATTATTCTATGAAAAAATCGTGAACAACCATGACTAATCTTTAACAATCTATCATTGACCGAGTACTAGGGGTAAAGAATTGAGTTCACCTCTCAAAGAAGAACGGTTACAACCCTACTTTATTTAAGTTTATTTGTGTATTGTTTACTACTTAAGACAAAGGTATAGCCTGGAAAACCAAGTCAGAAACTCCCACCCCTAAAAATGAAATATACCAAAATTTGCAAACCCATCTTGCTTTGGAAAAACATTAAAAATAGAAAACAAATATACCACTATGAGACCAACAATGATATTCAAGAGATAAACTAATTACACTATCAATCCAGCGTAATGAAAGATGATATCCAAGACTCTCTAAAAAACAACAAACAATCCGCAAGCATTGGCAATACAGGTACTCATGCTTATTAACTCATGTATAGATATTATAAACAATTACACAACCCAGGTATTACACCAAGGAGAGAAATACTAAGATATTAGATTCACATTTCAATAATATAATAACGAACCTTTCGGTGAGTATATTCACAAATTTAATTCAATAAAATCCTGAATACATTTTTCATCACCTCCTACAAATAACGAGACAAACTAATTTAGCTTTTCTATCCTTTATCTAATCAGTCTCCTCCCCAACCAATAGGCTGGGGCATATTTTACACTATTAATAATCATGAATCATATGATAGGAAGTATCAGATTAGATTCCCCAGTGTACGACTGGGGAACATTTTATCCTATCCATGTTTTCTTGATGGAAACGATGTTTATTTTATCTCATAACATGAAATACGATACCCAAATCTTATTGAACTTAATTAATTTCATTAAACCTAAAGACATTGGAATTATGTGTCAGCCTGATTCCCAATGGAGCTCGAGATACATAGGAAACCCTCATGGGTTCGATGGACAAACTTAAGCCCAACTATATGTGATGAACTATGTATCGACCAGATTCTCAGTTATTTGAGATACGTAGGCGACCCATAATACGGGTTTGATTGCAATTAACAAAAAACAAAAAATCCTACGCTAGTTGAGAATAAATCATGACAAACAATACAATCCCCATTGAGATGCTCAATAATTAACCCACAAATCAATCGATATTAATCCATACCAAATATAACAATGATCCACTAATTAAGATCCAACCATACTAGACTTTAACCAACCAAGGAAGAATTAGGTGTCGACCTAAGCCTTGGTAAGCACGAGGATATGAGAAACCTCTATAGGTTGGGTTGTCACCTTAAACAAAATTCCTCCATCCCCAATAGAGTACACCTCAACCTGTCTTTAGTAGATTATCAAGGTAAACAGTAAACCCAAGTCGGTACGGTCGAACCTAGAGAGATGTCTGTATTACGACATTCTCTCGGCCCTATAGCAGGGTGCATATCCCGATAAGTCTCTTGAGTTTCTTGAGAAGCCAATCCTTTTGTTAGCAGACAACAAAGGATACATGTGCTAGAACTATGAGTCGATCTGATCCTTGGTAAATTACCATGGTACGTAAAAAGCCCTTGTGGGTATAGTTGACAATCTGAGATAGCACAGCAAGGGCCGAACTACATTTCGACTGGACTCCTAGCCTAGGAAATCAGTGTATGTGGACAACCCGGGTAGGTTTCGATCATCTAATGATTATCATCCAAAATAGTAATATTAGTATACCTAAACAAACCAATGGGGTTTCCAAACTAAAATAAGCATTACAATTGTACACTCAATTTAGGACATAGAGGCTACCCATGTTGGCTCTACCATATCTTTTGAATGCTCAGCTGATAGTCTCGCACCCTAACTAGAGTTAGGGTACATTATATACAATTTCTCCAGTGAGATTCTATGATAAGAGTCACCCCCAGATAAAGTTAGGGCACATTATATTAGGTTTTCTCCATAGAGAGTTTCTTGATATAAGATTCACACCAATCACTAGCTAAATTATAATCCCAGACATAAACAAGTGTTACAGAGCCCCAGTCTACGACTGGGGAACTTTTTACCCAAGGTTAAACTTCTCCTTGGGAAGTTTTCTAGTCCTTGTCAGGTAGTCCCAAGAACGATGTGGCCAAGAAGCTCCACTAGGTGTTGAGTTTCCTCAAGGGTTTTTGCCCGTGTGAATTTTCTCAATCATTTTCAGTCATGTATTGATATGATGATCCAAGATTCAGTTTCCCTAACCAAGAACCTATTCCATCAATCACAAAGCTGAACTACACTTGACCAAGAGCCGATTGACCAAGTGTCATTCTCCTCACTTGACCAGGAGACGATTAACCAAGTGTCATCTTCTTCACTTGACCAGGAGACGATTGATCGAATGTCATCGTCATCACTTAACCCAAATATGATTGACCAAGCGTTATCTTTCTCGTGACCAAGATCCAATTGAATAAGCATCATCCTTATCACTTGACCAGGAGATGATTAAACGAGCTTCATCCTTCTCGCTTGACCAGAAGCCGATTAACCGAGCTCTATCCTCCTCGCTTGACCAGGAACTAATTAACTGAGTTCCATCCTCCTCACCATCACTACTAAAAGAAAATTAACCAAGTGTCATTCTCCTTAATTAACCAAAAGACTTTTGTTAGAGTGTCATCCTTCTCACTATTACTACTCAGAGACGATTAGTCAAGTGTCATCTTCCTCACTTGACCCGAAGATGATTGAACAAGCGTTATCTTCCTCACTGCTAATAGTCGATTGACTAAGTGTCATCCTTTTTACTTAACTAGGAGATGATTGACTGAGCGTCATCCTCCTTACAATCAGGAGATGATTGACCCTGCATCATCCTCCTTACTTGACAAGAAGACGATTCACCGAGCTTCATCTTCTTCACTTGACCAAGAGATAATTAATCGAGTGTCATCCTCCTCACTATAACTATCAGGAGCCAATTGATAGAGTGTCATCTTCCTCACCTACCAAAAGATGCTTAAACAAGTGTCATCCTTCTCCCCACTAGCAAGAGCAAATTGAACAAGTGTCATCCTCTCGGCCTCCCATAGGTTTTACTATGCATTATCCTTTAGGAGAAATATTTTCATTATTAAATTAGATAACCCACGAGACGTCATTAAACAAGACAACCAACGAGACATTATTAAATGAGACAACTAATGAGACATTATTAAGTAAGATAACCAGTAAGACAATATTAAATGAGACAATCAGCGAGACAACATTAAATGAGATAGCCAGCGAAATAGTATTAAAAAAGACAACTAGTGACATAGTATTTTAAACACGGTATTTACTTTACATGCTGATAGGTGTAATTTATCTATTTATTCCCAAATCGGTTTTGTTAGTTTTCGAGTATTTTTATAGCGTTTTAATATGTTTTAATAAGTTTTTATTTATTTTGTCTTAAATTAAGTATTTGGGGTGAAAAGGGATTAAAACGGTCCATAAACGATCAAAGCGATGGAAGAACGGTAGAGAAAAAAAAAGCAAAACAGCTAAATCCAAAGCTTGCATCCACCGCTACAGCGGTGAAAAAATAGAGAGTTTTGACAAATGAGTACGTTAGTCTTAAATGACTGTTTGGGATTGTTTCCAATTTAGCTATGGGGGTTAGAGAGTGATTGTGTGCCAAGCATTGTGCCTTTGGTATCGTTGAGTTAACAACGTTAACCCGTTTTATATTCCCAATATACCCTTGATCATGTTCCAAACCAAATCAAGTCCTTTTGATCTTTATGAACTGCTTAGCCTACATTAGTGGATAGTGGAACCCAGTCAGGTGTATAGAAATCCAAATCCTTATCGGTTAAAGTCGTGAGCTTTGCTGGTGGATAATTCAATCCGATTGTTAGATAGTTATATTATTGAGTCTCGTACACACACGTTGAAATGATCTAGAATGGCGTTTACCATTATTGAATGTCAAAATTCTAGAACGTCACATGTTGTGTTTTACTACCTGAACTCGATATGATTGGGGGTTGTTGAGGGAAAATATTTTGGTCGATAGCTGAATTTAAAACTCGCATATCGTTATGTTTAGGTAGTTTGTGTTTTTATTTGTTGTTTAGTTTTTGTGTTAGTTAATTAGTTGTACTTTTTTATTTTAGTGTGAGTGTTTTGCTCGAGGACTAGCTAAAATCTAAGTTTGGGGGTATTTGATAGGTGTAATTTATCTATTTATTCCCAAGTAGGTTTTGTTAGTTTTCGAGTATTTTTATAGCGTTTTATTATATTTTAATACGTTTTTATTTATTTTGTCTTAAAGTAGCTATTTGGGATGAAAAGGGACTAAAATGGCCCATAAACTATCAAAGCGGTGGAAAAACGATGGAGAAAAAGAGCAAAACGGCCAAAATGCAGTGAGCTCCATTGCTGCAGTGGTCAAACCACTGCGGTTAACCTGCCGACCTCCCCACCACTGAAGCAGTGAGTTCACTACTACAGTGGTCAGCGCCAGATATTTTAGATATTTTTAGGATATTTTGAATCCTATAAATATCATCCCTATTCTCCCCAAACTAAGGGAGATGTTTTCGGGAACCTTGAGAGCTCCAAGGCCATTCGACCAATAGAAGATCACAAGGAAGAAGCGTTCTCGGAGTTGTTTTAGCGACGGATCTTTGGATAACGGCTAGTCTCCTCGTTTCTCTCTTTCTCTCTTAGATTTGGTTGAATGTTTGTATACGTTTAGCTCGTTTCTAGTTGTATATAGGGCTACAGCCATGTGTAGCTAAACATATATTGTCTAGGGATTAATGTACTTCATGAAAATATTATTTATATAAAATCTATGTTTCGTTAATGGTTGTTCATGTTTATCCGATTGTGTTTGCATTTATTCCACGTTTATATGTTTGTTTAGATATATTGAGAATACGGGGTTTGACACTCGGGAGAGGTAACCCCGAATTAGGACTAGAGTTTAAACACAATGCAACGATCTAATAACTTGATAGTGAGTTAGAAAGTGTGCAATCTGTGACGTTGGGGTAAGACTCATGTGACCAAGTGTCATATAGACGATCAAGAGGGGCTTCAGCGTTGATCTGAAGTCACGTATTCATTGACTTTACACTCGGGAAAGGTAGTGAACGAAATTTTGATACAGAGATTTTCAGATAGGATGAACGTCATTAGTGTAAACTAGATTGAAATGAACACGTTTAAGTGGACGAATTTAATCCCTAGGCAATAATTTTCCATAAACGTCATACCACTATATTAGTGTAATTAGTTTAATTGACTTAGTTTAGTATATTTTATTATAAAAATTACATTTTTATCGCCTAAATAAAGTAAGGTTATGACAATTATGGTACTCTTAACGATAATGGACACCAATCCCTATGGATACGACAATCCTAACTCTTCCAATATATACTAAAACTTGACCCGTACACTTGCGGTGAAAGTAGAAACGTATTTACGCACTACCAAATGCTAGAACTACATGTGTTTTGATTCATTAATTTGATATATGTAGGAGAACCCTTTAGTTACAATCACAAGTAGAAGTCGATAGACCAACTGTCATCCTCTCCGCAACCAGAAGCCGATTAACCGAGTATCATCTTTATCGCATCTTATAGGATTGGTCATGCATCATCCTTTAGGAATATATTGGGAAGGCTCGTATATAGTATCATCCTAACCAAGACCTTAGGGCTAGGTACTGTGGACACAGTCATACCCCAAACCCTTAGGTTGTGAATCAGGCCCTGGGCCAACTAGCTTAAGTAGTCGACCAATAACCCTATTGTGATTTTTCTTATTCCTTGATGATTAATTTTATTTAATTGCTTAATATTACAAGATATATACCTTTTCAACATCGATTTGATTTACAATTACCAAGTATGCCTAGCGGGTGTTACTAATTAATTAATGTTTGATAATACCGTGGTGAAACTTTGAAATAAAAACTAACTAAATTATTGGATTGGGCCTCTATATCATCTATAGAGTCATTAGTAGCAACATTAAACACATAGTTAATATAGTTTACAAACAAACCAACAGTCCAAATATTTGGGTCCTACATAGCCTATTATTACATGATATGCTTAAAATAAAAAGGTCCATAGCGAAAGAAAGTACCAAAATGATCCAAATACACCAAAGCTAGAAACTTCATATAGCGTACTTTAAGATCGGAATTCACTCCTACTCACTAGCTTGTGTACTACCTGAGGATGAGAGGAAAAATAGGGGTGAGCTCAATGTGCTGAGTAGGGAAATCCATCCATTATCTTACATTTTTTAAATTTTTAAAGAGCATACATGATTATATAAACTATAGTATCCTGGCTGAAACTTTATAAATAAAGCAATATATAATGTACATACACCGTAATGAAACTTGCACTTGTAAAATTCAAGTAGAGCAATTAAAACACAAACACAACAAATGTATTACTGCGATACCTGGTGACCGAATCGTGTCACGAGGAATCTATACCATCTAGTGAGATACTAACTTAACCTGGAGTATCCCCTACATGGGTTTAGGTATTTGCACCCAAGGTCTGCTCCATGGTGACCCAATCACCTCGGTCCTCACAAATATATATATTTCTTATATATTACTTGATTTGCCCAAAATTCAACTTTTTACCATAAATCCAATTTCATTTGAAACACATTTTACAAGAATACATACATATAATTCATGCTAAAAGAAAATAAGAGAATGAATAGAATTCTCTACCTCGAGATTCGGATGGTCACCTAGCAATCTCTAATCACCCTACTTCAGTTCACCTAACTGCTGGAAGAAAAATTAAACATCGTTTCATTAACATAATCAATTCATGCACATAAACTTAATATCCAATTATTTCTTCGAGGGGTTTGAGGCGTTGTGAGAGCATGCCTATATTGTTTTCTTTAAAAAAGAAATAGTTTTTAGATAACATGAGAGCAATTTACTATGAGTTGTCACGTTTTCCACTCATTTTATCATAGTTGAAAATCATTTTCTGCTCATTTTATATTTTTCTATGAAAATATACCTCTCTAGATTTAAAACTCACTTTTAATCATCAACTTTTGATTTTTCGACATTTAGTTATGATTTTTTGAAGTTCAATAAACAAAGCAACCAAAATCTTACGGAATTATATTTAGTCACATTTTGGGGCCTATAAATGTACCATATAAATTTTAAAACACAGCATATAAAAGCTTAAACTAATCCACATTGATTCTTGTTTCATTCGCAATAAGTTTCATATTTTTCTAATTTTTCTACGAATTGTTATAAATTTTTGAAGATATGCTGTTCAGATGAACCGAAAGCAGAATTTAAAATTTCCAGATTTGGTTTTCAATTCTTTTGGATACCCAATGCTCCTAAATTATGTTTTTTACATTCCTAAGGCCTAGAGTTTATTCCAAACCAATTTACAATCTTTCTAATTCATTTAATGTTCATTTACATCATGTTTTTTTCAGATTTTCTCCCAAAACAAAAAATAACAGAGTTAAAGTTCTAAATCATATTTTAAAAAGGAAATCAAATGTTATGCATGGTGATTTTACCCAAATATCATATTTAATTCAACCTAATAAAATCACACATGACCTAATCTAAGGTTTGACTAGGTTTAATCTAAACATGCTTTACATCTTAACCGTTAGAGTTACAAAAATTCATTCTAGAACTCTTAATAAACAATTATAGGTTTATTCAAATTTGAGCTTAATCATCCACCAACACTTGATTTTAGTTGTGGATTCTCTCAAATTTGTTTTCCCAAATCTCTCAAGACCCACCTTCCCCCTTTCCCTTTCTCGATCGCTTTTTTTCCCTTTCTTTTTCTTTTTTTTTTTATCTTAACTTCTTATTGGTTCTTTCCCTTTCACGTTTCAACAAGAAACCTTTTTTTTTAATGTATGGGTAGGTTCTTGTTTCATGGGCTATGTGTACTAATACTTAAGTTAGTGGGTATGGAGTTATCTCAAAACTAATTTTGGGTTTTTCTAATATAACCTAGGCTCTAACTATTTATATTGGGTTTTATAATCTATTAATTTTCTCATATTTTATTTGTGGTATTTTTAAAATAGTATTAAATGGTCCAAATGTATACTTTGGGCCAAAAATCATGTGCCCAAACCATGAGGGACCATTGGATTATTAATTTTAAGTCAATTCTCTTAATTTGGCACATAAATCTTGTGATTTTCACTAGAGAATTTTAAATGCACTAAAAATTTTATTCAAATTCTTTCACAACTTTATAATTCTAATTTCTAAAATTGTGAATGTTACAATTCTATCCCCTTAAAGAATTTTGTCCTCAAAATTCAAGACATACCTTAATTGTTAAACAAATATGGGTACTTTGCGTGCATATTTGATTCTAGATCCCAAGTTGCTTCTTCTTGCCCGTGATGATTCCACAGTACCTTCACAAGAGATATCTCATGTTTCCGCAAGGACTTCACCTTCTAACCTAGAATCTGCTGGGGCATTTCCTCACATAAAATATCTCCCTAGATTGGAATATCCTATCACTGTATCAGGTGAGAAGGGTCCAAATCATACTTTCGTAGCATAAATACATGGAATATGTCCTTCTCATGTGACAACTTCTAAGGCAAGGCTAGACGGCTGGCAACTTCTCCAATTCTTTCAGTAATTTGAAAGGGTTTGATATACCTCGGAGCCAATTTTCTCTTCACACCAAATCAAGAAAATTCTTTATGAGGCTTTACCCACAAAAATACGAGATCACCTACTTGGAACTCTAAAGGTGCCCTACTCTTATCAACACAGCTCTATTACCGGTCTTGAGCTATCTTGAGTTGTTCTCGGATAAGATTGATCTTTTATGTGGTCTTCTCAATCAGATCTGAACCAATGGTAATTCACTCTTCTACCTCTGCCCAACAAGTAGGAGACCAATATGGTCGTTTATAGAGTGCCTTGTATGGTGCCATGTCAATGCTAGTTTGGTAGTTGTTATTGTAAGCGAACTCTACCAACGACAAGTCCTCTCTCTAGCTACCCTTGATGTCCAAGAAACACGATCGCAACATGTCCTCCAAGATCTGAATTACTCTCTTGGATTTCCCATTAGTCTAGGGATGAAATGCAATGTTGAACTGGAGTCGTGTGCCAAGGGCTTTGTGGAAGCTCTTTTAAAATTTGGCTATAAATCAAGAATCATGATTAGAAATGATTGATAGTGTAACACCGTGTAATTTCATAACCCGTTCTATACAAAGCTTACTTAACCTCTTAAAGGAATAGCTTGTCTTAACCAGTATGAAGTGAGCTACTTTTGTCAACCAATCAGCTATCACCCATATAGTGTCAAATCCAATAGAATTTCTTGGCAATCTAGTCACAAGATCTATAGTGACATAATCCTACTTCTACTCAGGGATGGGTAGTGGTTGTAGTATTCCCTTTGGTTGTTGATGTTCAGCTTTAAATTGCTAAGAGGTCAAATATTGAGCCCCATACTGAGCTACATCATTCTTCATGTCACTCCACCAATATTCTCACTTCATATCCTGATACATCTTGTTATTTCCAAGATGTACAGTGAAACAAGTTTTGCGTGCTTAATCCAATATGGCTTGTTTTAGCTGTTGATTATTTGGAAACAACTATTCTCTTTCAAAAATAAAGAGATCTATTTGGATAAATTTCCCATCCCTCAAAATATTCGCTATTCTAGATTTTTCCCCATATTTTACAAAGTGTATTTTTTTGGCACTAATTCTCCTTAATGATCTACAGGAGTGATGGGGTAGTAATGATGTTGTAGATTCAGGCTTGGTTATAATTTTTGGTGTATTGAAGATTGTAATCTTCAATTACTATAGATCTCTTTCAATCTACGAAAGCCAAACTAACCATAATGCCTTGATTCTTGCCACTTAAAGCATCTGTTGTCACATTAGCCTTCCCAGGATGATATTGCAAGTTGAAATCGTAATTCTCCATATATTCCATTTATCTTCTTTACCTTAAATTCAACTATCTTTGTGTAAACAAATAATTGAGACTTTTATGATCTGAGAAAATCTAGAATGTTGCGCCATAAAGATAACATCTCCAGATCTTCAAGGCAAAGATCACCGCTGCTAGTTCTAAATCATGGGTCAAATAGTTTTGTTCATGAGGTTTGAGCTGTCTAAAGGCATAAGCGACTTGTCTTCCATGCTGCATCAAAACACATCCTAACCCTTTTACCTAAGCATTAATATAAACTTCATATGGTTCATTTGTGTCCAGAATGATCAATACTAAAGCACTTGTCTATCTATCCTTTTGTTCTTGAAATTCTGTTTGGCATTCATCACTCCACTCAAACTTAATATCATTTTTGGTGAGTATAGTCATAGGCAATGCGATTTGGGAAACATTTCCCACAAAACACCGATAATATCAAGCTAATCCTAAGAAACTTCGACCCTCCATCATATTCCTAGGTCTCAGCTAGTCCAAGATAGCTTCAATTTTAGATGGATCAATTGAAATTCCTTGGAGATAAATAACATGCTCAAGGAACTTCACTTTAGTTAACAAGAAGTCACACTTTTCAAACTTTGCATAAAGCTGATGGTTACAGAGTCTTTGCAAAGTAATCCGCATATGTAGCTCATGCTCTTCTTGTGTCTTAGAGTAAATCAAAATGTCATCAATAAGCACCACGATGAACTGATCCAAGTAAGGTTCAAAAATCCTATTCATCAAGTCTATAAAAGTTGTACGAGTATTCGTCAGGCCGAAAGGCATAACTAGGAACTCAAAGTGTCTATACCATGTCTAAAAAGCTATCTTACAAATGTCTTCCACCTGAATCTTCCACTAATGATATCCTGATCTCAAATTAATCTTGGAAAAGAAATAGGATTCTCCTGACTAATCAAATAACTCATTGATTATAGGTAAAGGGCATTTGTTCTTTACCATAAGACTGTTAAGTTTCCAATAATCAACACGAAGTCTTAACCTCCCGTTATGTTTCTTTGTAAAGAAAACAGGAGCTCCCCATGGTGAAGTACTATTTCTAATAAACACTTTCCTAACTAGTTCGTCCAATCATTTTCTTAATTTTGCTAGCTTCGCTGGGGCCATTCGATAAGGAATAATTGAAAGAGGCGTAGTACCTGGGTAGAGGTCATACAAAACTCTATCTCCCTATCCGATGGTAACCTTGGTAATTCATTTGGGAATATATCCGGGTATTCATTTACTGGCGGGAGTTTCAAAAGTCGATTCATTCTACCCACTTCCTTATCCAAATCTGTACACATGACTAGTACCTCTCTATTTCTCCTACCGAAAGATGCCTTTAGCAACAGGCTAGGGGATAAGTGACTTGGCTTTCCTTGGTATAGGACCGTAGGACTACCATACGGACACAATATCACTCTTCGTAGTTAACAATCCACTATAGCTTTGTATTTAGATAACCAGTCCATACCCAGGTTGGCATCAAAATATTCCATGGGTATAACTATCAACTCAATGAAGAACTTTTTGCTTGCTATAGTGATTCGACATCTTTGACAAATCGAAGATTCGCATAATCTCCAAATAGAGTATTTACACATAAAGGTGTATATAAACTTTCAATACTCAAGCCAAGTAATCAGGTAAATAAAATAGACAAAAATGAGTGTGATTCACCCGTATCAAAATAATACACGAGCCTATGAATGAAAGATAAGAAGCGTACCATCAACCACGGCATGACTACCTTATGCCTTTATCACCAATATTGTAACTCTGGACTCAAGCCTTATCTTTTCCTTTATTAGAACTTTCTCAACTGCCCTGTCTTCCTTATGATGTATTCTAGTGAGATATGGCTGTAGGTTTTGTTGACAACCATATGTCTAATAATTTTGTGGAGGATAGCTTTGCACAAAGAGTTGAGATTGTGCATATCTTACCTGAATGTTTTGGCTAGAGTTTTTGAGGCTACCAGATCATTACTGCAGTTGTTGCTAACGAACTGGGCAATTCTTCTAGACATGTCTTGGTGGCCCATACACATAGCAGGTGTAAGGTCTAGAACATCCACTACCGGATGAGCTAATCCTACTGCCACTATTGCTAGTGTTTCCTGTAATGCCCTGACTTTGGCCATAGTTCTGGTTCTTGCAAGTCACCTTCTAGGAACTTCCGCCTTTGTTCTTCTTACCCATGTTCTCTTTTAGATAAAGAATATGATCTTGCTCCAGCCTAAGTGTTGTTGCCATCAACTAAGAATAGGTATGGGCACCAACCACCACTACTTGTCTCTGGATATTGTGTTGGAGTCCCGTATCGAATTTTACACACCTTTCTATCTCACGGGACACAACTCTAGGTGCAAATCGAGATAACTCGGAGAATTTAGCCTCATACTCTAACATTGTCATGTCTCTCTAAGTGAGATTGTAAAATTTTATATATTCTTTTCTTTTACTGACTAGGGAAAGAAAATCTCATAGAATAAATCACAAAACCTCTCCTAAGTCATATTAGTATTGTCATGGCTCATCTTTGCTTGCTCCCATCAAAATTCTGCTTTACCTTTGAGTTTAGTGGTTGAAAACTCAACTTAGTACACCGCTAGGATCTGGAGTAGATCAAAATGATGACCCATAGTCCTTATCCAATACTTAACTTCTATGACATTTGGGCCACCTCAGAAATGGTTCAATTGGAAACCTTAGGAATTCCCATGGGCATGTCTGTCTTTCATTGTCTGCCCCCACAATTCTCATAGGAATAAGTAGTTATTTATTGAAATGCCTCATACATGGATGCCATGAAATTTTGATTCTCTCCAACCAGAGCACTTCTAGTTGGGGCATTGGCAGCCTAGGCATGGGTGTTCCTTCTTGGTGGAATGTTTCAGGACTGTAAAAAAAACTTAATAGTTTCCATTAATGATGTTGCATTTACTTTTTAAACTCCTAAGGCTTCTTAAAACCTTGGCTCTAATACCAAAAAAGGAAACCTATCATACCCCAAACCCAGGGGTCGTGAATTAGGCCCCAAGATGGCCAACTTAAGTAGTTAACCGATAACCCTACTGTGATTTTTCTTATTCCTTGACGCTTAATTTTATTTAATTACCTAATATTAGTAGGTGTGATTCTTTCTAGCATTAATTTGTTTTATAGTTACAAAGTATGCCTAGCAGATGTTACTAATTAATTAAACACTTGATAATACTGTAGTGAAATTTTATAATAAAAACTAACTAAATTATTGGACTGGGCCTCTATATCATCTATAAAGCCCTTAGCATCATCATTAAATGCATAGTTAATAAAATTTACAAACGAACCAACAATTCAAATGTTTGGGTCCTACATGGCTTATTATTACATGCCATGCTTAATATAAAATGGTCCATAGCGAGAAAAAAAAGTACCAAAATGATCCAAATACCCAAAAATCGGATTTATTTTCTACTAAACATCAAGATCACAGCCAGGTTTGCTTGTGGACTGACACCTACATATATATACTTATATACTACAACCACAAACTCTTGTGGCTAAGAACTGGAGATAAAGGGAAGGCATCTAATTCTTCGGGGATATGTGTGAATCTTCTTCATAAACCTTCTCGTTTTCCTTAGTTACGAGTAGGACTTGCATGAATATATGGTATTTCTTTTCGTTTTTAACTAAACAACTCACACACTAAAACTAAACAAACCAAAACAAAAGAGTTTGTTTAAGGTGTTCTTGACAAAATCAAAGAGTGACATGTACATATCATGTTGTGATTCAGGTTGTTCACAACTTAAAAAATGATTAATAATAAACCCAATTAAGGTTATGATTTAGGTTGTTCACAATTTTAAAACTGTTAATAATAGCTACTTGAGGTTGTGATTCAGGTTGTTTACAACTAATACTAACTAAAAAAATCAAAATTAACAAAAACCAACTTAGCTTTTAACCAAAAGCAACCTAGCTTTTAACTAAAACCAACCCAACTTTTTAATGTCACCACAACAAACTACATTCGACCTGATCTTTGATAACTACCCAAAGAACGTAGGCAGCCCATGCGGGTTCGGTCACACCTTTAATAACAAACCCTCTTTTTTAAACAAGATAACAATGAACTATGTTCGACCTAATCTTTGGAAACCACACAAAGTACGTAGGCAACCACAAAACGTATCCCTCAAACGTGACAAGAACGAACTATATTTGATCTGATCTTTAAACCACCTAAAGTATGTAGGCAGCCCACGATCCAGGTTGGATCACCATAAACAATAAAAAAATAGTTTGCTATCCTAACCAAAACGAATTACATAATAACCTAATTCTCATTTGAGATACATAGGTAATAGGTGTGAAAAACCTATCTATTTCTAAACTGGATTTGATAGTTTTCAAGCATTTTAGTTATATTTAATTGTGTTTTAGTGTGTTTTAGTGTAAAACAGGTGAAAGCACGTTAAAGGGCGAGAAACAAGTGAAAACGGTGGAGAAACAATGAACAAAATGTGCAAAATAGGGTTTCGGTGAATGAAGACCACCGCCTAGGCGAAAGTTTCACCGCTTAGGCGGAAAAGAGGCAGAATGTTGGAGTGCCGAAGGGCTGAACCACCGCCTAGGGGAGAAAAAGACAGAATGATATGCCAGTAGCCACCTCCTAAGCGAAAAAAACCACCGCTTAGGCGAAGTTACTGACAGAACTTAACCGACTTAAATCCACCGCCTAAGCAGTGAACCACCACTTCGGTAGTGAAACTCTGTACAAAAATATCTATTTTTAGATATTTTGAAGATATTTTCCAAATCCCTCCTTTTAACCCCTTTCTCCACTAAACCTAGAGGAGACCCTTAGACCTTAGACACTCCTAAAACGTGGGAGAGGGCTTGGTTGTCCTTGAGAGCTCTCTTCCACATCTAGTTAGATTATATTAGTTTAGGAAGTAGATTAGACTAGTTGTAAAGAGTGTTCTTGACCAATCCTTGAAGAGATAGAAGAGAAAGTTCATCAAGCGAGAAGAGGAAGCTCGGGAGGACTGTTCTTTGGCAAAAGTGGACTACTCCACTTTGACATTTGGATTTTCTTCTCTTGTTTCCATCTTTGTATTTAATGTTTATTGTTGGTGATGATGATCTCCTATTGATTAAATTTTGTATTGGCTAAGAACATGTTAGTATAATTTAGAGATTAGTTAGGGAAAGGTGTAGTTGTGTAAATACTCATTTGGTTTAATATACGTTTCTTTAACGGTTGTTGCTTTTAATTATGATTGTGTTTATAATTTGAAGATAATATTAATATTCTTGTAATGGTATTAAGGTTAGATTTGAGAATCTAGGGTTTGACACTCGGGAGACGTAACCCTGGATTCGTACTAGGGTAAACACATCGTTACGACCTAATGACCCAGGAAGGCATTAGTTAGTGTGCAATCGATGATGTTGGGTCAAGACTCACACGACCTAGAGTCGTTAAGACATTGAGGGGGACCTCTTCGTCAACGCGAAATCGCATATTCCCTCGTCTTACACTCGGAAGAGGTGGCGGAGGAGTTTACGAACCAAGATTGTCGGATACCTAAACTTCGTTATTGTTAACCAAACGAAATCAAACGTGTATTAAGTGAACTAAATCAATCCCTAATTAATCAACGTAATTAGAATTAACCCACTAATTGTAGTTTAGCTTAGTGTAATTTTAATTCACGTCTTCCTTTGTCAGGATAACATGAGACTATGTCAATTGCAGTATTCAATTCAATTATTCACACTTTTCTCTGTTGGAATGATATCCGATCTTCAAAGATCCACAATATTAAAACTTTAGACCTCGTATACTTGCGAGCGTAAGTAGGCATATACAAATTCGCCCCTTCCAAGTTTTTGGCGCCGTTGTCAGGGAATTATGTGAATTTTATTTGAATATTGTCAATGAAACGCGGTATCGACTCAAAACTTAAGTTTTAAATAGGAAAAGCAAATGTATCGTATCCTAATTCCGTCAACACACCAAGTTTTGGCGTTGTTGACATGGGATTTGTGTGAATTCTAAGTTGATATTGCGACTAAGTAGTAAAGTGTTAATCCTGACATTTATTTTTGTTTTGTTTTTAATTTTTATTTTTGTTTCATTGTGTTAATGAAATCAAGCAGTGCGAGAAATGATGAAGAAGATTAGAATTCTTAATTCTCAATCCCAAAATTGAGCTTATTTCAAATGATAAGGATTGAGAGGAAAAGCCGACTTCAAAGCCATGATCTTGATCCGACTAAGCATTTGAGCCCAAATTCCTTGTCTATGGGGAATTTTGGTGAAAAATACTTAGTGACACGATAGTCCAGCTAGGGACGGTAACTGAAGCGCTATTTTTTTTTAAATGAAACTTAGGGTATCAAATTGCCTGATTTTTGTTACTATTTATTTGATTATTTATTCTTTTTGGAAGCCAGCATGGCTTTGGAACGTGTTCAGGAGTGAATTTAGGAGTATGGAAGTTTGAGGAAGTATTTTAAGTTTAAACACATTGAACAAGTGAAGTGAAAACGTATGGGATGGAGCCGTATTTTGAAAATTTGAGAAAAACATGAAAATGGGAGCTTCAGGCCCACCGCCTAAGCGGTAAACCACCGTTTAGGCGGTAAAAATATAGAGAAGGTGTTTTTCAGCAAAAAAAAGGCCCACCGCCCAAGCGGTGAACCACCATTTAGGAAGTAAAAATACAGAGTGGGTGAAAATAGCCCACCGCCTTAGCGGTGAACCACCGCTTAGGTGGTAAAAATACTGGATGCAACAAATTTTCAAAACACGCTCTACCGCCTAGGCGGATTAGCAGCAGAACAAAATGTTTTCACACTGGTATAATTTCGCTTTGGCGGAAAAACCACCGCCTAGGCAGAATTTCGTCAGAAAGTTTGATTTTAAAGAAAATGGTTTCACTGCCTAAGCAGTGGACCTTTTGTAGTTAAAACAACCCCTGTTCGTTCAAAAATTGAAATCGCAAGGTTCCCTCCCCCAAAACCTCCACATTCTCTCTAAAATCTCACTTCCAAACCATTCCAATACTCAAAAATCATCCTTCCATTACCAAAATTTGTGATTTCCACCCCAAATCATCTACCACAAATTAATTTTCAACCCTATTTTCGCAATTTTCTTTATCACTTTGAGATTTTGGTTTGAGTTTTGGTGATAACTTAGTTTCTATGGATTGTTAAATTGTGTAAAACAAAATTGCATGCTACATTGTTCATATTTTGTTGAAACGTTGTGATTAGTGTGTGCGCCAGATCAAATCCACAAGTTCATGTGCGACCGTTTCGGCATTGCCGCCACACTTTTTGCAACTGCCACAATTTCCATTCCGACGTGATAGTGGTAGAGAGGAATTTCCTGTCAGGTGAATAGTAGGGAATAAGTCTTATTCCCTAGGTATGTGTTCAACCCGTTTTGTCTGCATGCATGCTATATGTTTATTGGGTTCGCTGCTTTTGGAACAATGCCATGTTCAAGCCTGGATGGTATGGAATGGATGATTAGTTTAGTGGATGATCATCCATTTTTATTTTTTGTAGAAAAGGATGAACCATTATTTTGAGTATGTGTTTCATTATTTTGAATGTTTTAATTTTAAATTTTTAGTTTAATTTTTGTTTTTGCATGTTTAGTGTTAGATTAATTTATGTATGTTAGTATTAGAATTAGTTTAGTATTGTGTATGTATAAAGTTGTGTTTGAATGTTAGATATGAGTTCATTTGGGTCAAAACCCGATGATGAGAATTATTCCCAAATTGCATATTGAGGTCGGGGGTAATGCCTTCCTTGTGTGTTTTGTGTGCTTAACATGTCGATTGGGTAAAAATTATTTCGATCCGAAAATTGCACGACATTTGAACTCAATATATAAGTATCTGAACGATTAGACATTGATTATTCGATATTAAGCTCATGATAGAAAATAAGGAAACTAGAACTTGATTTGGGGAAAACTTGAGGCGGAATCCTAGGTAAGGTAATTCCGGAGACGTGATTTAGGCCGTCAATTTTTCACTTGAACCGTTGTAGCTAATCTAAAAATGTTAATTCCTTATTTCCCTGTCAAAGCCGATAACGTAATCAAATTCTGAAAACGTTCAAATACTCCTTTCAATTAAATTTTTCCTAACCCAATGTTGCCAAGCCTAATTTTAAAAATTGAGTTAATTCAAGTGAGCGGTTGGGTTTTTGATAAATTTTTATTGATTCGGTATTAGTGTATTCACTTGTCACTTTAGTATTTCTTTTTGCACGCTCTTAAAATAAGTTTGGGGGTGTGTTTCTATCATTTCTTTTTATATATTCCTAAAATTTTATAAATTTAAATAAATTTGGGGGAATGTTTCTCTAACTTCTTTTTGCACTATCCTAAAACTGTAATCATTCGAATTAAATTAGGAATATGTTAAAAAAAAAAAAAAAAAAAAAAAAAAAAAAAAACGTGAATATAGTTTTCATTTTCTTCTCTTTTGACAAGTGAATACCATGATTTTCATTTCTTATTCAGAGTTGTATTATAAGAATATGGGGTCATAAGAGAGGATAGCGACAAACAATTTTACCCCGGGTATCATTCAATTAAACCAATTTACTATTTTTATTCCAGTGATACCCGTGGTCGTTCTCTAAAGCCAAACCAAGCCCTATTGATCTCTGTGTATATCTGAGCCTACATTAGTGGATAGTAGACTCCAATCAAGCTTATAGTTTTCCTAAATCCTTGAACGGTTTAAATTATAAGCTTAACGATTGAATAATCGACTCCGGTATTTGACTAGTTATACATTTGAGTTCTCACACACACACTTCAAATGGATTTAGAATGGTTTTTATTGATATTGATCGTTGAAATTCTAGAACACCACTTGGTGTGGGTTACTTCCCGAACTTGATCCGATTTAGGGATGTTGAGGGAGGAACAAATTGGTCATTTACATTGAACTTTATATTTTCATGCATATACTTCTTTCATGTTAGTTTAATTTTTCATTTCTAGTTAGTTAGTTCGTTAGTTAGTTTAGTTTAGTGTTAATGTTTTGCTCGAGGACTAGCAAAATTCTAAGTTTGAGGGTATTGATAGGTGTGAAAAACCAATCTATTTCTAAATTGGAATTGTTAGTTTTCAAGCATTTTAGTTATATTTAATTATGTTTTAGTGTGTTTTAGTGTAAAACAGGTGAAAGGACATCAAAGGGCGAGAAACAAGTGAAAACGGTGGAGAAACGGTGAATAAAATGTGCAAAATAGGATTTTGGTGAATGAAGACCACCGCCTAGGCGAAAGTTCCACCACTTAGGCGGAAAAGAGGCAGAATGTTGGAGTGCTGAAGGGCTGAACCACCACCTAGGCGAGAAAACCACCGCCTAGGCGAGAAAATGATAGAATGATATGCCAGCAGCCACCGCCTAAGCGGAAAAACCACCACTTAGGCGGTGACACTCTACCCAAAAATATCTAATTTTAGATATTTTGAAGATATTTTCCAAATCCCTCCTTTTAACCCCTTTCTCCACTAAACCTAGAGGAGACCCTTAGACCTTAGACACTCCTAAAACGTGGGAGAGGGCTTGGTTGTTCTTGAGAGCTCTCTTGCATGTCTAGTTAGATTATATTAGTTTAGGAAGTAGATTAGATTAGTTTTAAAGAGTGTTCTTGGCCAATCCTTGAAGAGCTAGAAAAGGAAGTTCATCAAGCGAGAAGAGGAAGCTCGGGAGGACTGTTCTTTGGCGAAAGTGGACTACTCCACTTTGAGATTTGGCTTTTCTTCCCTTGTTTCCATTTTTGTATTTAATGTTTATTGTTGATGATGATGATCTCCTCTTGATTAAATGTTGTATTAGCTAAGAACATGTTAGTGTAATTTAGAGATTAGTTAGGGAAAGGTGTAGTTGTGTAAATACTCATTTGGTTTAATATACGTTTCTTTAATGGTTGTTGCTTTTAAGTTTGATTGTGTTTATCATTTGAATACAATATTAATATTCTTGTAATGGTATTAGGGTTGGATTTGAGAATCTAGGGTTTGACACTCGGGAGAGGTAACCCTGGATTCGGACTAGGGTAAACATATCGTTACGACCTAACGACCCGGGAGGGCGTTAGTTAGTGTGCAATCGATGACGTTGGGTCAAAACTCATGCAGCCTAGATTCCTTAAGACATTGAGGAGGACCTCTTCGTCGACGTGAAGTCGCATATTCCCTCGTCTTACACTCGGAAGAGGTGGCGGAGGAGTTTACGAACCGAGATTGTCGGATACCTAAACTCCATTATTGTTAACCGAACGAAATCAAACATGTATTAAGTGAACAAAATCAATCCCTAATTAATCAACCTAGTTAGAATTAACCCACTAATTGTAGTTTAGCTTAGTTTAATTTCAATTCACGTCTTCCGTCGTCAGGATAACATGAGACTATGTCAATTGCGGTATTCAATTCAATTATTTACACTTTTCTCCACGGGAATGATATCCGATCTTCAAATATCCACTATATTAAAACTTTAGACCTCGTATACTTGCGAGCATAAGTAGGCGTGCGCAAATTCACCCCTACCAATAGGCAACCCATGTGCGAGTTTGATTGTATATCCAAACAATTTAGTTTTAGTTGGTATTCCATATAGTATAGCTTACATATTTACATTTTTGTTTATATATAGAAACAGTTATTGGGTGTCGCTGACTAGTAAATAGAATATACCTACTTTCCATTATATCATGCAAAATACCATAAAAAGAATAATTTTCTTAAAAAGGGGATTATTCTTGCTTAAAGTAAATGAATGAAAACTGTTTGCATAGTGTTTAACAGTAAATATCTTTTTAGACCAAGGTACTCTCTATGGATGATAGGTATAATTTACCTATCTATTTCTAAGCTAAATTTGGTAGTTTTTGAGTAAATTAGTAACATTTAATTTTGTTTTGGTTAGTTTTTATGTACTTCAGGTGTAGGGATGTAAATGAGTGACAAACGAGCGAAATGATGGGAAAATGATGAAGAAACGATGAAAGAACAAGGTTTCAAGAGCACAAGATCCAACGCCGTGGTGGTGAGAATGCAGAGAAGTACAGAAAATGAACAAGGCCCACAGCCTAGGCAATGAAAATACAGAGAGTTGGGAGCCAGTTTTACCACCGAGGCGGTGAAAGATCAAAGAGCAGCCGACATACCCACCGCCTTGGCGGTCACTTTACAACAGAAAAGAAGATATTTTCAGATATTTTTTAAACCTTACACCGATAAAACCCTTTCTCCCACTTCCATTGAAAACTCTTGGACATCTCTAACCCTTAAGACGTGATCCTTGGTCAATCTTGAAGAGCTCCAAGAGGATATTCATCATTTGGAGAAGAGGAAACACTAGCGAATCGATCTTTGGCGACAATGGACCACTCCACTTTAAGATTTCATCTTTCTTTCTATGTTTTTATCTTTGTAATTTAATGTTTTATTGTGAATGATATTGAATCCCTCTTGGTTTAATGTTTAAATGGCCAAGATCATGTTAGATTAGATAAATATTAGCTAGGGATCGATGTAGTTGTGTAAATACTAGTTTAATTTAATATGTGTTTCTTCAACGGTTGTTTTTCTAAATTCGATTGTGGTTATCACTCTACTACAATTTTAATATGCTTGTTAAGGTATTAGGGTTAGATTTGAGAATACGGGGTTTGACACTCCGGAGAGGTAACCCCGGATTCGGACTAGGGTAAACACAACGCGACGATCCAATAACCCGGGAGGGAGTTGGAGAGTGTGCAATCCATGAGGTTGGGTCAAAACTCATGTGACTATGTATTTGAACAAACATTCAAGGGAGACTTCGGCATCAAAGCAAAGTCATGTATTCATTCACTAAACACTCGGGAGAGGGAGTGAATGAGTTTTAGATACCGAGATTCTCGGATATGATAAACACTGTTATTGTTAACTAAACGAAATCAAACATGTATTAAGTGAATGAAATCAATCCCTAGGTAATCAACTTAGGTAGGATTAACCCACTAATTGTAGTTTAACTTAGTTTTAATTAGTTTAATTTTAAATAATTCTTTAACCGTCGGGATAATATAAGACTATGTAAATTGCGGTATTCAATTATTCACACCATCCCTGTGGAACAATATCCAATCTTAAAGATCCACTTTATTAAAACTTGACCTCGTATACTTGCGAGTAGTCAATACGCGAGCACGTAAAAACCTCGTCGTACAAGTTTCACTTGTTTGTCACTCATTTACGTCCCTACACCTGAATTACATAAAAACTAACAAAAACAAAATTAAATGTTACTAATTTATTTGAAAACTACCCAATTCGACTTAGAAGTAGATGGGTAAATTATACCTATCAATGGACAAGTGTCTTGGGGTGCGTAAAACCTTTTCTAAGTATAACCGACTTCCAAACTTTAAGAATATCTCTAGTATATAGTCCTATGTAAGTTAAAACATGGGCCATTTTGAAAGGAAAAATGAATTTCTAACATCCTGGTGACTTAGCACACCATTTAACCCCATGTTAGGTGGTGACTCCATTTTTAACGTAAAATCCCAACCCAAAAGTTTTTCAAAATCAATGCCTAAAAATTTCCATGAAGAACCATTTTCAAAATGAATGGATTTGTGTGACTTAGAGAGAAAGGGATGAAACTTGTTTCCATTCTCTTCCTGATACTCTACTTCTTCCACTAACAAAATTTGGGGTGCGTCAACTCGTTTCGCCCTTGAAGGCTCCTCCTTCTCCACCTATTAGTTATGGACTCTCATCTATCATAGGTCTCTTACCCTTATTGTTTTTTTCATCAAATTCACTTCCCCAACTATTAGGAGAGGTAGGTTTATCATTTATTCCTGAAGGTAAGACCGACATGGCTATCCAATAGGCTTTACAAGTTCTAGCTTCTACCCATACTGCTTTGGGTGGTTTGGGATCAGTTTTCCATATTCCAGTATAGTCGTTCGTATAGGTCTCCCAATCCCGTCCAACTATATTGACAATTAGAGATGAGTTAACATGCCTGGGTAATGGGTTTTACTAACAATTAGGCTGAGATGTCTCTTCTTCCTTTAGGAAATATATCACCTTGGCTTGTATCAAATCTTCCATTTTGTGTTTCAGAGTAATGCAGTTATTAGTATGGTGAGAATTAGAATGGATACGGGTTACATGCTAGAGCCGGAAAAGGAATCAAATGAGGAGGTAGTGTGTATTGAGGAGGTGGTGCTAATTGAGTTGGAGGTGCAAACTGAGGTGGTGGTGCGTATTGAGGTGGTGGCTTTGAGAAGATTTAGTTTTCAAACTAAGGGGAATTGGGCTTCTAGACTTTATACTGAGGATTGAAGTTTTGCTGGTTCCTTTAACCTTGTAGTTTTGTTGGTTCCATTGCCACTTTTGGGTCTTTCTTCTTAAGTGTTGCTCTCTTATGTTCGTGCTCATGCAACTTTTGAATTTTTCTAGTCCTAACACCCTCTTCTATATATTCCCCTCGAAGGATCACATTGGAGAATGGACCATTCAGTGTGTTCAGTAATGGCTCAAAGTAAGGGTAAGGCTAAGCCTGGATGAACATTTGGACCATCTCAGCCTCCTTCATTGGCGTTACTACTTGTGTGGCTCTATTCCTCCATCAGATAGTATATTCTCATAAAGTTTCCCTACTCTTTCTAGTTAGGGTTCGGAGAGAAATCTAAACCGCACAATGCATGGCTCAGTTGGCTTCTAGCGGCTGTTTGTTGTTCCGTTTTCTTTGGCTTTTTGTTCGACTTGTCCTAATTTGTTTGTTTTTTATTGGATTCACTCCATCTCAATGCCATTTTATTCATTTTTCAAAAACCTACAAAACCATATAAAATAAATCAATTTTTTATATTGTTAAGAGATTGAATGATTCATTCTAGTTTATTCTATTTCCATTATGTTTTCCATAGTTTACTCATTTTTAATCCAATATGCACCATCTCAACACCATTTTGCTCCATTTTTATAAACATACATAAATAATATAACTTTATTTATAATAATTTACACTCTTAGAACTATTAATAAACTTAAATTTAGGGGTATAAAATCGCACAAATGCAGTGCGATCATACCCCCAAACATAACTTTTGCGAGTCCTTTAGTAAAACTAATATAATAATTAATTAGAAAGCCATTTTTGTAGGGAATACGATTGCATTTAGTGTATGCAACAAGCCTTTAAACGCCTAGGTTATCCCTAGTAGATGAATATAGTCTCGTGAGGGTTTATGGTGATGTTACCCACAAATATCATAAATTTTTGAATTTTTATTCCTTACAAAACATTTATCAATCTTGTCCAATGCTAACATATTAGGTTGAGATCATACAATAGTTACTGAAATAGTTATTGATTTCATAGAACGTGATTTTTAACAATATCTATTTTTGTATCCATAACATACACTCAACTCTCTTTTAAAATGAATATAGTACAAGTAACTAGTTAACTTATTTTAAACAATCAAATAATGTTTTCCTTGAAATAATATATTATTATTGTTTTAGGTTTTAGGTTTTTGCTTTTTTTTTTTTTTTTTTTTTTTTTTTAAATATATATACATATAAACAATTTTCTTTAAAATGACATGTGCAATGCTAACTTCACTGGGCTTTCAAAGATGTCCATATAGCAAGCGTTGAGACAATGATCCCAATCCAGTTGTCTCGGGGCATTTAGTGTTAAGGAACCATTTACACTTAAAAACTCGAACAACTTGGGCTTCGAATTTAACGAGCCATTATTGTCTTAACAATTTGCTCCCTCATTTTGACACGAACACCTAAAGCTTACTGAGGCAACAAGCCTGTTTACTCAACGGAAGTTCATTATTAAGACATAAATTTTTTATTATTAACGCTTTTTGTTTAGATGATATTAAAACTCTAGGGATAGGTTATTATCATGCTAAAAATAGCAAATCAACTGGTGTACAAAATTTAAAATAAAAGAAAGTTAGTATTTATCCAAGAGTCGAAAAATAATTTTTTTTTTTTTTTACAGTGCTATGCTCCAATAATTATTTAGCAAACTCAAGATTTTATTCGACATATGCTACATAGGATAGTTTGATAAAATTAAGTGTGAAATGGAATAACATAAGGAATAGAAGCATTTAAACCCCCCCCCCCCCCCCCCCAACCTAAATCTCATATTGTCCTCAATGAGAAAAGTACAAAATTAATTGGTAAAGAAAGATACTACCTAGTGTAACTGCACCCTATGGTCGAAATACTTGTATCTATCTGCCACAAAACTCATAGAAAGAGCACTTTTTTCTAGACGGGCGCACCCATGGTGGGTGGTCCTATTAACTTTGCAAAACAAAAATAAAATTTAAAACTACAATAAGAATTTCAAAATGATAGTGGGTTACCTCCCACTCAGCGCTAAGTTTAACATCTTCAGCTAGACGTTTTATCAAGAGAATGATTAATCATGATAAATAGGATCTTTCAGGATTGTTTTCTCTACTTCGGGAGTAGTTTTTAATTTCAAACATTGTTTTAACCTTTGGCTATTAACTTTGAAAATATCTCCATTTTTTGAATTTTCAATTTCGATAGCTCCATGGGGAAAAAACAGTACGAATGACATATGCACCAGACCATCGAGAGCCCAACTTTCCAGAGAATAGATGTAGATGAGAATTGTCCAGAAGGACCTTTTGACCTGGAACGAAAGAGTTTCTCAAAATATTTTTGTCACAAAAATGTTTCGTTTGATCCTTGTATCGTTTTCTCCAATTCTATACATCATTCCTAATTTCTTCTAACTCATTTAATTAGAGTTTCATCTAAATACCTGCTTGGTTTAGAGAAAATTTCAACTGTTTCACAGTCCATTATGCTCTATACTCTAACTCAATAGGTAAGTGACATGCTTTGCTGTGAACAAGTCAGTAAAGAGACATTCCAATACGGGCTTTAAAAGCAGTTCGATAATCCCACAATGCATCAGAAAGTTTTAAAGACCAATCTTTTCTTGTTGGGTTAATTGTTTTTTAAACAGTGTGCTTAATTTCCATATTTTAAATTTTTACTTGACCACTTATTTGTGAATGATAAGGAATAGAAACTTTATGAGTTGTGCCATATTTCTTCACCAACTTTTCGAAATGCTTGTTGCAAAAATGTTTTCCCTCATCACTACTGATAGTACTTGGTGTACTAAATCTGGAAAAAATATTTTCTTTTAAAAAATTTAGCGCAACCCTATGATTATTCACCTTACACGCAATGGATTCTACCCACTTTGACACATAGTCAACAGCAACAAGAATGTATTGGTTACCAAAAGAGTTAGGAAATGAACCCATCAAATCGATACCCCAAGCATCAAATAACTCAACAATAAGAATTGGGTTCAAGGGTATCTTTTTCCTACGAGAAATACTTCCTAATCTTTGACATCGATCACAAGAGAGACAATACAAATGAGTGTCTTTAAAAAGAGTGGGCCAATAAAATCCGCACTGCAAGATTTTTGCAGCGATTTTATTTGAGAAAAAATGACCTCCACAAGCATTATCATGGTACAATAAAATAATACTTTGTTGTTCTCTCTCAGGAATACATCTCCTAATGATTTTATCAGGGCAATATTTGAACAGATAGGATCTTCCCAAAAGAATTTTTTTACCTTAGTAAACCATTTAGTTTTATATTGATGACTCCGATTAGACATAAGACTAGTGACAAGATAATTGACTATATCAGCAAACCAAGGCAATTTGGACATAAACATGAGTTGTTCATGTGGAAAAGTTTCTTTGATGGGAAAATTTTCATCCTCAAACTCTACTACCAACCTAGACAAGTGATCAGTAACAATATTTTCAGATCCTTTCTTATCACGAATTTCTAAATCAAATTCTTGTAACAATAAAATCCACCTAATCAAACAAGCTTTTGAATCCTTACTGGAAAGAAGGTATTTTCATGCAACATGATCAGAATAAACAATGACTTTAGAACCAATCAATTTGGATCGAAACTTGCCTAGAGCAAATACAACAACAAGTAATTCTCTTTCAATGGTGGAGTAATTCAGTTATGCATCAATGAGAATTTTACTGGCATAATAGATCACATGAGATAACATATTCTCACATTGTCTTAACACAACACCAATAGCATAATCAGATGCATCACACGTGATTTCAAAAGAAAGGTTCCAATCGGGGGGTTGAATGATCAGAGTTGAAGTCAATAAGTGTTTTAATTTATCAAATGCTTGAAAACATGAATCATCAAAGACAAAAGGGGCTTATTTGGCAAGCAAACTACCCAAAGGTCAAGAAACCTTACAAAAATCTTTGATGAACCTGCGATAAAACCCAGCATGACCTAAAAAAGAGTAAATTTCTTTCACTGTTCATGCAGGTGGAAGATTAGAAATTAAGTTAACTTTTACCTTATCAACCTGAATTCCTTTTTTTGAAATAACATGTCCTAAAATAATCCCTTTCCTAACCATGAAATAACATTTTTCCCAATTTAACACAAGATTTTTCTCTTTGCATCTAATTAACACTAATTTCAGATGGTGCAAACACTCATCAAAACTAGACCTAAACACAGAAAAATCATCAATGAAAATTTCTAGAAAATGATCTACCATATCTGAGAAAATACTCATCATGCATCGTTAAAAAGTACCTGGAGCATTACATAAGCTAAAGGGCATACGTCAGTAGGTGAAGGTTCCAAAAGGGAAAGTGAAAATAGTTTTTTTCTTAGTCTTTAGGTGCAATGGAAATTTGGTTATAACCAGAATAACCATCAAGGAAATAGTAATAGGAATAACCTACCAATATTTTAAGCATTTGATCAATGAAGGGAAGTGAAAAAAGATATTTTCGGGTGACAGTATCTAATTTTCTGTAGTCAATACAAACACGCCACCCAGTTCATACTTAGTTAGGAATTAAATCATTTTCATCATTTTTTATTACTATTATACTAGATTTCTTAGGAACCACATGAACAAGGCTAACCTACATACAATCAGAAATTGGATAAATGATACATACATCTAACAGTTTAATTACTTCAGCTCTAACAACCTCTTTCATGTTTGGATTTAATCATCTTTGGAACTCACGAATGGTTTTTGAATTATATTCTAAATGAATTCTATGCATACACACTGATGGACTAATACCCTTAATGTCTCCAATTATCCACCCAAGAGCTTCTTTATGATCTTTGAGGACATTAATCAATTCTTCTTCCTGATCATTATCTAAGTCAGATGCTATGATAACAGGCAAGGTTTCTAATGATCCTAAGAATGCACATTTCAAGGTATCAGTTAAGTGCTTAAGGTCCAACTGTGGTGGCTTAGAATTTGAATAAATAGATTCAGTGGGTGTAACATGTTCACTTTTGGTTTTCTATTCTTCAGTATTCATTAATCGTGTAGATTCTAACAACGAATTTACATCCCTAAATGAACTTTCAACATCTATGTTCATGTCAAACCGCATTGAACATTTTTCAAAAGTTTTTTTTTTAATTATTTACAACAAGAAATCATGGGTAGCAGTCTCAATCATATTTACTTAACACAAATCATCCAGTTCCACAAATTTAT
This sequence comes from Eucommia ulmoides, assembly GCA_016647705.1. Lineage (NCBI taxonomy): Eukaryota > Viridiplantae > Streptophyta > Magnoliopsida > Garryales > Eucommiaceae > Eucommia > Eucommia ulmoides. The sequence goes on from CM028331.1 coordinate 21,870,307, forward strand.
TAGCAAAATTAACTACATTCAATTCAATAGTCATATTTCGAAATGATAATTTCAAGGCATCATTATGAAAATTAATGATTGCATTAGCAGTAGCTAAGAATGGTCTACGCAGGATGATAGGAATTTGAGTATTCAAGTTTTCAATAGGTTGGGTATCAAGAACTACGAAATCTACAGGAAAATAGAATTTATCAACCATGATTAAAACTTATTCTATGACACCTCTCATAACTTTCACAGACCTATCAACTAATTAGAGTGTCACAAATGTGGGTTTCAACTCTCCTAGACCGAGTTGCTCATAAACCGAATATGGCAACAAATTCACACTCGCACCCAAATCTAGTAAAGCTCGACTAATATCTTGATCATCAATTACACAAGATATTGTTGAATAATTAGGATCTTTGTATTTGGTGAGAGTTTTGTGTTGGATTATGGAGCTTACTTGTTCAGTCAAGAATGCCCTTTTTGAAACATTGGTTTTCCTTTTTGCATTACAAAGATCTTTCAAGAATTTTGAATAGGTAGGCACTTGTTTTATAGCATCAATGAATGGGATGTTAATGTGAACTTGATTAAACACATCTAAATGTCACTATATTGTATATCTTTCAATTTTCAAACAAGTATTTATGGAAATATAGCTTTTCGAAGGTAAGACAATAATTGATTTTCAATCGAGTCTTTGGATTCAGAATTTTCAAGTTGGCTCTTAGGACTCTCTTTCTCAAGTTCAGGTAGGTGATTAGGTTTGACAATAAGTTTTCCCAACCTTAGAGTAGTAATAGATTTAACTCCCTTATTAGGGTTCGATGATCCTACCTCACATTGACCCTTTGGAGTTGGGACGGGTTGACTTGAAAACTCTCATTTTTTGCATTCTCCTACATCAGTTGCTAGTTGACCCAATTACATTTCAATTACTGAGATGGACTGTTGGGTTGACTGTATGATCTATTGTAAAGTTTTCTCTAAAGATGGTTTTCTTGAAGAGTATGATGGATTAGAATGGTGAAAGTTTTGGTTATGGGTGTTAACTTGAGGCCTTGATTAGTTTATTGCATATTGATTTTGTCTCTATGAGAAATTTGGATGGTTTCTCCAATTTGGATTATATGTTAGAGCAAATGGGCTATCATAATATTTCCGATAAGAATTGATTGCATTGGCTTGTTCAAAATAGGCTTCTTGGAAAGTAGGTAATGATAGACATAACTGAGCGGTGTGGGATGGATTTTGACATAAGCACATACTTCAATTTTAGAATTCATGCTTTGGCTCAAGACTAATACATCAACTTTCCTAGTCAAATTGGCTATATTGGTTTTTACATCACTGTCATCTCTCACCACATAAATTCCTCTTATCTTCGATGCATTGGGTTTTACTCTTTTATCTAGACAATTCCATTGTTGAGAGATTCCCAAGCTTCTTACCCACGTAACTGCAAATATTTTCCACCATGCATAGAGTGTATCATTTAACGATTTAGTGGGGTTAAACCATCATAAAAATACTTCACAAGCCTCAAAATTTCAAAACCATGGTGGGGACACTTTAAAATTAAATTATTAAATCTTTCCCAACATTTATAAAATTCTTCACCCTCTTTTTGGTAAAATTCATATATTTCTCTCCTAAGGTGATCAGTTTTTTACATAGGGAAGAATTTAGATAGGAATTTGTTAACAATTTGGTCCCAACAGATAATTGTTCTCAGGGGAAGAGTGTTCAGCCAACCTTTTGCCTTGTCTTTTAGAGAGAATAGAAAAAGTCTAAGTCAGACAGATTCCTCAAAAACAATTTGAATTAGAATGTGGAGCATATCTCAAGAAATTCCTTAACATGCATCTATGGATCTTCTCTTTCTAACCCATAAAAATATGGCAAAAGTTGGATGATGGACGATTTGAGTACAAAGTGGGAAGCAATGGTTGGTGTTAAAATATACAAGAGGGAGAGTTGGTTGAAATGGGAGAGAAGTATTCAAGAAGAGTTTTCTATGGTTCTAGTGGATTTGCATGTCCTTTTGGGTTCTCAACATGTTCTTCCTTTATTATTAAATTTCCACACGCAACTCCACTTAAAGATAGTCTTCTCCTAACCAAATGATTCTTTAAATCTCGCTCCCAAGCATGCATAAACAACCTGCAACAAATATTTTTTATTTTTTTATTTTTTTTATTTTTTTATTTTTTTAACAAATAAAATCAAAATTATATGAACAATGAGGGTGGTAGTCTACTGTCCAATCCCAATATTAAATAAAAAAAAAAGTTGGTGGCTCAGTCAGCCAATACTCAACAGAAAATAAAGACACTTAAAAAATTTAAATAAAAGAGGTTGTTGGCTCAACCAGCCGATACTCAATAGAAAATAAAGATAGTAAAAAAATAAAAATAAAAGAGGTTGTTGGCTCAGCTAGCCTATAGTCAACATCAAATAAAAACAGTAAAAAAATTTAAAGAAAAGATTATGGTGGCTAGTGGCAGAATATTACGTCGCCACTTTCACTGCAAGTGTATGGGTCAAGTTTTAGTATAGATGAGAAAGAGTAGCGGTTGTCGTATCTATAGGGATTGGTTGAGATTGTTATTGATTACCTCGATTGTCATAACCTAACTTTATTTAGGCGATAAAAATAAAGTTTATAACCTAACTTCGTTTACAAAAATGTATTTGGTCTCATTTAGTTTACAATAACAGCGTTCGACGTATCTGACAATCTCTGTATCGTAAACTCACTCGCCGCCTCTCCCAAGTGTAAGACGAGTAAATATGTAATTTTGCATCAACGAATAAGTCCCCCTCAATGTCTTAACAATACTAGGTCACATGAGTCTTTCCCCAACGTTATTGATTGCACACTTTCTAACTCCCCTCGGGTTATTAGATCGTCGCATTGTGTTTACCCTAATCTGAATTCGGGGTTACCTCTCCCGAGTGTCAAACCCTATATTCTCTAATTATCTAAACACGCATAATATCAAAGAATAACGGTAAACACAATCAAAATAGCGAAGAACAACCATTAACGAAACACAAACTTAAACAAACAATGATTTATACAATATATATTAATCCATAAACAAAATCCATTTAACTAATGGCCATAACCATTTATACAATGAAAACCGAGGTAAACATGCTCAACAACCTACCAAAGTTAAGAAAATAAAGACAGGAACGGAATAACTTAGTCGTAGTCTGAAGATTTGCTGCTAAAACCGTCCAACGATCGCTTCTTCTTTATTGCAACGTGTTCTTCTCCTTCGGAATTGGTTGAGCACACCCCCAAAACACTCTCAAAATATTAGGAACCCTAAGGGGTCTCCTATGGTTGGGGGGTGAAGAAGGAGAGAGGAGAAAGGATTAAATAGGGAGCAAAATATCTCAAAAAAATATCTAACAGCTGTGTAGAGTGACCACCACGGCGGTGGGTATGTTAGTTAAGTTACGGCCAAGGCGGTGGAATCAAGGAGCATCTTGTTCTTTCACCACCTTGGACGTGGGATGTCAATAATATTTTGGTTCTTCTCTGTATTTTGACTGCCATGGCGGTGATCTGGATGCCACGGTGGTGGGTTGGTTTTCAGAATTATGCATCTATGCTTGTTTTCCCACTGTTCGTTCATCGCTCTTGATCTGATTTAATCGTTTATGATCCGTTTTCATCCCTTTTCACCCAACACACCTGATTTATAAAAAAAAATACATAAAAACATATTAAAACGTAATAAAATGTAATAAACGTACTTGAAAACTAACAAATTTGGTTTGGAAATAAATAGGTAGATCACACCAATCAAATACCCCCAAATTCGGAATTTTGTCAGTCCTCACGCAAAACACTCACACAATACAAGAAAATATAACAACTAATTACGAAATTGAAAACTAAAAATGAAAAACAATAAAAACAATTATGTGCAATATTTGAATTATCATCTATAGGACAAATGATTTTCTCCCTCATCGTCCCCAAATCCTATCAAGTTCAAGAATAAATCACACCATGGTGGTGTCAAATTTCAATATTCGATAATAGTATATGTCATTCTTGATCCTATTAAAGTGTGTGCGATTAAACTCAAATATACAACTTTCTAATAATTAGATGGGATTATCCCTCAATAAAGTTCATGACTAAAACTTTTTAGGTATAGGGAATCTATAAGCCTAACTTGGGTTCTATTCTCCACTAATGTAGGCTCGGAGAAATCCAAGAAGATCATTAGGACTTGGTTCAGTTTTGGATAGATGGCCTAGGGTATATCGGTTATAGAAAACTTGTTAACGTCATTAACTTGACGATACCCTAGGCACATGCTTGGCACTCTCACACTCAAAACCCCACCGATAAATTGAAACGACCCTGAACATATATTTAAGACCAACGTACTCACTTATCAAAAGAAACGGAAAATTTAAAGAATATGTACATATTTTTTATTTTTTTTATACCAAACCCCCAAACTCATTCAATTATTAGAATTTCATAGGTGTGGCTAAAATGAAAGAAGAGCAACAAGTGAGTACTCGAATACCAAACCAATTAAAAGTTTACCCTAAACCCAACTGCGCACTTCAAGTAGCATTTGCAAATGCTAGCTTGATTCATTCAAATTGTGCATTCGGCTTGACGATATAGGTTTGGAAAAAGATTTTATCGGCCAAAGTATTTGTTTAAGTGTTCAAAATTGAAACATTTTTTAAGATTCGATTGGGTAAGGATGGCTAATGCTTTAACCAAGTAAGCTTCAAAGGCTCAAGCGATGAAAATAAATGCCTAAATCATAACTCTTGAACTACCTCGCCTAGGATTTCACCTCAAATTTTTCCCAAATCAAGTTCTAAAATCCCTATTGCCAGGAATTTGGTTGATAGATAATTGTTTTTCAAATCAAATAGATAGGTATACATTGAGTTTCCGTGCTCGTGTATTTAGGATCTACAATAACTTTTACTAAAACGATACATTAAGCATACAAAACACACATGAATGAGGTTTAAGATCAACTTCAATAAACAATTAGGGGACAGAGTCATCATCAAGCAATGGCCTTGATGAAGTCAAAACTCAACACATAAAAACAACTAACCTAAATAAACATGCATACAATAAAAACAAAACAACATAAACGAATAATACTACAATATTATACATCACTTCCGAACTTTACAATGGACAGTATCTCAATGGCCCAATCGTCAATCTCAATATTTGAAATTAAAGCATACTGACGAAGAGGATTTAGAACACATACCTGGGAGGCGAGAGAATCTCGCCTTCGAATCAAGTCGGCTGTGACGAATCTAAATTATTTTGGACCTTAGGTTGCCTCCCAAGAAGTTCGTGGTTTAATATCCTCAGCCTGATATGGAGAATAGCTCGTCAAAGAGTGGATTATGCTCAAGTAAGTGTCAAATAACACTACATATGGGTCTTGGTTCAAAACTCCCTCAAGCTTGGTGCAATATTTCTCTGGATGGCTCGATCTTTCAATGACACACCTCACCAGTTTCTATGCTTGGCAGGCATGAAATGACTTTGCTACTGGTGGTGATGGATAAGTGAGCCACCTCGGATCCTCATAGATGTGATCGTTTGGGATCGATGGTGGCAAGCTCATTCTGCTTATTTCTAGTTCCTCCTGGTGGCTTTCATAATCAGATATGAATTGTTTATCTCTCAGTGCTACCGTTTCTGACTCAGACTCAATCAAGCAGATAAGCTGACCGTTTTGCGTCTAAAGAAACATTATAGTCGCATCGATTTCAACGCAAGTTATCTCAATTGTGTTAAGATGAACCTCGTGCTAATTGATCCAGTCATGTGTTTCCCTCAAGATTCTCTATGTTTCCCCAAGAAATGTAGTGAAGATTTCTTCCAAATTGGGGGAAAACTCCTGATATTTCCACGGTGTGTCAAACCATGGCGCCGAAAGGTTGAAACTATCCCCAAAGTTTGATAACTTGGTGAATAATTCCAATATTGAAAATCTAACTCGGCCATGCCTTCCAATAATCGATAGGCTTCATCCACGGATAGTTGGTCAAATGAGGTCGTATGATTACCTCCTTCAACCGACATTCTGGTTGTAGCCTGTAACCCATTGATAGGTGTGATTTACCTACATATTTCTAAACCGAATTAAGTTAGTTTTCGAGCGTTTATATAATATTTTTATTACGTTTTAATTAATTTTTATCTTTTTGTATTAAATCAAGAGTGTGGGGAAAAAAGATAGAAACCTAGAGCGAAAACAATGAGATCGAACGAAAAATGGTCGAAGAACAGTGGAAAAACAAGCTCAGAGGCAAAACTGTGAAACAAGCCTACAGCCGCGGCATCCAGACCACCGCCGCAGCAGTAAAAATACTGAGAAGACACAAATGCTACTGACAGACCACCGCCTAGGCAGTAAACCAGCAGAATGTTTTCCAAGTCCACCGCTGTCTTCACCACCGTGGCGATCAACAAACCAACCTACCCACCACCGTGGCGCTGAATCCCACGGCTACGGCAGTGAACTCTGCATAGACTGAAGATATTTTTACATATATTTTGAGATATTTTGGCTACATATATCCTTTCTCTTCCCTCTCTCCAGACTCTCTTGACATTTTTGAGCCCCTTAGAATATATCTAAGGGTAAATAGAGTGGTTTTAGAGGGAGATCTCACATCTCGAAGTGTAGGGAGAACGTGGAGCGATCATTGAACCATTCTTAGTGATAAATCTTTAGACGAGGCTAAGTTCTTTGATTTGTTTCCTTGTTTCTTTAGTTTCAGATTTTTTGAGCATGTTTAGCTCGATTTCAATGTTTATATAGTTATGACCACGAGTTAAATATGGATTGTATAGGTATTAACAATAAATTTAAAAATATGTGTTTGGATGATTTCGGTGTTGCGTTTATGTTTGTTCTTCGTAGTTTCATTGTGATTATTGTATTGCTTGTTTGTCATGCTTAGTTAGATACATGAAGAATACGGGGTTTGAAAAATCCCAGATTCTGATTAGGGTAAACAAACGCCACAATTCTATAACCGAGTCGGGGTTTAGATTGTGGACAATCGATGACTTGGGGCAAGACTCATGTGACCTAGGGTCATTAAGACGTTGATGGGGACTTCTTCGTTGACACGAAGTTACGTTATATCCCTCGTCTTACACTCGAGAGAGGTGGCAAGGGAGTTTTTGAATGAAGATTGTCGATAGGGTAAATACAACGCACGATCCAATGACCAGGTCGGGAGTTGGATTGTGTGCAATCAATGACGCTGGGCGAGACTCACGTGACCTAAGGTCGTTAAGAAATTGAGGGGGACTTCTTCGTTGACTCGAAGTTATGTATTCCCCCGTCTTACACTCGGGAGAAGTGGTGATAGAGTTTACGTACCAAGATTGTCAAATAGGTTGAACACCGTAAACGTGAGTAAATCGAGATCGAACACGTATCTGTAAACATGTTAATACCTAGGTGATTATTTCCCCTAAAACATATTAGTATATTAGTATAGTTAATTTAGGTTATATTAGTATTAGTTTAATTAATTAATTACATTTATTTTTAGCCTTGATAAAGTTAGGTCATGACAAACGCAATATTCGATAGCAACGACATAAATCCTTGTTGATACGATAACCTGATCTTTCACGATCACACTATACTAAAACTTTGACCTCGTACACTTGCAAGTAGTCATATACGAGGAGGATGTGAATCCTTCGACGTACACCTGTCAAGGAAAATTAGCAGTTGATATTCTCTAGGGAAACCATGATTTGGATACCAGAATAGCAATTCCTTGTATCGATCCCAAGCACTATAAAACGGCTCGAAATCCCATTGAAAGAAACATAAAAGTACATGTCGATCTAACATCTTCAACCACCTTGCAGGAAAACAAAAATAAAAACTATAAAGAAAAACAAATTATAAACACAATAAATAACTAAATTAAAATCAAGTTATTTACTCACAATATCAACAATAATCTAAAAACCAATCTCTGGCAATGGCACAAAACACTTGGTGGCGGAATATTACGTCGCCACTTTCACCGCAAGTGTACGGGTCAAGTTTTAGTATAGATGGGAAGGGGTAGGGGTTGTCGTATCCGCAAGGATTGGTTGAGATTATTATCGAGTACCGCGATTGTCATAACCTAACTTAATTTAGGCAATAAAAATGAAGTTTATAATTAATTAATACTAATACTAAGTTAATTAAACTAACTATACTAATATTATATTGAGATGTTTTAAGGAAACGATTGCCTAGGGATTAACTTCGTTTACAAAAATGTGTTTGGTCTTGTTTAGTTTACAATAACAACGTTTGACGTATCCGATAATCTCTGTATCGTAAACTCACTCACCACCTCTCCCAAGTGTAAGACGAGTGAATATGCGACTTTGCGTCAACGAATAACTCCCTCTCAACGTCTTAACAACAGTAGGTCATATGAGTCTTGCCCCAACGTCATTGATTGCCCACTTTCTAACTCCCTCCCAGATTATTAGATTGTCGCGTTGTATTTACCCTAGTCCGAATTCGGAGTTCCCTCCCATGAGTGTGAAACCCTGTATTCTCTAATTATCTAAACAAGCATATTATCAAAGAATAATGGTAAACACAATCAAAATAGCGAAGAACAACCATTAACGAAACATAAACTTAAACAAACAACAATTTCATAAAATATATTAATCCCCAAACAAAATCCGTTTAACTCATGGACATGACCATTTATTCAATGAAAATCGAGCTAAACGTGCTCAACAACCTACCAAAGTTAATAAAAAATAAAGAGATAAATGGAAGAACTTAGTCATTGATAGGTGTAAATTACCCATATATTTCCAAACCGAACTTGTTAGTTTTCAAATACGTTTTAATTTATTTATATTATTTTTGTATGAAATCAGGTGTTTGAGGTGAAAAGGTATGAAAACGGAGCATAAATGATTAGATCGAACCAAGAAAGGTCGAAGAACGGTGGAAAAACAAGCAAGGAGGCAATAATCAAAATAGCAACCCACCGCCTAGGAATCCAGACCACTGCCTAAGCGGTGAAAATGCAAAGAGGGCCAATTCTTGCTAGACACTCACCGCCTAGGCAGCGAGATTCACTGCATAGGCGATGAAACTGCATGATGGTCACTAAATCCACCACTGCGGCGAACACAAAACCAACATACCCACCGCCTAGGCGGTCACCTCTGCACAGATTAGATATTTTTTGGATATTTTTCTACCTATTTAAACCTTCCTCCCCTCTCCTCTCCTCAAGCTGGACCATAGGAGACCCCTTAGGGTTCCTATGATTTTGAGAGTGTTTTGGAGAATGGTCCACCAAATTTGAAGGAGAAGATTACAAGGCGAAGAGGGAGAAGCAATCCTGGAACGGGTTTAGAGCTAAATCTTCGAACAACGACTAGTTTCTCTTGTTTCTTTCTTTATTTCTTAACTTTGGATTACGGTTTGAGCATGTTTAGCTCATTTATCATTGTATATATGGTTATGGTCATTAGCTAAATGGATATTGTTTGGGGATTAATAATATTTATGATTATGTGATTTTGAAATCATTGTTTCATTAATAGTCGTTCTTCGTTATTCGATTGTGTTTTCCATGTTTTTTATGATTATATGCTAGTTTAGATATATTGAGAATACAGGATTTGACACTCGGGAGAGGTAACCCCGGATTTAGACTCGGGTAAACGCAACGCGATTATCCAATAACCCGGGAGGGAGTTAGAAAGTGTGCAATTAATGACGTTGGGGCGAGACTCACGCGACCTAGGGTCATTAAGACGTTGAAGAGGACTTCTTCATTGACGTAAAGTCACGTATTCCCCCTTCTTACACTCGAGAGAGGTAGCGAGGTAGTTTACAAATAGAGATTGTCGAAGACGTCGAATACTGTTAACGTAAGTTAGACGATATCAAAAACGTTTAGGTAAATGAAATTAATCCCCAGGAAATCTACTCCCTTAAACAATCTCAATATAGTATTTGTAATGTAATTAATTTAATTAGTATTTTAGTTTAGTATTAGTATTAATAAATTAAATTCAATTTTTAAGTGCCTATATAAAATTACGTTATGATAATCATGGTAGTCAATAGTAATCTTAATCAATCCCTGTAGATACAATACCCGACTGAAAGGTCCATTATTCTAAAACTTGACCCATACACTTGTAGTAAACGTGAAGACGCGTAATTACGGCCATCAGCCGTAGTTTGAAGATTTGCTGCTAAAACCGTCTAATAATCACTTCTCCTTTATTGCAATGTGTTCTTCTCCTTCGGAATTGGTTGAGCACAACCTAAAACACACTGAAAATATTAGGAACCCTAAGGAGTCTCGTATAGCTGGGGGTGAAGAATGAGAGAGGAGAAGGGATTAAATAGGGAGCAAAATATCTAAAAAAAAAAAAAATATCTAACAGTTGTGCAGAGTGACTGTCGCGGTGGTAGGTATGTTGATTAAGTCACAGCCTAGGCGGTAGACTCAATGGTATAATCAGGGACCATCTTGTTCTTTTACCACCTCGGCGGTGAAGTTACCACCTCGGCAATGGGATGTTAGTAATATTTTGGTCCTTCTCTACATTTTGACAGCCGCGGTGGTGGTCTGGATGCCACAATGGTTGGCTAGTTTTCAGAATTATGCCTCTATGCTTGTTTTCCCACTGTTCGTTCACCGTTCTTAATCCGATTTAATCATTTATGATCCGTTTTCATCCATTTTCACCCCCACACACCTAATTTATACAAAAATGCATAAAAACATATTAAAACATAATAAACATACTCGAAAACTAACAAATTTGGTTTGGAAATAAATAGGTAGATCACACCTATCAGTTGCTCAGCCTGTTGATACTCAACAGAAAATAAAGATTGTAAAATAAATAAATAAAAGAGGTTAGTGACTCAGCTAGTCGATACTCAACAGAAATAATAACAATAATAGTAGTAGTAGTAGTAGCAGTAGCAGTAGTAGTAGTAGTAGTAGTAGTAGTAGTAGTAATAATAATAATAAAACTAGTAGAAGAATTAAATTAACTTGGATTTCGAAGTATTAAAACTAGTAGAAGAATTAAATTAACTTGGATTTTGAAGCTTTCCCGTCGCAATCCCCGGCAACGGCGCCAAAAACTTATTATTGACAGAAACTTATTCTGTCTACTTTTAAAAATACTCGCAGGCACACGAATCAGTTCTAGTAAAGATTAACAGAAGCAAGGTCGATCCCACGAGGTTTGCTGTCAAAGGAAAAAATATTATATCCATCTAAGTGAATTTAATTATAATCTAATTGAAAGTGATTTTTTTGTTTTGTAATAAGAAATGGAAAACTAAATAAATAGTGAAATAACTAATTTAACTTGAATGAAAATGAAAAAATACTAAGATTTCAGAATCCACCGATTTATACTTAATTAGTTCTTACTATTGTGTTGATTCTAAATTTTTGGTGACAGTTTCAGAAATCAATCTTACTATCCTCTTAAGATATTAGAAATTAAGCCCGATGTAAATCTATTATATATATACAATTTAATGGAAAATATATAATTAAAAGATATTACATGTTTTAAAATACAAATTTAAGCATTAAATAATTCATAACAATCAATAATACTTGATATTAAAGATGAAATCATTTATTTAATTGAAAAAAAAAACCATAAACATTAAATTACAAATTGTTTAGAGTCAACAAAATATAGGAACTTAATTAATTATACATGGTTTCATCCTCAATCATAGAATATGAAAAATTATGAATACATAAGAAAAGAAAACAAAACCTTATTGAAGATTGGCATCATCCCAAGAGAAATAGCTCAGAGATTATCTAGAAATTATCAAACAATTAGTGTGTAATTGATCTCAAGCTTCTATGGGTATTTATAGGCAACACAAAATAGTCTTGGGGGGTGAAATGTCCAAAAACCAAATACAAGTAGGGTGAAAATGACAAAAGGCCCAAAAACGAGGGGTTCAAGTGGCTAAACCAACTTGACCACCATCAACCGCGTGCATTGCGTGGCTGCTTGTGGAAGATAAACCTTTGGCTCGGTGCCTCTCAGAGAGAGTGAAAAACTTGGTAGCACGTAAATATGTCGCTACTTTCACTGCAAGTGTACTGGTCAAGTTTTAGTATAGATTGGGAGATTTAGGGTTACCATGTCCGTAGGGATTGGTTGTGATTATTATCGAATACTGCGGATTTCATGACTTATTTTTATCTAGGCGAAAATAAATGTTTTTAAAATTAATAATACTAATACTAAGTTAATTAAACTAACTAAATTAACTATACTAACATTATATTGCGATAGTTTTGAGAGAATAGATTGTCTAGGGATTAACTTCGTTTAAAAATACGTGTTCGATCTCGATTTAGTTTACGTTAACGATGTTCAACTTATCCGACAATCTTAGTTCGTAAACTCCCCCGCCACCTCTCTCGAGTGTAAGATAAGGGAATATGCGACTTCGTATCAACGAATAAGTCCTCCTCAACATCTTAACGACCCTAGTCACATGAATCTTGCCCCAACATCATTTATTTCACATTCTCCAACTCTCTCCTGAGTTATTGGATCATCACATTGTGTTTAACCTAGTCTGAATCCAGGGTTGCTTCTCCAGAGTGTCAAACCTCATATTCTCTATATATCATTCTAAGCATATAAACAATATAAGAATGATAAACACAATCAAACATCGAAAAACAACCACTAATGAAACATAAACTCATTCAAACAACATATTCATAAATTTTTTAATCCCTAAACAACCCACATTTAGCTCATGGCCATAACCATTTATACAATGAAAATAGAGCTAGACATGCTCAGCAACTACCAAAAGTAAGAAAATAAATAAAAGAAACGGAAGAACTTAGTCGATATCTTAAGATTTAGTGCTAAAACCGTTGAACAATCACTTCCTTCTTCTTCTTCTTCCTCTGGTTGTGAGCTCTCCCTAAAAAATCTCTCAAACTCACCCTAAATATATGCTAAGGCCTTAGGCAGTGATTAAAATCGGATGAGAGGAGGAGATGAGGGTATTTATGTGGCTCAAAATATCTAAAAATATCTAATTATGTGTGCAGAGGAACCGCCTAGGCGATGGGTATGTCGGTTCAGTGATCGCCGCATTGGTGCAGGAGGCGGTGGATTTAGGACCTCTCTGCAATTTCACCACCACCGCAATGAGGTCACAGCATCTATATGCCCTTCTCTGCATTTTCACCACCTCGGCGGTGGTCTAGACGCCCAGGCGATGGGCTGCCTTTCAGAATTTTGCCCTCATGCTTGTTTTTCCACCGTTCTTGATCTGATTTCATCGTTTATGATCCGTTATCATCCCTTTTTACCCCCACACACCTGATTTATACCAAAAAGAATAAAAACATATTCAAACATATAAAATAAACTATAAAAACACTGTAAAACTAACAAAACTGGTTTGGAAATAAATAGATAATTGACACCTATCAAATACACCCAAACTTGGAATTTTGCTAGACCTCGAGCAAAACACTCACACTAAAATGAAAAAACACAACTAAATTAAATAACATGAACAACCTAAACACAAACAATCTAAACAGAACGATATGCGAGTTTTGAATCCTTCTAACGACTAAGTCATTTTCCCCTCAACAACCTCCAGTTATATCGAGTTCAAGTGGTAAAATACACCATGTGATGTTCTAGAATTTTGACAGTCAATAATGGTGAACCCCATTCTAGATCATATTAACGTGTTTGTGGGAGACTCAATAATATAGCTATCCAAGACCGGATTGGATTATCCACCAGCGAAACTCATAACTTAGACCTTATAGGACTAGGATTTTTATATGCCTGATTGGGGTCCACTCTCTACTAATGTAGGCTTGGAAGCTCATAAAAATCAGAATAACTTGGTTCAATTTTGGAATATTTGGCCAAGGGTATTTCGGAATAGAAAATAGGTTAACGTTGTTAAGTTAATGTTACCCAAGGCTCAACACTTGGCACATTCACTCTCGAACCCCCATAGATTGATTGGAAAACAATCATGAACAAACATTTAAGACCGACATACTTACTTGTCAAAAGAAATATAAATTTTACGATTTTTTTTTTTTTTACGAACTACACCCCCAAACTGATTCAATTATTATGATTTCACAGGTGTGGTTAAAATGAACAAAAAACGATAAGTGAGTACTCGAATACTGAACCAATCTGAAGTTCACCCTAAACCCAACCGCTCACATCAAGAAGCCTTTGCAACTGTTAACTTGATTCACTCAAATGTGCCTTTAATTCAATAATAAAGGTTTATAAAAAGATCAACTAGCCAGGGTGTTTGTTCATGTGTTCAGAATTGAAATAGAATCTAGGTTTCGACAGGATAACGAGGTATAAACATATAACATGGTAGGCTTAAAAGGCTCAAGCGACAAAATGAATGCCTAAATCACGTCTCTTGAACTACCTCGCCTAGGATTTTGCCTCAAGCTTTCCCTCAATTAGGTTCTAGAATCCTTAATTTGTCATGAGTTTGGCTAATTGATAATCAAACTCAAATCAATTGAATAGAAATACATTTAGTCTATGTGTCCGTGCAAATTAGTATCTACAATAATTTTCACCAAAACGCATTGTCAAGCACACAGAATACACATACATGGGTATTACCCTTGACTTCAAAAAAAACCAGGGGGTAATATCATTATCGGGTAATGGCCCAGATGAACGCAAAACTCAGCATGCAACAACTAATACAAACAAACACAAACTAACCTAAACAAATATACACACAAGAAAACAATAAAACATTTAACATACTATACTACACATCACTTTCAAGCTTAAAATGGACAGTGTCCTCAGTGACGCAATCATCATTCTTAACATATGAAATTAAAGCATGCTGACGAAAGGGGTTTAGAACATGTACCTGGGTGGCAAGAGAATCTCGCCTTCGAATCAAGTCAGCTGTGACGGATTTAATTTATTTTTGCCTTGGGTTGCCTCCTAAGAAGCGCTTGGTTTATTGTCCTCAGCCCAACACGGAGAACGGCTCGTCCAAGAGCGGCTTCTGCCCATAGTAAGTATCGTACAATACTACATATGGCTCTTGGTTCAGTGCGCCCTCAATATTAGCGAAATTAAGCATTAATTGGCTCAAGATTTCAATAGGACTCTCCACCGGCTTATGTACTTGGTGGGTATGGAAGAACGTTGCTAATGGCAGCAAGGGATAAGTGAGCCATATCGGATCCTCAAAAATATGATCATTTGAGATCGAGGGCGGCACCACTAATTGGATCTCCAATGGTGACGAATCACAATTGTTGATCCAGGATTGGGTTCCCGATTCATTTGGATAAGCATAGTTGAACGCTCATAAGCTCCTCCCCTTCGTTTTTGGCTCCTCACGGTGGCTTTCACTGAATGTGGCTTGTGTATCTCTCAGTGCCACCACATCTAACTCGGCCTCAATCAAGCAGATACGATGATCGATTTGCGTCTGTAAAGATGTTACGGTTGCATTGATGTCGGCATAGACCATCTCGATATAATCAAGACGATCCTCGTGCTCATTGATCCAGTTATTTGTTTTCCTCAAGACTCTATGAGTCTCCCCCATGACAGTAGTGAATATTTCTTCCAAATTAGGGAAAGAATCCTCATCGTGGTCCAGAGTGTTAATCTATGGCACTGTAGTGTTGAAATTATGAAAATCAAAGGCCGTCATGTCTTCCTGAAACCAATAGGATTCGTTTGTGGTTAGTTCGTAGAAAGAGGTGCTAGCATTTCCTCCTTCCACCTGTATTCTGGTTGTGGCTTGTAACCCATCGAGGATGTTCAGTAGTTGACAATCCCTTGAGAAATGATGGTTTGGAAATTGGAATAGTAATTCCTTGTAATGATCCCAAGCACTATAAAATGGCACAAAATCGTGTTGAAAGAAACGCAAGAGTACCTGTTGGTCTAACTTCTTCAAGCACCCTACAAGAAAAATAAAAACAAAAACTATAAAGAAAAAATTATACACAAAAGAAATACCTAAAGTAAAATTGGATCATATACTCACAATATCTATAATAATCAAAAAACCAATCCTCAACAATGGTGCCAAAAACTTGGTAGTGCGTAAATACGTTGCTACTTTCAACACAAGTGTACGGGTCAAGTTTTAGTATAGATCGGGAGATTTAGGGTTATCGTGTCCACATGGATTGGTTGTGATTATTATCGAATAACGCGATTTTCATGACCTAATTTATCTAGGTGAAAATAAATGTATTTAAAATTAATAATACTACTACTAAGTTAATTAAACTAACTAAATTAACTATACTAAAATTATATTGATATAGTTTTGAGAGAATAGATTGTCTAAGGATTAACTTTATTTATGAATACGTGTTCGATCTCGTTTTAGTTTACGTTAATGGCGTTCGATTTATCTAACAATCTCAGTTCGTAAACTCTCCTGCCACCTCTCCCGAGTGTAAGATAAGGGAATACACGACTTCGTGTCAATGAAGAAGTCTCTCTCAACGTCTTAATGACCCTAGGTCGTGTGAGTCTTGCCCCAACGTTATTGATTGCACACTCTCCAACTCCCTCCCGGGTTATTAGATCGTTGCGTTGTGTTTAACCTAGTCCGAATCTAGGGTTACCTCTCCCGATTGTCAAACCTTATATTCTATATATATCATTCTAAGCATATAAACAATACAAGAATGATAAACACAATCAAACATCGAAGAACAACCGCTAACGAAACATAAACTCATTCAAACAAAATATTCATAAATTTATTATTCCCTAAACAACCCACGTTTAGCTCATGATCATAACCATTTCTACAATGAAAATGGAGCTAAACATTCTCAACAACTACCAAAATCAAGAAAATAAATAAACAAAACGAAAGAACTTAGCCTATATCCAAAGATTTAGTGCTAAAACCGTTGAACGATCGCTTCCTTCTTTTTCTTCTTCCTCAGGTTGTGAGCTCTCTCACAAAAATCTCTCAAAGTCACCCTAAATATATGCTAAGGCATTAGAGGGTGATTAAAATCCGAAGAGAGGATGAGAGTAGGGTATTTATAGGGCTCAAAATATCTAAAAATATATAATTATGTGTGTAAAGTAACTGCCTAGGCGGTGGGTATGTCGGTTCAGTGATCGCCGCAGTGGTGGAGGAGGTAGTGGATTCAGGACCTCTCGGCCGTTTTATCGCGGCAGTGAGTTTACAGCATCTATAAGCCCTTCTCTGCGTTTTCATCTCCTCGGTGGTGGTCTTAACGTCATTTTGCTCCATTTTTATAAACATACATAAATAAGTAAAATAACTTTATTTATAATAATTTACACTATTCAAACGATTAAAAAACCAAAAATTAGGGGTATAAATTGCACAAATGCAGTGTGATCAAGGTCCATCTAAAGATTACTAGAAGTGTTGAACGATTAATGCTTCAGGTGAATATATGCCTCCATCTCATTCTTATACCTTTAGATATTCTAGTTTTGGCTCCTTGATCCAATGAATTTTGTGAATGTGGGCAGGACAAAATTATCGGGGAACTCTACTTAAGGTATTGAGGATAGCTCAAGATATTGGGTATTGGCTCCCAACTCTCCCTTCTTTACTTCCTGGAGTTTCCTTTCTATTTGAAGTAATTTATTTGTTAGTAGGGATATTTTCTAGAATTGTTCTTTCACATCTCTTTTGAATTGGTCGTTGGTTTCTGGTATAACTGGGCTAGTATTTGGTTTAACTGAGGAGGTAATTAGGTTTGGGTCAGTCATAGTCAAAGTGACTTGTGGTTGAGGTTCAATTAGGATTATTTCTTCGGTAACTGGGCTAGGGCCATGGAAACTGGAGGGCTGATGGTCAATTATTGGTTCCATTGGGTTTGGGATTTGAACAGGGGTTACACAGTTCGGCTAAGAGTGGTAGAGTTGCTGTAGGAGTTTAGAAATCTGACACACGGACTATTTCAATACAACCATATCTTTTTCAGTTGGACTACCCAAATAGGTTCATTTGGTCGTTCCTCTATATTCTCCATCAGGATAGGTTGTCATGCTTGTGCTTGAGTGTGAACTGGCGAACGGGAGATGGGTATTTTCTTACATGGTGCAATTTTTCCTACTTAGACAATGGTCGTGTTAGTATTTTTCTTATATAGAAGTTTGTGGTTTGACTATGACTAAGTTTAAGACGAGATTTCCATTAGTTCCAAATTTTATAATTTACAACTATATCAAATTTTGTTATGACTACTACATAGATAGAGTGTACTTTGCTTATAATTACAAACTCGATTTAACACTTTTATTTGGTTTTAATAGAAATCTTATATCAAATCTTCGTCATTATCGACCTCAAACTAAAGCAAGACCTAAATCCAAACAAAATCAAGTTTCCAAGTCCAATAAAACCTCGTATAGTCATAATAAGGGTTCTCTTTACTCTTTGGCATGACTTGTTCTAACAGCCAATTTATTCGGATACAATTGGAGACTGTGAGCAGGCATATAGATAAAGAGGAATGAAAATTCTTAATTGGCTATCATGTTTTTTATTATTCCTAGAGGTACTTCTTCTGTAAGGTTTTAGGGTAATGATATACTGATGGAAAAACTAAATGTCTCTCTCCAACATTGTGTCCTGAGTAGAACAGCGTTTTGGCTATTCTCTATCCTAGGCTCACTATATATGGCTTTGGATTTTCTTCTAGCCCATCCTAAAAATCTCAATTCCCAAACCTTCAAACCTCCGTCATCCTTCCCGGGGGGACATCTATCTTAGGTTGGTGGTCTGAGCGAGAAGAGCGTAGTCGGATCCCGGGGGAGAAACCCCCTGGCCTTACTTCTACTAACTTCTCTTTATAACATAAGGGTTTTTAGGGTGTAGATCAGCATGATAAACTCACCGATTTCAACCCCTACTACCGACCTTTCTATCCCTCAAAGGATTACGACTTGAGTTTTTCTTCAATGATATGCAATGCAAAGTGAATGCTCGTGCGTTAGAGAGAGTATACAGTAATGTAAATGTAGAAATGTAAAGAATAATATTTAAATACAGTAAATACAAATGCAGTAAATAAAGACAGTAAATATGCACCCATACTGATATATATGATAGGTGTAATTTATCTATTTATTCCCAAGCCAGTTTTGGTAGTTTTCAAGTATTTTTATAACATTTTAATAAGTTTTAATATGTTTTTATTTATTTTTTCATAAATCATGTATTTTGGGGTGAAAATGGACTAAAACGGTCCATAAACGCGCAAGTCGGTGGAAGAACAATGGAGAAAAAGGAAAAATATCAATATCCTGAACCTACATCCACCGCTGCAGCGGTAAAAATACAGAGAGTGGCTGAAAGCTCCATCACTGCAGTTGTCAAAATGCAGAGAGCTCCACTGCTACAGTGGTCACCCTCTAGAAACTAACCAACCTCTCCACCGCTACAGCGCTGATCCCACCATTACAGCAGTCAACGCCAGATCTTTTAGGATATTTTAGGATATTTTGAGATATTTTGGATCCTATAAATATCGTCTCTTCTCACCCAAGAAGAGGAAGTGTTCTCAGAGCGATTTTAGTGTCGGATATTCGGATAACAACTAGTATCCTCGTTTCTCTCTTTATTTCTTAGTTTGGATGATTGTTTTGTATATGTTTAGCGTATATTTTGTTGTATATTTTGTTAGGGCCATGTATAGCTAAACATATATTGTCTAGGGAGCAATGTCAACGAAAATGTTGTTTGTATAAAATCGATGTTTTGTTAATGGTTGTTCATGTTTATCCGATTGTGTTTACCGTTATTCTACATTTATATGCTTGTTATGATATATTGAGAATACAGGGTGAGACACTCGGGAGAGGTAACCCCAGATTTGGACTAGGTTTTAAACACAACGCGACGATCTAATAACCCGGGAATAAGTTAGAAAGTGTATAATCCATGACGTTTGGGCAAGACTCTTGTGACCAAGTGTCGTATAAACGCTCGAGGGGGACTTTGGCATTAACGCAAAGTCACATATTCATTCACTTTACACTTGGGAGAGGTAGTGAATGATATTTCGATACCGAGATTTTCGGATAGGAAGAACGTCGTTAATGTAAACTAGATTGAAATGAACACGTTTAAGTGAATAAAGTTAATCCCTAGGAAATAATTTCCCATAAACGTCATACTAGTGTATTAGTATAATTAATTTAATTAGTTTAGTATATATTAATATAAAAAACTACATTTTTATGGCTTAAATAGAGTTAGGTTATGACAATTACGGTACTCAACGATAATTTACATCAATCTCTGTGGATACAAAAAACCCTTACTTTTTCCAATCTATATTAAAACTTGACCTATATACTTGCGGTGAAAGTAGCGACGTATTTACGTGCTACCAAGTTTTTGGCTCAATTGCTGGGGATTGACTTTTAGATTGTTGTTGATATTGTGACTAATTAACTTGATTTTAATTTAGTCATTTATTTTGTTTATAATTTTTGTTTTGTAGTTTTATTTTTCTTGTATGGTACTTGACGATATTAGATCAACAAGTGCTTTTGCATTTCTTTCAACAGGATTCCAAGCTATTTTATTGTGGTTGGGATTGATACAAGGAGCTGCGATTTCGGTTACCCAGTCATCGTTTCTTGAGGGAGTGTTAACTACTGAACTTCCTCGACGGGTAATTAACCGCAACCAGAACGTGGGTTGAAAAAGAAAACTGTACCACTTCTTTCGACCAACAAACCGCAAATGAAGCCTATTGGTTGTTGGAATATATAACAGAGTTTGATTTTCCGTATTGGAATTATTCACCAATCTACGAAAGCTTGGGGGATAGTTTCACCATTTCGGTGCCATAGATTGACATCTCGGACCAACAAGAGGAGTTTTCCCCATCTTTGAGGAAATGTTGGCTGAATTTATGGGGGAAACCTAGACTTTCTTGAGGAAAACGAATGACCAGCTAAATGAGCACAAGGATTGTCTTGACAATATTAAGATGGTCTGCACCAAAATCGATGTAACCATAGAGCCCCTTCAGATGCAAATCAGTCAGCTAATTTGCTTTGTTGAGGCCGATTTAGAAATGGTGGCACTGAGAGACACAAACGCCATATGCATTGAATGCCACCACGAGGAACTTAATTTGAGTAGAAAGAGATTCGGTGAGTTCAATGATGATTATTCGAATGAGACAGGAACCCAAGCATGGATCGACGATTGTGATTCTTCACCGTTAGAGATCCATATTGGGATGCCACCATCAATCTAAGATGATCACATCTACGAGGATCTGTTGTGGGTCACTTGTCCTTCATTGCCATTTGCAATGTTCTTTCATACCCACCAAGTATATGAGCCGGTGAAGAATCTTGTTGAAAACTTGAGCCGATTAGTGCCAAATCTCGCCAGTCTTGAGGGTGTTCAGAATCAAGACCCATATGTGGTGTTGTACGACACATACTATGGGCGGAATCCACTCTTTGATGAGAACTTCTCTGTGTCAGGCTGAGGACAATAAACCAAGCGCTTCTTGGAAGGAAACCCAAGTCTAAAATAAATTATATCCATCACTACCAACTTGATTCGGAGGCGCGATTCGCTCGCCTCCCAGGTACGTGTTCTAAACCCCCTTCATTAGCACGCTTTATTTCAAATGTTGAGATTGATGATTGGGATATTCTGGACACTACCCGTTTTATGTTTGGGGGTGATGTGTAGTATGCTATTATGTTTAAGTTTAATTGTTTGCATAATTGTTTAGATTAGTTTAAATGATTTTATGTTTGTAGTTGTGTTGTTGTGTACTGAGTTTTGCGTTCATCTGGGCCATTACCTGATGATGATATTACACCCCGGTTGTTTTTCTAGGTCAAGGGTAATGCCCATTCATGTGTGTTCTGTGTGCTTGGCATATCATTTTGGTAAATGGATCCTAATTTGCACGAGCACGTAGACTCAATGTATATCTATTCAATTGATTTAAGGCCGATTATCCATTAGCCAAATTCATCATAATTTTAAGGATTCTAGAACCTGATTGGGGGAATCCTGAGGCAAAATCCTAGGCGAGCTAGTTCAGGAGATATGATTTACGCATTCATTTGATCGCTTAAGCCTTTGAAGCTTACCTTATAATATGTTTATCCCTCATTACCCTGTCAAAGCCTATAATGTCGTTTCAATTCTGAGTACCATACGTATCATAACCTAACTTTATATAGGCAATATAAATTGCAGATTTTATAATAAATAATAAACTAAACTAATTAACTAATTTAACTAATTATACTACAATACTATATTGACCCGTTTTGGGGAATAAATTATCTTGGAATTAACTTCGTTTACAAAAACGTGTTTGATTTTATTTAGTTATCAATAATGATATTCAACCTATCCAGCAATCTCAATATCATAAACTCATTCACTCCCTCTCCCGAGTGTTAAGTGAATGAATATGTGACTTCGCGTTAACGTCGAAGTCCCCCTCTAGAGTTTTTTAGAACAGATAGTAACATAAGTCTTGCCCCAATGTCATGGATTGTACACTTTCTAACTCCCTCCTGGGTTATTAGATCGTCGCATTGTATTTAACCTTAGCCCGAATTCGAGGTTACCTCTCCTGAGAGTCAAACTCCAATTTCTCAATATATCTAAACAAGCATGTAAACATGACAAAATGGTAAACACAAGCGAATTAGTGAAGAACAACCATTAAAGAAATAAAACTCAAACAAACGACATTTTCGTAAACTATATTAATCCCATAGATAATCCATGTTTAGCCAATGGCCATAACCGTATAAACAATAACAAACGAGCTAAACATTCTCAAACAAACTACCAAAGTTAAGAAATAAAGAGAGAAACGAAAGAAACTAGCCATTGTTCAAAGATTTGACTCTAAAACCACTTCGAGATTGCTTCTCCTTCTTCGCTTTGTGTTCTTCTCCTTTTGATTTGGATGAGCTCTACCCAAAAACACTCTTAAATCTATCTAATATATATATGAGCTCTAATGGCCAAATTTGAGAAGAGGAAGGGATTTAAAGGGAACAAAATATCTAAAAATCTACTTTACAGGTACAGGGGTCACCACTGCAGTAGTGGGTGTGTCAGCCGTGGTCACCGCTGTAGCGGTGGCTTGATCGTTGCAGCGGTGGTTCATCAGTAAGCATCCTATTGTTTCACCACTGCAGCGGTGGCCTGATCATTGCAGCGATGGCCTGACCGCTGCAACGGAGAACTTTCTGCACTCCCAGTAGTTTCACCACTGCAGCGGTGACCTGACCGCTGCAACAGTGGGCTGCAGTTGCAGGATTTTCCCTTTTTACTCGTTTTTCCACCATCGTTCCACCAATTAGCTTGATTTTCAACTATTTTAGCTCATTTTCGTCCCAAACACTTGATTTATACAAAACACATAAAATGTATTAAAACATATTAAAATGCAATAAAAAAATACTCAAAAACTACCAAAATCGGCTTGGGAATAAATAAATGGTATGCTAGGCCACCGGGATTTTGGAAATTCATTTTTCCTTTTAAAATGGCCAATGTTTTTAATTCTATAGGTCTATGTACCAAGAATTCTTGAAGTTTTGGGGAAAGTTTTACGCACCCCAAGACACCCGCCCCTAAACGGCACCTTGGTGTTAATATATATTCACTATCAAACACTATCCAAGCCATTTTCTTTGATAACTTAAACAAAAATAAATCCATTTTTTTAAATTTTTCATCTTTTTATAGTATTTTGCATGATATAATGTAAAGCAGGTAAATACTATAGCTAATACTAGTCAACAACACCCAATAACCGCTTGTGTATTAACATAAATGTAAATATGCAAGATATACTAAATGAAATGCAAACTAAAACTAAATTGTTTAGATATACGACCAAACCCACACATGGGTTGCCTACGTATCTCAAATGAGAATCAGGTCTTTAGGTAGTTTGTTCTGGGTTAAGGTAAAAACTATTTTTTATTGTTTAAGGGGATCGAACCCATATTATAGGCTGCCTACATACTTTAGGTGGTTACCAAAACTTAGGTCAAACGTAGTTCATTCTTATTACGTTTAAAAGCTAGGTTGGTTTTAGTTAAAGAATTATTTGGTTTTAGTTATAAAACTGGTTTGTTTTAGTTAATTTTAGTTGTAAACAACCTGAATCACAACCTTAGTTATTATCATCAACTTTTAAAGTTGTGAACAACCTGAATCACAACATGACATGTATATAATACTTTTTGATTTTGCCAAGAACACCTTAAATAAACTCTTTTCTTTTGGTTAATTGGTGTTAGTGTGTGAGTTGTTAGTTAAAAAATGAAATTGAAATACCATATATTTATGCTAGTCCTACTCTTAACTAAGGAAAATGGAAATGTTTCGGAAGAAGAATCACTCTTAATTAAGGAACATGAAAGTGAAATACCATATATTTATGCCAATCCACAAGCCAAATTTGTTGTAATCTTGACATTTAGCATAAATTAAATCCAGTTATTAGTAGTTATATAGTTAGCATTAACAGTCAGTAAAGAGTAGGTGTAAAGTGCTTGAGAGAATCGTAGAGAGTATGTACGACCTATGGTATGATTGAAGTGCTGATTGAATCTCATATGTTCTTATCATGTTCTCAGATGATTTGATTCCTCACATGTTCTCAAATGTTCTTGAGATGCTTGAAATGGCTTTGTATGACTTGAACATAATTTGGTTGTTATAGTTAAAAATTAAGTGTTTGTTTTGTTGTTATAATAAAATCAAGTGTTTGTTTGGTTGTTGTAGTGTTTGTTCGGTTGTTTATGGGTCTTATGTGTTATGTACATAAAATTAAAGTGTGTTAACTACATGGTTATTCTATGTATAAGAAATAGATATATGTTTAATCCAATATCATAGGGTTTTTTAAGAAACATACCTAATTAGGGGATGTAGTCTTCCCTAAGGGATTACCTCATTTTCCTCATTGATCTTATTGGTCGGAAGTTGATAGGGAATGTGGTCAATCCCTTGAGTTCTTAGCCAAGAACCTCAAGAACATCCTACTTAGGGGATATGGTCATCCCTAAGTAGTTATCTCCCTTCTTCCTTGATCTTCCTAGCTCGGTATTGATCGGTGACCATCGATCTTTTGAGTTCTTACTCCAAGAATTTCAAGAACAGCTTCCACCACTGAATTTTAGTAGAATAATAGCATACTATTTAAGAAATGTGCTTGAAAATCCTAGCACCTGAGAGATTTGCCCGAGTTTTGAGAGATAATCTATGCATTCAAGGATTGAGAAAAATGAGAACTAAGCACCACTGTTTATAGGCCAGAGGCCTATGCATTGGGCAATGCGCAAGCCAATACAACCTCTTCCTTTAGGGGTATTTATCCTAGAGGACATGCTATCTTGTTTTGGTTTTTGTTTAGCTTTGAATAAATTTAGGATGGAAGGAAAGATTTTCAAAGATTTGGTAATAATTGGAAATCATTACCAATAACTACCTTCCTTCCAATCATATGGCTTGCACATGGGTGCATTAATGGCTTGATGTGACGCATCTGGTTCGCTTTAGGGGAAAACTACTGGTTAGTTTCACTATTTTGGTTTAGTTATCATAAATGCTTTCCAAATGCATTAAACGTAGTCTTGAATTATCGTCTTGAATTTAATGTTAAATGATGATTCATGACTTGGAGGCCACACATTCAGTTGGTCTTGGGTGGAATTGGGTTAACTTACCTTGTAACCGATGGTTGGGTTTCAAGTTCTTAGTTAACCCTAAAATATTTTGGGAAAAATATCTACATCCTTTGAACCAAGTCATTCCATGTCATCCCAAACATTTATTGCTTTATGGGATGTGAATTTAATTCATTGGCTAGGTGGCAAACCAATTTGATTTCGTTTTGGTAACGAGTAGTTACGATTCAAAGTTTTCGGTTACATCTAAGATATTTTTCTCAAAATATCTAGACACCTTGAATGTAACCTACCCATATCATCCCAATAATTTAATTATTGATGTAATTTCCACTCAATTCTCATTAAATTCCTAACTTAGGTGGCAAACCGAATTGGTTTAGTTTCGAAACGGTTGGTTGCACCCTAAGTGTCTTGGTTCCCTTCCTTATCCATTTGGTAGGAAACATCTATGACAGTTTCTTGGTCATTTCAAGGATCCTTATGTGGGAATTTAATGATGTCTAGGCCCTTAAACCATTGGGCCTAGGGTGCTTTTGTCAAGACAAACTAGAATTGGTGTAAATCCAAATCAAGCCCAGCTCTTTAATCACCCTTGTGATTTAGGGCTTTGTCATGACCTTTCCAAGACTTGATTAAGGTCTCTTGGATTATTTATGGCTGATATTTGATATAATATTCATAATTAAAATAATTATTTTTTGTGCTAAACCAACAAGATTCAGTGATTGTAAATGTTTTTGGGTCAGTGTAGGTAACCGAAATAATTATTTGAAATATCATATAATTTATGGGTAGTGGCTAATTTTTATATACAGTAAAGATTATTTAATGTAAATCAAACTTTAATAAAGTTATTTTAGACCCCCTTTAACAGTTTTTGTGTTTTATCATTTTTTGGGGCATTTTTGTATTATATATTGTGATCTCAGGTAGAAATTCATTCTCTTTAAACTCAAGTTTAAAGTTTATCTGAATTTACACTTGATTTGAAACTGACTAGGTGGGACAAAATGTGATGTCTACAGATGTGAAAGACATTGAATGCCTTCTAATGGGATTTATTCAGTTTGGATTGCATTATAACGGGTAGTCACATTTCAAGTATTTTGGTTTCCCTAAGGTATTTTGATCAAAATATCTTTGTGACTTTAATGTGGTATTTACATGTGATCCCAAGAATTTAATGCTTGATGGAATGGGCATTTAATGGTTCATTAAATGCATGCCTTGGTGGCGAACTGGATCGGTTCAATTTGACAACCATTATTTACTTCTTAATTAACTTGGTTCCCTTCCTTAGATATTTTGTACGAAATATCTAGGAAATATCTTTGGAATTTAATGCTCATTAATGAGTCATTAAATTCTTGGTAAGACCCTTGATTTGATGGGCTATGATAGTTAGTCATAATGACTTTGGTTTAGTTGATTTCGAACCGAGTTCAAATCCTTAGTTACTTTGAGTAACTTGGACTTGTTATGGAAATTCTACAACTTTCATGGAAATTCTATGATTTTACTACAGTCCTTTGGCTTTGATTTATGTATATTAATACTTTAAAAAAATATTAAACAAATATGTTTTGCTTCAAATAGACGAAACCGGTGATAGTAAATGTTTCAGGGTCAAAGTAGGTAACAGAGGTAAATTGGTGAAATGTCCTATAGTTTAAGGGTAGTAACTAATTTTTATTCATAGTAAAGGCGATTCAATAAGAATCATCCTTTCATAATTTTTTCTTAGTCCCCATTTAACTTAAGGAATTTCAATGATGAACCAAAACATTTACTTAACCAAATTTAGTCAAATTTAACAGTTTTATAATTTCTTGTTTTTTTTTATTCTATTTTATTTTGTTGTTGTTTTTGTAGTATCTAGTGTGATATAAAGTAGAAATTTATTCCCTTTAATCCTAAGTTTAAAGTTTATTTGAACTTGTACTTTCTATTTAACATTGGTTGGAAGGGACAAAATGCAGTGTCTACAATAGGGTTATCATCAAGAAGAAAGTATTGATTATAACAAGATATATGCACCTGTGGCAAGATTAAAATCTATTAGAATGCTATTGGCATTTGCATGTTTATGAAATTATAAACTATTTCAAATGGATATCAAGAATGCGTTCTTAAATGTCTTACGCTGAACAACCCCTACGTTTTGAAAATGATAAATTATCCGATCATGTTGTTAAACTTCAAAAGGTTTTGTATGGACTCAAACAAGCTCCTCAAGCTTGGTATGAGAGACTTAGCCGATAACTAATTGAAAATGGTTTTCAACGCAATTTAAGTGACATAATGTTGTTTATTAAGAAAAATGAATTTGACATCCTATTAGTACATATATATGTGGATGATATTATTTTTGAATCTACTAATGAGGAATTTTGTCAATAGTTGCCAAGATTATACAGGTCGAGTTTGAAATGAGTATAATGGGAGAATTAACCTTCTATCTTGGGTTACAAATCAAACAAACTAAACAAGGAATTTTTATTAATCAAGCCAAGGATATTAAGGAGTTACTAAAAAGGTATGGCTTTGATGGTGTTAAAGAATACAAAACTCCCATGGCAACAACTAAAATGTTAAGGATAAAAACATCAATGAAAAAATATAATGAGGTATAATTGGTAGCATGTTGTATCTTACTGCTAGTAGACCTGATATTATGTTTGGTGTATGCTTGTGCACAAGATTTCAATCTAGTCTGAAATAATCGCGTCTAACAATTGTCAAGCGAATCATTTGATATTTAAACGGAACTAGTGATTTAAGATTATGGTATCCTAAGGGGAGTGATTTTACATTGATTAGTTACTCCGACATTGATTTTGTTAGATGCAAAATTGAGCGTAAAAGCACAAGCCGTCATATCATTCTTGGGACATGCCTTAGTTTCTTTGTCTAGCAAAACACAGAATTCTATTGCCTTATCTATAACTGAGGCAAAATAAATGGCGGCTGGTAATTGTTGTGCACAAATTCTATATATTAAATATCACCTATATGATTTTGGAATATGCATGGAGGAAGTACCTATCTATTGTCATGAGAAAAATGTTACATGCTTAAGTAAGAATCCAACACAGTACTCACGAACCAAGCACATAGAGATACATCATCATTTTATTCGTAATCACATTCAGAAAGGAGATGTTACAATTGAATATATTTATACTTCCCAACCAACTTGCTGATATTTTCACTAAACCTCTAGTTGAAAATCAATTTATGAAAATTATTCGAGATTTAGGCATGGCTAGGCATAACAATGTATGCTTAGAGTAATGTTTCGATCCTTCATCCCCCTTTTTTTAGATGATAAAAGCAGAGAAGTGCGTTGATATTTTGAGTATTTGTTCGCCTAATCATTGCAATCTATAGGGGGAGATTATTTTGTGTTATTTTCATTCGCCTAAGCATTGCAATGATATAGGGGAGATTATTTTGTGTTATGCTATGTTATATTCAATTTTTTTTTTTCAAAATAATTGTGTTTCTCATTAATGGTGTTTAAACGAGTTGAAAAACTCATCATCTAATTTAAAGGGAGCGTGGTTACATTATTCTTAGAAAACATCAAAGTTAATTATCAGCATAAAAAATGGGGAGATTGTTGAACCTAATGCTTGGAAAGACAATTAAATATTGATGCTTTATAGAACTAATCGTTTTAGGGAAATTCTCCCAAAAATCCCATCCCATAAAAACACCACTTTATGAAGTCCTGTAACAGTAATTTTTTTACACATGAAATGGTCCTTAGAAAGTTATTTTTAGAATCTTGGGATCTCTCAAAAAGTCTCCCATGTTTTTATTGAGTGGTTTCAGATTCAAAGTTCTATAGGCTGAAATAAGAAAAAAAAATAGTCAAAAACTCGTTGAAGAATTCATGATAGGTGCAAGATGAAGGTAATGAAAATTTGAAGAATATTAAAGATGATGAAGGCAATTAGGTGAAAATAACTCATTACCTTTATGCTTTTAATGCCACCCAAAATAGGATCACGCACAGTTGGCCCAGTGAGCTACTCAAGAAGGGGGTGAACTGAGTAGTTATAAAAAATTTAAACAATTTTAAATTTTTAAAACACTTAATTAATCAAATAATCAATTTATCCTAAATTAATTATTATCTTTGTTACGCAGCAGATAAGTGTTAAATTCTACGTGCACACCCAAACAAAACAAAAATAAAGTAAATAATACAGCACACCAAGATATATATCCTAACTCAGTAAGATAGCCTTGCCTAATCTAGTTCCCTAAGCTCTACGGAGATTCGCAACCTCTAAACCCTTGATTCCTTTAACGATAGGAACCAAACCCTTACAATGATTATTTTTCTAGGCTTAG
Source organism: Eucommia ulmoides (assembly GCA_016647705.1). Classification (NCBI taxonomy): domain Eukaryota; kingdom Viridiplantae; phylum Streptophyta; class Magnoliopsida; order Garryales; family Eucommiaceae; genus Eucommia; species Eucommia ulmoides. The sequence continues at coordinate 21,900,482 of CM028331.1, forward strand.
AATCAACCCTTACAATTCTATTTTCCCAGGTTAAGGAAGAACCTTATCTTTTTCCAAGCTAAAGACTAATCTAATTCCATTACAGGAAGAATCACAACCTAATCCTTTTAGCAAGCTAAAGATCAAACCTCACCACACTCACAAATATCCTTTCCAAGGTACGGATTAAACCTTTACAATTCATTCACAATTAATTCTATTATGGAAGAATCAAAACCTAATTCTTTTCAAGGGAAGAGAATAACCAAACCTTTTTATGCCTTAGGCAAAGATTAAACCTTAACCTTTCTCTCAGAAAAGATTAAAACCCTAGCTACCTGACTAGATATCGGCCTAGCCGTATCTAATCTATTCAAACTCACCAACACAAAAACAATGAGTTTCTTCTAACTTGGAGCTTCTACCAAGTCAAAACAATTATACTCAATTCATGTCCCAAAATTTACTACGTGATAGAATTTAAGTGAAGCAAATGAATATCTGATTATAACAAGTGTGGGTAGCACAGAATTAAGCACGTAATCAGAAATCCAAGTAATAAACAATAATATGAAATCAAATTTCATCACAATAACTTGGAAAGATCTCATCAAGAAAATACCTAAATATAGAAACAAGATTACAAAACAACACAAATCGGTGACACCAATACAACAGTGATTTAGCTCAAAAACTTTTCACACAAATGATCTCTCGAAATAATCTCAGAATAATATCTCTTAGGAAGCTTAGGAAATTGATAGTTATTGATCTTTTTAGATCTAATTTCACAGGTATTTATATAACGATTTTAAATAAGCCCTTCAACATCTAGTTTTCACAAGATAAGCCTCTAAAACGACCTATAGACCCCATAAATCATAACCGTTCAATTCTGATGTATTTCACTCAAATATAGCTTTTAAACTTCTCAATTAAGTCCATAAATTATTTCTCAATTACTAATCACAAAGATAGGAAGTATTTAACAAACCAAATTGAGAAAATCATTTAATATATGAACCAAATCAGTATCTATTCAAAATATATGAACTATATCTTCCATAATTTCAAATCCCTCGAATCTTTCCCTAGGAACCATAAAAAATAGCTAGTTTTTTTACCAAAAGTCGAAGTTTCTCGAGATCTCAATCGAAGCAGTTGGTTGACTGATCCCTGCTCAGTCGGTTGACCGAATGACATGGGATGTGACACAGGCCAAAACCAAAAGGCAATAGGTTAACCAACTACCCCACGGTCGGTTGGTTGATTGATTCAGGATGCAATACAAGCCAAAGTCAGGCCATAGCTAGTTGATCAATCCTTCCACAGTCTGTTAACCGATCAATTCATAGAGTTTTACTTTTCAGCCCAAGGCTAATCGGTTGACTGATCCTCTCCTGGTCGATTAACCGATCAATGCTGGATGTTCAATTTCACACTTATTTTAGCTCCAAAATTCATTGTTTAAACCCATTAACCGATTACTTTCCTCAGTTAACACGATTGACACTAAAATTCAATTCTAAACACTATTCTCACTTAGGTCAATTTTCATTTTTCAATTTCACAAAGGAGAAAGTATTTGAACACTAATTAGAATCCTAAATTTTATCAAATCAAACACCCAAAAATATAATTTGTTAATTAGTGTCGTGTGTGATCCTAATTTGGGTTGCATTAAGAGTATAAGAGTAATGAGTTGTTTTCACCTAATTTTTTCAGAATCTTCAATACTCTTCATTTCTTCAATGTACATCTTTGCATCCTTGATAATTTTTCATAATTTAATCAATGCATAGAACTCTTTTTCTGAAACACTCAAAAAATATATTAGTTCCACAAAAAACATCAACCTTTAATTGTCCATCAAAATCTCGGGATCAACAATCTTGCCATTTTTTATGATGAAAATTAACTTTAATGTTTTCTTGAAAACAAAAATGTAATCACGCTCCCCTTAAATCCAAGGAAAAATATTTAACTCATTGAAACACAATTATGAAGGTAATTCAAATAACTCATTAGATATTCAACATAAGCACAAATATTAATTTTACAATTATAGATATCCAATAAAGCACAATATGATCATTTCACCTTAGATCTTTCTTTAATCAATGCAATGCGTAAACGAAAAAATTCCTAAACATGAACTAACTCATTTGAAGCTCAATATTTCAATTTAACCATTATTTTCTCTTTTGTATTTCCCCTTTTGTCAATCAATTCAAATGATAAACATCAAACAAATTCTCCCCCTTTGTCATCTAAAAAAATAGGGATGGGGAACCAAACATATTACTCTTGGCAAACATCATTATGCCTAGCCATACCTAAACCTTGAATAATTCTCATAAAATGATCTTCCGCCAATGGTTTAGTAAATATACTTGCAAGCTAATCAGAGGTATCAATATAGTCAATTGTAACATCCCGTTTTTGAATATGATCACGAATGAAATGATGTCTAATCTCTACATACTTAGTTTGTGAGTGATGTATCGGATTCTTACTTAAACATATAGCACTTTTATTATCACAATAGATCGGGACTTCCTCCACACACAATCCAAAATCATTCAATTGTTACTTAATATTTAGAATTTGAGCGCAACAATTGCGAACTGCCATATACTCGACTTTGCATCCAGCAAAATCAGCGTCGGAGTAACTAATCAACTTGAAGTCACTCGCCCTAGGATACCATAACACTAAATATAATATCAAGTCTACTAGTAGTAAGATACAACAAGCTACCAATCATACCTCAATACATTTCTCATTTACGTTTTTACCCGTATCGTCTTTGTTTATTTTAGTAGTTGTTTCCATGGTAGTTTTATACTCTTTAGCTCCATCCAAGCCATACTTTTTCAGCAACTCTTTGGTGGACTTAGCTTGATTTATAAAAATCCATTCTTTGGTTTGCTTGATTTGCAACCCCAGAAAGAAGGTCAACTCCCCCATCATACTCATCTCAAATTCAACCTACATTATCTTGGCAAACTCTTGGCCTAAATCCTCATTAGTAGAATCGAAAAAAATATCATCAACATAAATTTGTACTAATAGTATATCAGACTTAGTTTGCTTGATAAATAAAGTTATATAACTAAGACCCCTTCGAAAACCATTTTCAATCAAATAATGGCTAAGTCTCTCATACCAAGCTCTTAGAGCTTGTTTGAGCTCAGACAAAGCCTTTCGAAGTTTAAACACGTGATCAAGAAAATTTATCACTCTCAAATCCCGGGGGTTGTTCAACATAAACTTCTTCTGCTCGAAAGTCATTCAAGAATACACTATTTCCATGCATTTGATATAATTTAAAATTACATGAACATGAAAATATGAGTAACAATCTAGTAGCGTCTAATCTAGCCACAGGCGTATAAGTCTCATCATAATCAATTCCCTCTTCTTGATTATAGCCCTATGCAACTAATCTTGCTTTGTTTATAATTACCATACCAGTTTTAACCTTTTTATTACAGAAAAAAACCCATTTAGTACCAATTACAAGATGAAAGTCAGTCTAGGAACTAGAGATCACACTTTATTACGTTTAAATTGAACTAATTCGTCTTGTATCACGGAGATCTAAGATTCATCAGTTAATTTCTCATTTACATTCTTAGGCTCAATTTGAGATAGAAAAGAAAGATTTATATTATATCTAAGGGAATAATGTGTCCTTACACCTCTTTTGAAATTACTAATAATTTATTTTACTGAGTGTCCTAGCACTGTCTTTACAGCTCGTAGTAACGTTGGATTCTCTCCCTTAGTGGTAGGGACGCAAAATGCACGCCTACTTACTATCACAAGTATACGAGGTCTAAGTTTTAATATAGTGGATCTTTAAGATCAAATATCGTTCCCACAGAGAAGAGTGTGAATAATTGAATTGAATACCGCAATTGACGTAGTCTCATGTTATCCTGACGACGAAAGACGTGAATTGAAATTAAACTAAGCTAAGCTACAATTAGTGGGTTAATCCTAACTAAGTTGATTAATTAGGGATTGATTTCATTCACTTAATACACATTTGATTTCATTTAGTTAACAATAACGGAGTTTAGGTATCCGACAATCTCGGTTCGTAAACTCCTCCACCACCTCTTCCGAGTGTAAGACGGGGGATTACGTTACTTCGTGTCGACGAAGAGGTACCCCTCAATGTCCTAACGACTCTAGGCCACGTGAGTCTTAACCCAACGTCATCGATTGCACACTAACTAACGTCCTCCCGGGTCATTAGGTCGTAATGATATGTTTACCCTAGTCTTAATCCCGGGTTACCTCTCCCGAGTGTCAAACTCTAGATTCTCAAATATAACCCTAATACCACAACAATCACACTAAGATCGTCATCAAATGATAAACACAATCGGACTTAAAAGCAACAACAGTTAAAGAAACGTATATTAAACCGAACGAGTATTTACACGACTAAACCTTTCCCTAACTAATCTCTAAATTACACTAACATGTTCTTAGCCAATACAACATTAAATCAAGAGGAGATAATCATTATCAACAATAAACATTTAATACAAAGATGGAAACAAGGGGAAAAAAAGCCAAATCTCAAAGTGGAGTAGTCCACTTTTGCCAAAGAACAATCCTCCCGAGCTCCCTCTTCTCCGTTGATGAACATCCTCTTCTAGCTCTTCAAGGGTTGGCCAAGAACACTTCCTAAACTATTATAATCTACTTTCTAAATTACCTAAACCTAACTAAGGTGGAAGGAACTCTCCAAATGTCAATCGGAGCCTCCTCTCATGTCTAAGGTAAGGGTCTAAGGGTTTTTGAGGTTTGGTGGAGAAAGGGGTTAAATAGGTAAGGTTTAGAAATATCTTCAAAATATCTTAAAATAGATATTTCTGTGCAGAGTGTCACCACCTAAGCGGTGGTTCACTGCTTAGGCGGTGTCTTTAAGTCGATTAAGCTTCTATCGGTAACTTCGCCTAGGCGGTGGTTTTTCCACCTAGGCGATGGCTGTTGGCATAACAATCTGTCTTTTTCTCGCCTAGGCAGTAGTTTTCTCACCTAGGCGGTGGTTCAGCCCTTCAGCACTCCAAAATTCTGCCTCTTTTCTGCCTAGGCGGTGGTCTTCATTCACTGAAACCCTATTTTTCACATTTTGTTCACCGTTTTCACTTGTTTATCTCCCTTTGACGTCCTTTCCCTGTTTTACACTAAAACACAATTAAATATAACTAAAACTCTTGAAAACTAACAAATTCGGTTTAGAAATAGATAGGTTTTTCACACTTATCAATACCCCCAAACTTAGAATTTTGCTAATCCTCGAGCAAAACACTAAGACTAAACTAAACTAACTAATGAACTAACCAACTAAAAATGAAAAATTAAACTATCATGAAAGAAGTATATGCATGTAAATATAAAGTTCAATCGAAATAACCAATTTTTTCCTCCCTCAACATCCCTAAATCGGATCAAGTTCGAGAAGTAACCCACATCAAGTGGTGTTCTAGAATTTCAACGATCAATATCAATAAAAACCATTCTAGATCCATTTGAAGTGTGTGTGTGAGAACTCAAATGTATAACTAGTCAAATACCGGATTCGATTACTCAATCGTTAAGCTCATAACTTAAACCGTTGAAGGATTCAAGAAAACCAAACGCTTGATTGGAGTCTACTGTCCACTAATGTAGGCTCGGATATTCACAGAGATCAATAAGGCTTGGTTTGGCTTTGGACAACGACCACGGGTATTACTGGAATAAAAATAGCAAATTGGTTTAATCGATCGATACCCGAGGTAAAATCGCTTGTCACTATCCTCTCTCATGACCCCCACATTTGAAGTACAACTCTGAATAAGAATTAAATATCCTTGCATTCACTTGTCGAAAGAGAAGAAAATGAAAACTATATCCACGTTCTTTTTCTTTTTTTTTTTCTTTTTTAATAACATATTCCTAATTTAATTCGAATTATTATAGTTTTAGGAAAGTGCAAAAAGAAGTTAGAGAAAGACTTTCCCAAACTTATTCGAATTAATAAAATTTTTAGGAATATGTAGAAAGAAATGATAGAAACACACCCCCAAACTTATTTTAGGAGCATGCAAAAATAAATACGAAAGTGACAAGTGAATACACTAATACCGAATCAATAAAAATTTATCAGAAACCCGACCGCTCACTTGATTTCACTCAATTTTGAAAATTAGGCTTAGCGACATTAGGTTAGGAAAAAATTAATTGAAATGAGTATTTGAACGTTTTCAGAATTTGATTACATTATAGGCTTCGACAGGGGAAATAAGGAATGAAAATTTTCAGGTTAGCTACAACGGTTTAAGCGAAAAATTGACGGCCTAAATCACGTCTCTGGAATTACCTTACCTAGGATTCCGCCTCAAGTTTTCCCCAAATCCAGTCCTAGTTTATTCATTTTCTATCATGAGCTTAGTATCGAATAATCAATGTCTAATCGTTCAGATAATTATACATTGAGTTCAAATGTCGTGCGATTAGGATCGAGATAATTTTTACCCAATCGACATATTAAGCACACAAAACACACAAGGAAGGTATTACTGGTAGCGCGCGAAATGACAGGCTGCTACTTACGCTCGCAAGTATACGAGGTCTAAGTTTTAGTATAGTGTGATCATTAAGATCAGGTTATCATATCCACAAGGATTGTTGTCGTTACTATCGAATACCGCGTTTGTCGTGACCTAAGTTTATCTAAGCGAAAAACAAATGTATTTAATTAATTAAACTAATACTAATATATACTAAATTAACTACACTATTATGTTAATATGTTTTAGGGTGAAGAATTGGATAGGGATTAACGTGTTTACAAATACGTGTTCGATTTCGATTTACTCGTGTTTACGTTGTTCGACCTATTTGACAACCTCAATACGTAAACTCCACTACCACCTCTTCCGAGTGTAAGACGGGAGAATACATGAATTCGCGTCAACGAAGAAGTCCCCCTCAACGTCTTAACGACCCTAGGTCATGTGAGTCTAGCCCAGCGTCATTGATTGCACACAATCCAACTCCCTCCCGGGTTATTGGATCGTCACGTTGTATTTACCCTATCGACAATCTCCATTCTAAAACTCCCTCGCCACCTCTTCCGAGTATAAGACGAGGGATATAACGCAACTTTGAGCCAACAAAGAGGTCCCCCTCAACATCTTAACGAGCCTAGGTAGCGTGTGTCTAGCCCCACGTCATCGATTATCCACGATTCAAACCCCGACCGGTATATAGAATCGTGGCGTTTGTTTATCCTAATCCGAATTCGGGGTTTTGTAAAAACCCCGTATTCTCCATTTATCAATCCAAGAATAATAAACAAACAATATGATAAACACAATCAAACTACCAAGAACAATCACAAACGAAACACCGAAATCATCCAAATAACGTATTTATAAATTATAGGCTAATCCCTACTACAATCCATATTTAACTCGGGGCCATAGCGGCATATACAATAAAACAACGAGCTAAATATGCTCATATGCTCCAAATATAAAGAAATAAGGAAAAACGATCGAAGAACTTAGCCTCGTCTGAAGATAAACCGCTAAGAACGCTTAACGATTGATTCGCCGTCTTCTCCACTTCGAGATGCGAGCTCCATACCTAAAATTCCTAACCCTTGGCTTAAATATAGCCTAAGGGGCTCAAACATGCAATAGAGAGAAGAGATATACCGGCCAAGGGGGAAAAGAAGGGATATTTATAGCAAACATATCCTAAAAATATCTAAAGGCTGTGCAGGGCAAATCCGCCTAGGCGGAGTTAAGTCGGTTAAGTCTGATCGCCTGGGCGGTGAAGTAGGTGGTGGAATGGAGAACATTCTGTTGAAATGCTGCCTAGGCGAAGAAAACTTCGCCAAGGGGAGCAGCTGTCAGTAGCCCTTCTTCGTCCTCTGTTGGATTTCCGCCTAAGCGGTAGAATTTTCGCTCAGGCGGTCGTCCGTCTGTAACATTTTGCTCTTCTCTACATTTTCACCACTTAGGCGGTGGTCTGGATGCCTAAGCGGTGGGCCTGTTTCATCTTTTAGCCTTCGAGCTTGTTTATCCACCATAACTTGGAACCGCTTTCGTTCGATCTCATCGTTTTAGCTCCAGTTTCCTATCTTTTTGCCTCACACGCCTGATTTATACAAAAAGATAAAAACTAATTAAAACATAATAAAAATAACTATAAACATATTCGAAAATTAACAAATTCGGATTGGAAATAGAAAGATTTTTCACACCTATCAATACCCCCAAACTCAGAATTTGGCTAGTCCTCGAGCCAAACACACACACACTAAAATGAAAAATACACAAACGGAAATAAATATCAAACAACCTAAAAACAATCTAAACATAACAACATGCTAGTTTTAAATTATTCTAACGGCCTATTTATTTTTCCCTCAACAACTGCCAATTGTTTCGAGTTCAGGCAGTAAGACACAGCATGTGATGTTCTAGAATTTCGACATGCAATAATGGTGAACACTATTCTAGATCCTTTAAACGTGTTAGTGCGAGACTCAATAATATAACTATACAACGATCGGATTGGATTATCCACCAACAAAATTCATGAGTTAAGGATTACCATAAGCAGGATTGGGGTCCACTCTCCACTAATGTAGGTTTAGTAGTTCATGAAAATCATTAGGGCGTGGTTCGGTTAAGGTTAATTTGGCCAAGGGTATTTCAAAATAGAAAACTGGTTAACGTTGTTAACTTAACGTTACCCAAGGCTCAACGCTTGGCACATTTACTCTTGAATCCCCATAGAAAGATTAGAAACAATCCCGAACATGCATTGAAGACCTACGTACTCACTTGTCAAAAAGAAACAGAAATAAAAACCGTATTTACATTTGGTTATTTATTTTTATTTTTATTTTGTCTTTTCTATTTTTTATTTTTTTTTTATCTTCTTTTCAATGAACACACCCCTAAACTTATTTGATTGTTACAATTGAAGGGGTGTATGAAATACAAATGAAAAACGACAAGTGAGTGCTCAAATACCGAACCAATTTGAAGTTCGCCCTAATCCCAACCGCTCACATCAAGAAGCCTTTGCAATGGCTAACTTGATTCACTCAAATGTGTCTTTGGTTTAGCGATAAAGGACTGGAAAGAATTCAATTGGCCGTGGTATTGGTTTATGTGTTCTGAATTGAATATGCATTTAGGCTTCGACAGGGTAACGAGGGATAAACATGTAACAAGGTAGGCTTAAAAAGGCTCAAGCGACAAAACGACTGCCTAAATCACGTCTCCTGAACTACCTCGCCTAGGATTTCGCCTCAAGTTTCCCCTCAATCAAGTTCTAGAATCCTTAATGTGTCATGAATTTGGTTAATCGATAATCGTCCTCAAATCAATTAAATAACTATACATTGAATCTATGTGCACGTGCAAATTAGGATCTACAATAATTTTTACCAAAAAGCATAGTCAAGCACACAGAATCGCACATGCATGGGTATTACCCTTGACTTCAAAAATAACCAGGGGTAATTTTCATCATCGGGTGATGGCCAGATGAACACAAAACTCAACATATAAACAACAACACAAAAACATAAACACATTCTAATCTAAACACGCATGCAATACAGAAAAACAATAACACATAAACTAACATACTACTACATACTACACATCACCCCCAAACTCAAAGTGGACAGTGTCCTCAGCGAACCCAATCATCATTCTCAACATATATGAAATTAAAGCATGCTGACGAAGGGTGTTTATAATACCTACCTGGGAGGCGAGAGGATCTCGCCTCCGAATCAAGTCGGATGTGACGGATTTAACTTATTTGACCGTGGGTTGCCTCCCAAGAAGCACGTGGTTTAATGTCCTCGGCTCGACATTCAGAACGCCATCAAGATTGGTGAGGTTTTGCTTTGAATGGCTCAATCTCTCAACGAAATGCCTCACCGGATTATGTGCTTGGCCAAGCACAATAAACAGCTTGGAACCCCGTCGAAAGAGATGCATCAATACCCGTCGATCTAACATCGCCAAGTACCTTTCATAAGAAACAAAAACAAAACTACAAACAAAAATTATATACAAAATAAATTCCTAAAGTAAAATTAAGTTATTTACACACAATATCAATAACAAAAACTTCGCCAATCCCCGGCAATACGAAACACTTTCTTTTCCTATCTAAAACTTAAGTCCAGAGCCGTTACCGTGTTTCTTCGACAATAACATCAAAACAATCCCCAGAAACGGCGCAAAAAACTTGGTAGGGGCACGGAAATGACAGGCTGCTACTTACGCTCGCAAGTATCCGAGGTCTAAATTTTAGTATACTGTGATCGTTAAGATTGGGTTATCGTATCCACAGGGATTGTTGTCGTTACTATCGAATACCGCTTTTGTCGTGAACTAATTTTATCTAGGCGAAAAACAATTATATTTAATTAATTAAACTAATACTAATATATACTAAATTAACTACACTATTATGTTAATATGTTTTAGGGTGAAGAATTGCATAGAGATTAACGTGTTTACAAATACGTGTTCGATTCCAATTTACTCGCGTTTACGTTGTTTGACCTATTTGACAACCTCGGTATGTAAACTCCACCACCACCTCTTCCGAGTGTAAGACGGGATAATACATGACTTCAAGTCAACGACGAAGTCCCCCTCAACATCTTAACGACCCTAGGTCACGTGAGTCTAGCCCAGCGTCATTGATTGCACACAATCCAACTCCCTCCCTGGTTATTAGATCGTCGCGTTGTATTTACCCTATCCACAATCTCCGTTCTAAAACTCCCTCGCCACCTCTTCCGAGTGTAAGACGAGAGATATAATGCAACTTTGAGCCAATGAAAAGGTCTCCCTCAACGTCTTAACGACCCTAGGTAGCGTGTGTCTAGCCCCACGTCATCGATTGTCCATGATTCAAACCTCGACCGGGTTATAGAATCGTGGCGTTTGTTTATCCTAATCCGAATCCAGGGTTTTGTCAAAACCCCGTATTCTCCATTTATCAATCCAAGAATAATAAACAAACAATACGATAAACACAATCAAACTACGAAGAATAATCACAAACGAAACACCAAAATCATCTAAACAACGTATTTATAAATTATAGGTTAATCCTTACTACAATCCATATTTAACTCGGGGCCATAGCCGCATATACAATGAAATCACAAGATAAATATGCTCACATGCTCCTAATATAAAGAAATAATGAAAAATGATCGAAGAACTTAGCATCGTCCGAAGATAAACCGCTAAGAACGCTCAACGATCGATTTGCCGTCTTCTCCACTTCGGGATGCGAGCTCGACACCTAAAATTCCTAACCCTTGGCTTAAATATAGCCTAAGGGGTTCAAAAATGCAATAGAGAGAATATATATACCGGCTAAGGGAGAGGAGAGGGGATATTTATAGCAAAAATATCCTAAAAATATCTAAAAATATCTAAAGGCTGTGCAGGGCAAATCTGCCTAGGCGGTGGAAATTGCGCCTAGGCGGAGTTAGGTCAGTTATGTCTAATCGCCTGGGTGGTGAAGTAGGCGGCAGACTGAAGAACATTCTGTTGAAATTCCACCTAGGCGAAGAAAACTTCGCCTAGGCGAGCGGCTGTCAGTAGCCCTTCTTCGTCCTTTGCTGGATTTCTGCCTAAGGGTAGAATTTCCACTGAGGCGGTCGTCCGTTAGTAACATTTTTCTCTTCTCTGCATTTTCACCGCTTAGGCGGTGGTCTGGACGCCTAAGCGGTGGGTCTATTTTATCTTTTAGCCTCCGAGCTTGTTTGTCCTCCGTAACTTGGAACCACTTTCGTTCGATCTCATCGTTTTAGCCCTAGTTTCCTATCTTTTTACTTCACATGCCTGATTTATACAAAAAGATAAAAACTAATTAAAACATAATAAAAATAACTATAAACATATTCGAAAACTAACAAATTTGGATTGGAAATAGATAGGTTTTTCACACCTATCAATTACCCCCAAACTCAATATGCAATTAGGGGATAATTCTCATCATCGGGTCTTGGCCCAAATTAACTCACATCTAAACATGAAAACACAACCTTATACATACACAAATCTAAACTAAATCTAATACTACATACATAATTTAATCTAACACTAAACATGCAAAAACAAAAATTAAACTAACTAAACTAAGAATTTAAAAACTAAAACATTCATAATAAAATACATACATAAATATAGATTTGTACATCAAAAATTTTGCATTTTGTTCAAAAAATAATAATTGTTCATCCTTTTCTACAAAAAAAATCAAAATAGATGAACATCTACTAAACTATCCTCCATTCCATACCATCCAGGCCTGAACATGGCAGTGTTCCAACATCAGCGAACCCAATAAACATATAGCATGCTTGCAAACAAAATAGGTTGAACACATACCTAGGGAATAAGACTTATTCCCTACTGTTCACCTGAAGACGAATCGTCACCATCATCACTTTGGGAAAGAGAGTGTGGTCTCTGGAGGAGATGTGGTGGCATAGATGGCATTGGAGAGTAATCGTCCATCTCATGGCCAAGGCCATCCCAAATCTTCCGTTGGACTCGATCTTGTTGCCTCGAAAATTGGTCCAGGAAAGAAGCGATCTCATATTGGTTCTGGAAGACGGTCTGAAGTTTGTTATTTATCCTCTCTTGGGAGTTTTCACCTCGGGCTCTAGAAGGTCCCGCCATCTCGTCTACTTGCTCTTTCCCTTCCTCAGGCTCAGGCTCAGGCTCGGCTGCCTCTTGCACCCTGGTCTTCCACAACCGGTTTATCGTTGACAGATTAAGTGGAACGATAGGGTCGCACAGGCTTTCCCCGGATACCATCACGTCAGCTAATCGGAAAATATGGGTCAATAGTGACGGAAATGGGAGCCCAGCCTTTACCGTCTTCGTAGTATGTATGATCGATGAATAGATCAGGAATCCAACGTTGATTGGTTATCCAGTTTGAATTTTATGGATCAAAAAGGCCTTGTCATTTGAGACGTCTGACAGATGTGACGTCGATAGGAGGCTTCCGCAAATGAAGTGGTGACAAATTTTTGGAATTAGCTTGAGGCATTTCACCGAAACGGTAGCGACGTTCGGCCCTTGGTGTTTCCACTTTACTTTACCAGATGTGATCTTTTGAAAGACCCTATGCAAAGTAGGGTCTTGGCTTTCAAGGGACTTCGGTGCCGAAATTCCAAAGAGATGGTTGATAAAGTCTGGGCTGAAGATGATAGGCTTATTCCGAACCCTTGCTTGGTCATCAATGGCCTATGTAGCATTAGCATAAAACTCTTTGACCAAAGCAACCTCGTCGGGTGGTGGCGATTTACAGAGTTGCTCCCAGTGGCGGCTTCAGATTTCATTTTGAAATTCCACCAGGAGATCCTCAATCGGACCGAAACCCCATTGACGTATGCTGTCACAAAATTTTTCATGTTCTTTAAAGTGCTCCTCCGCTTGTTTTGACACAAAGCAGGTAGCATCGTAGTCAACGTCGATTGGTACCTCAGGGTGTGAACTTGACCCTTCTCCTCTCGCCCTCTTCTTTGCTACTCTTTTTGGTATTTCCTACAATCACAATCACAAAAACCCAATACAACCTCATCATATATGAACAATTGAAAAACATAAACCTCCCTAATCACTTTGTCAAGAACACATACATCCCAAAACGAACACCCATTTGAATTTTTCAAACAAATTTCACAAATGTGACATCCTATCTTAGTTCACATACTCAACCAATCCAATTAAACATGATCATCACCTAGAATCAAACTAAAAACCCATGGAACTTCAGAATCGCGAAAATAGGGTTAAGGGGTTTTGGGCAAAATTTCAAAATCCATTGATTTCTTTGATATAATAATGCAAACCAACCAATAATTTCAACAACTAGACTAAATGTAATGTAAAAAAAACTTACCTGTTGAAAATTAATGGTCCAATCGAAAGAGAATGAAGAAATCGCACCTTTCACGCAAAACCCAAAATTTTCGGAAATAGGGGTGCAGATCTGATTCTTGGAGGTTGAATCATGATGGAAATTACTACTTTTGGTAATGGAAGGATGATTTTTGAGTATTGGAACGGTTTGGAAGTGAGGTTCTAGAGAGAAGATGGAGGATTTTGGGGAGGGGACCTTGCGATTTCAATTTTTGAACGAACAGGTTCTTTTTAACTGCAGAAGGTCCACCGCTTACGCGGTGGAGCCCTTTTCTTTAAAATCAAACCTTCTGACAAAATTTCGCCTAGGCAGTGGTTTTTCCACCTAAGCAAAATTACACCAGTGTGAAAACATTTTATTCTGCTGCTAATCCGCCTAGGCAGTGGTTTCTTCGCCTAGGCGGTGAAGCGTATTTTCAAAATTTGGTGCATCCTGTATTTTTACCGCCTAAGCGGTGGTTCACCACTTGGGATATGGACCGTTTTTGCTGAAAAACACCTACTCTATATTTTTACCGCTTGGACAGTGGGCCTGCAGCTCCTTCTTTCATGTTTTTCTCAAATTTTCAAAATACGGCTCCACCGCGTATGTTTTCACTTCGCTTGTTCAACATTTTTAAACTTAAACTACTTCCCCAAGCGTCCATACTCCTAAATTCACTTCTGAACACGTTCCAAAGCCATGCCGGCTTCCAAAAAAAATAAATAATCAAATAAATAGTAACAAAAATCGGGTAATTTGATACCCTAAATTTCATTTCAAAAAAAATAGCGCTTGAGTTACCGTCCCCTGCTGGACTATCGTGTCACTAAGTATTTTTCACCAAAATTCCCCATAGACAAGGAATTTGGGCTCAAATGCTCAGTCGGATCAAGATCATGACTTGAAGTCGGCTTCTCCTCTCAGTCCTTAACATGTGCAATAAGCTCAATCACGAGATTGAAAATTAAGAATTCTAATCTTCTTCATAGTTTCTCACTCTACTTGATCTCATCAACGTAATGAAACCAAAATTTAAAATTAAAATTAAAAACAAAACAAAAATAAATGTCAGGATTAACACTCGACTACTTAGTCGCAATATCAACTTAAAATTCACACTAATCCCACATCAACAGCGCCAAAAACTTGGTGTGTTGACGGGACTAGAATACGATACATTTTCTTTTCCTATTTAAAACTTAAGTCCTGAGCTGTTACCACGTTTCTTTTGCAATATTCAATTAAAATTCAAACTAATCCCCGACAACGGCGCCAAAAACTTGGTAGGGAGCGAAATGCACGCCTACTTACTCTTGCAAGTATACGAGGTCTATGTTTTAATATAGTGGATCTTTAAGATCAAATATCGTTCCCATAGAGAAGAGTGTGAATAATTGAATTGAATACCGCAATTGACGTAGTCTCATGTTATCCTGACGACGAAAGACGTGAATTGAAATTAAACTAAGCTAAGCTATAATTAGTGGGTTAATCTTAACTAAGTTGATTAATTAGGGATTGATTTCGTTCACTTAATACAGGTTTGATTTCGTTTAGTTAACAATAATAGAGTTTAGGTATCCGATAATCTCGGTTCGTAAACTCCTCTGCGACCTCTTCCGAGTGTAACACGGGGGATTATGTGACTTCGTGTCGACGAAGAGGTACCCCTCGATGTCTTAACGACTCTAGGCCGCGTAAGTCTTGACCCAACGTCATCGATTGCACACTAACTAACGCCCTCTCGGGTTGTTAGGTCGTAACGATGTGTTTACCCTAGTCCGAATCCAAGGTTACCTCTCTCGAGTGTCAAACCCTAGATTCTCAAATCCAACCCTAATACCATAACAAGCATACTGAGATCGTCCTCAAATGATAAACACAATCGAACTTAAAAGCAACAACCATTAAAGAAACGTATATTAAACCAAACGAGTATTTACACAACTACACATTTCCTAAACTAATCTCTAAATTACACTAACATGTTCTTAGCCAATATAACATTAAATCAAGAGGAGATCATCATTATCAATAATAAATATTTAATACGAAGATGGAAACAAGAGAAGAAAAGCCAAATTTTAAAGTGGAGTAGTCCACTTTCGCCAAAGAACAATCCTCCCGAGCTCCCTCTTCTCCGTTGATGAACATCCTCTTCTAACTCTTCAAGGGTTGGCCAAGAATACTTCCTAAACTAATCTAATCTCTTCCTAAATTACCTAAACCTAACTAAGGTGGAAGGAACTCTCCAAATGTCAACCAGAGCCTCCTCTCACGTCTAAGGTAAGGGTCTAAGGGTTTTTGAGGTTTGGTGGAGAAAGGGGTTAAATAGGTAAGGTTTGGAAATATCTTAAAACAAATATTTCTGTGCAGAGTGTCACTGCCTAAGCGGTGGTTCACTGCTTAGGTGGTGGCTTTAAGTCGGTTAAGCTTCTGTCGGTAACTTCGCCTAGGTGGTGGTTTTTTTTGCCTAGGCGGTGACTGCTGGCATAATAATCTACCGTTTTCTCGCCTAGGCGATCGTTTTCTCGCCTAGGCGGTGGTTCATTCCTTCAGCACTCCAACATTCTGCCTCTTTTCCGCCTAGGTGGTGGAACTTCCGCCTAGGTAGTGGTATTCATTCACCGAAATCCTGTTTTTCACATTTTGTTCACCGTTTCTCTACCGTTTTCACTTATTTATCACCCTTTGATGTCCTTTCCCTATTTTACACTAAAACACAATTAAATATAACTAAAACGCTTGAAAACTAACAAATTCGTTTTAGAAATAGATAGGTTTTTCACACTTATCACTTAGGTTCCTCTTTCTGTGGTTCTTTTGTTGTATCATCGCCTTGTGGTTTCCGTAATTTAAGCATCGCCACTTTCACCGCAAACGTACGAGTCAAGTTTTAGTATATGGATCTTTCGGTCGGGTATCGTATCCACAAGGATTGGTTGAGATTACTATCGAGTACAGCGATTGTCATAACCTAACTTTATCCAGGCGCTAAAAATGGAATATAAAATTTAATACTAATACTAAAATACTAATTACTAATACGAGATAGTTATGAGATGGATTATCCAGGGATTAACTTTATTTATTTAAATGCGTTTGATTTCGTTTAGTTTACAATAATGGTGTTCGACCTATTTGATAATCTCGGTATATAAAACTCCTCTGCCACCTCTCCCGAGTGTAATATGGGGGAATACACAACTTTGTGTCAATGAAGAAGTCCCCCTCAATGTCTTAATGACCCTAGGTTGCGTGAGTCTTGCCCCAACATCATTGATTGCACACAAAATCTTAATTCGTAAACTCCCCCGTCACCTCTCCCAAGTGTAAGACGTGGGAATATGTGACTTTGCATCAAATCCAAAGTCCTTTCAATGTCTTAATGACTCTAGGTCACATGAGTCTCGCCTCAACGTCATTGATTTCATGAGTTGTGTTTACCCTAGTCCAAATCCGGGGTTACCTCTTCCGAGAGTCAAACCCCATATTCTCGATATATCTAAACTAGCATATAATTATGAAAATATGATAAACACATTCAAACATTGAAGAACAATCATTAAAGAAACACAAGTCAACCAAAATGACGTTTTTATAAATAATATTCATCCCTAAGATAATCCGCATTTAGCCTATGGCCATAGCCATTTATTCAATTAAAACTAGGCTAAACATGATCAAACAAACATAGAAGTTAAGAAATAAAAGGAAAAACGGATGAACTTAGCCGATATCCGAAGATTAGTCGCTAAAATCGTCCACCGATCGATTCTCCTTCTTCGCATGGTAATCTTCTCCTTCGAAATTGTTTGAGCACTCCCCATACTCTCTCTATATTCTAAACTAAGCCATAAGGGATCTAATGTCTGGAGAGGGCAGAAGAGAGAAGATGAGAGGGGATT
The DNA here is from genome assembly GCA_016647705.1 of Eucommia ulmoides. NCBI lineage: Eukaryota > Viridiplantae > Streptophyta > Magnoliopsida > Garryales > Eucommiaceae > Eucommia > Eucommia ulmoides. The sequence goes on from CM028331.1 coordinate 21,918,358, forward strand.
AAATAGATAAAATATCTCAAAAAATATTTAATCTACTGCAGAGGTCACCGCCACGGCATTGAGTAGGTCGGTTGGTTGATCGCCTCAGCGGTGAAGAAGGCGGTGGATTAGGTTGACATCTTATATTTTCACCACCTAGGTGATGAGATTCTAGCAGAAGTTGGTCATTCTCTGCATTTTCAGCGCCGCGGCGAAGGTTTGGACGCCGCGGCGGTGGGCTTCTTTCAAAATATTGTCGTCTTGCTCGTTTTTCCACCATTCTTGGTTCGATCTCATCATTTACGCTCCAGTTTCCTATATTTTTGCCCCACACACCTGATTTATATAAAAAGTATAAAAACTAATTAGAACATAATAAAATAAATATAAAAACAACTCTAAAACTAACAAAATCGGTTTTGAAATATATAGGTAGATCACACCTATCACCTTGGTTTTGGTTATTTAAAGTACCTGTATCATCTTATCCAAAACCTTTCTTGACACAAATGGATCAGATTCCTCAAATACAACATGCATAGTCTCTTCAACTACTAATGTATGTTTATTATAGACTCTATAAGCTTTACAGTTAGTAGCATATCCAAGAAAAATACCATAGTCAGATTTAGCATCAAATTTACCTAGGTTATCCTCATCATTCAAAATAAAACATTTATAGCCAAAAACTTTGAAATAAGATATATTCGGAATCTTACTATTCCAAATTTCATAGGTGAGTTTGTTAAAATCTCTATAAATAGATACCCCGTTTACCACGTGGCAAGCTGCACTTACTGATTCGGCCCAGAAATAAGTAGGTAAATGATTTTCATTTAACATCGTTTTGGCCATTTCCTAAAGCGTCCTGTTCTTTATCTCCACAACACCACTTTGTTGTGGTGATCTCGGTGCAAAAAAATTGTGAGCATATTCGTGCCCATCACAATAGCTAATTACCTCGTCATTTTTTAACTCCCTACCTCTATCACTACATATAATGACAATTGAACATTGCTTTTACAAAATTTAGATAAAATAAAAGCAACCTCACTTTTTTGGCAAGGAAGAACACCCAAGTAAATCTAAAATAATCATCAACGATTATGAATGCATAAAATTTACCTCTTAAACTAGCAAAGCCATTCGGACCAAATAAATCAAGATGCAATATTTCAAGACATCTAGACATGGACGTGGACGTGTTCATCTTTTTCTTAAATGTTGAACTAGATAGCTTGCCTAACTGACATGCATCATATACTTTATATTTCACATATTTCAATGTAGGTAGGCCATGCCCGAGACTTTTCTTAGATAAATTAGATAACAAATCCATACTAGTATGCCTGAGTGTCATATGCCATAACAAACTATTTTCAGATAAAGAATTTAAACAAGAAAAATTTTGACAAGAAAAATCATCAAATGAACATGTATACACATTCTCAAGATGTGATGCAACAAGTAAGATGCTACTATCATGCCCATTCTTAATTATGCATCTATCATGATAAAAAAAAAAAATAACATTATAACCTTTATCACATAATTGGCAAATACTAAGAATGTTTTGTCGAAGACCATCTACGAGTAAAACATCTTTAATAATAGCAAATCCATTACCAATATTATCTATACATAATCTCTAGTGGCCATAAAGAAATCATGGATGATCCTTCACTGCCAGATTTTTTCGAGCTACTCAATTCGTAGTCATCCGAGGTGGCTTTTATCGATTTCTTTCTACTCTTCTTTATTTTCTTTTTCTCTCTTATTTTCTTCTCTTTTTTCTTGTCATTCTTTGGTTTGGGGCATTCAGTTTATAAGTGTCTAGTCTTGTGACGGCTGTAATATTCCACATTAGTCATGTTGAAATTCTTCTTTTCCTAGAATATTCATCAAGTCATTCTTCTGAATTTCTTCGTGAGAAGCACCACATCTTTTTCTTGATCACTGTCAATACTAACATCATCAATGCCGTCTCATGTGTCATGAGGTTGCTGATGATATTATCAATAGCATACTTCGTAAGATTCTTTACTTCCTCAATCGCAATCACCTTCGGCTCTCACACTTTAGTTAACAATCTCAAGATATTTCGCACTTTGTCCTCCTTAGTGTAGGGATTTCCGAGTTGATTCACGTTATTGTAGATATTGTTGAATCTTGTGTACATTTCTTGAATCGATTTTGCTTCACCCATTTTGAATAGTTCGAATTGACAGACTAAGGCTTTGATCTTTTACTGTTTTACCTTATTTGTCCCTTCGTGGGTGATTTTCAATTTATCCCACATTTCTTTTGTCGATGCACAACTTGAAACCTTGGAATATTCATTAGAATCTAAAGAACAAAACCAAATATTTGTATCTTGAGAATTAACCGAAAGTTTCTGCGTGTCAGAAGTGGACAGTTGCTATTTCTTCTTGGGTACTCCATTTTACATTGGGACAAATGGATCGTCCTCAATAGCTACCCACACATCATAATTGGTGGGCTAAAGAAATAAAATCATTATATCATTCCAAAATGAATAATGTTTACCAACGCACAAAGGTGGTCGGTGCATAGACTGCCCCTCACCTAGTATGTCTATCGGGTACACCATATGATCTTTATTAGCTAGTGTTTTAAGATAATCGAGCTAAACCAGTTCTGGTACCAATTTCCGGCCTAGTGAGCCATTAAGAAGGGGATGAATTGGGTAGTTATAAGAAATTTAAATAATTTTAAATCTTTTAATACTTATTTAATCAAATAATCATTTTATCCTAAATTAATTATTATTTTTGTTACGCAGCGGATAAGTGCTAAATTCTAGGTGCACACCAAAACAAAACAAAAATAAAGTAAATAATACAGCACACCAAGAGATATCCAGGTTCATCAAGTTAGTCTTTCCTAATCTAGTCCTCGAGCTCCACAAAGATTCGCAACCTCTAAACCCTTGATTTCTTTAACGGTAGGAACTAAACCCTTACATTGATTCTTTTCCCAGACTAAGGAAGAACATTATCTTTTTCCAAACTAAAGACTAACCTAATTGTATTACAAGAAGAATCGTAACCCAAGTATAGAAACAGAATTGCAAAACAGCACAGATTGTTGACTCCAATTCAACAACATTTTAGCTCAAAAACTTTTCACACAAATGATTTCTCGAAATAATCTCAAAATAATATCTCTTAGAAATCTTAGGAACTTGATAGTTCTTGATCTTTTTATATCTAATTTCGCAGGTCTATATATAATGATTTCAAACAAACACTCTAATGGTTAGTTTTCACAAGATAAGCCTCTAAAAAACACCTATAGACCCCATAAATCATAACCATTCAATTTTGATGTATTTTACTCTAATATAGATTTTAAACATCTCAATTAAGTCCATAAATTATTTCTCATTTACTAATGACGAAGATAAGAAGTGTTTAATAAACCAAATTGAGAAAATCATTTAATATATCAATCAAATCAGTATCTATTCAAAATATATGGACTATATCTTCCACAATTTCAAATCCCCTAAATCTCTACCTTGGAACAATGAAAAACGGCTAGTTTTTTACCAATAGTCCAAGTTCCTCGAGATCTCAACCGATGTAGTCAGTTAACTAATCCCTGCCCATTCGGTTCACCGAATGATACAAGATGTAACACAGACCAAACCAAAAGGCAGTGGGTTGACCAATTACCCCACAGTCGATTGACCAATTGATTTAGGATACAATCCAAGTCAAAATCAGGCCACGGTCGATTAATCGATCCTTCCACAATCGGTTGATCGATTCAGAGAGTTTTACTTTTTAGCCTAAGGACAATCGATTGACCAATCCTCTCTTGGTCAGTTGATTGATCAATGTTGGATGTTCGATTTTACACTTACTTGGGATCCAAAATTCATCATTTTAACCCATTAACTGATTACTTTTCTTGGTTAACACAATTGACACTAAAATTCAATTTTAAACAATATTCTCACTTTGGAAATTTTTCATTTTTCAATTTCACATAGGATAAAATATTTTGAACACTAATTAGAATCCTAAAATTCATAAATCAAACATTCAAAAATATAATTCATTAATTAGTGTCGTGTGTGATCCTAATTCGGGTTGCATTAAGAGTATAAGAATAATGAGTTGTTTTTACCTAATTTCTTCAGGATCTTCAATACTCTTCATTTCTTCAATGTCCATGTTTACACCCTTGATAATTTCTTCATGATTTAATTAGTACATGAAACTTGTTTTCTAAAATACTCAACAAATACATTAGTTCCACCAAAAGCATCAACCCTTAGTTATCCATCAAAACCTCGCGATCAACACGCACGATACTTGAAAATGAATAAATCTTATATGTGTCTTACTAAGAAAGGTTAAATTTAATATGTTTTGTTTTATTATTATTAAATGTTAAGTCATAAAAATATTTTTGGTTATGAGTCTAATTGAAAATATGATTTTAACACTAAAAATTATGGATTTTCATATCAATTGGGTTAACCAACAAAAGGGTTTGGTCGACTAACCAAAATAGTAGCTTGAGAAAGTAAAATAAGTGACCTACTGGCCAATTTGGTCAACCGACAAGTAGGGTCAGTTGATGATAGTTTGAATTTATCTATATATTTCCAAATCGAATTTTGAAGTTTTCGAGTGTTCTTGTAGTGTTTTAATTCATTTTTATTTGTTTTGTGTAAATCAAGTGTTAAGGACGAAAAAGGTTGAAAATTGAGCTAATCAATAGGACGTCGGTGCAGAAACCAAAAAAAAAAAAAGAACAAAAAAAGGTGATCCCGCAGCCTATTCGCTGTAGAGTGAGACTTCTCGCTGCGGCGCCAGCATCATAGGCCCAAAATCAAACGTTTGTTTGTCCTCAACCAAAAACACAAAAACAATAAAACAAACTACCACAATGAATTTACGAACTAAACGACATGTGAGTTTTGAATTCAACTAATCAACCAAAACATTTTCCCTCAACGGCCCCCAATCATATCGAGTTCAAAAATAAAATAACACCATATGGTTTTGTAGAATTTTAATATTCAATAACGGTAAACGCCATTCTAGATCCTTTCCAAGTATGTGTGCGAAAAATAAATTATAGAACCATCCAATTACCGGATTAGATTATCCACCAACAAAGTTCATGACTTAAACCATAAAGGATTAGGATATCCATATGCGAGATTGGGTTCTACTCTCTACTAATGTAGGCTTGAAAATTCAAAAAGATCAAAAGGACTTGGATCGATTTTTACCAATTAGCCAAAGGTATATCAGGAATAGGTAAATGTTATTAACTCGACGTTTCCCAAGGAATATGCTTGGCACTCAATCACTCTTGAACCCCCAAAGATCAATTCAAAACAACCCTGAGCTATCATTTAAAAACATTTTACTCACTTATCAAAAGAAACAAAAATAGAACTATATTTATATATGTTTTTTTTAAGATACTACACCCCCAAACTTATTTGATGTGTACAATTTCACGGGTATGGGAAAACGATAGAAAAATGACAACTGAGTACTCAAAAACCGAACCAATCAAAAGTTCGCCCAAAACCCAACTGCTCACTTCAAGTAGCATTTACAAATACTCACTTGATTTTTTACTGATATTGTGTGGTAGCAGAATATTACGTCGCCACTTTTACTGCAAGTATACGGGTCAAGTTTTAGTATAAATGGGGAGAGTAAGGGTTATCGTGTCAACAGGGATTAATTGAGATTATTGTCCAGTATTGTAATTATCATAACCTAATTTTATCTAGATGGGGCGGTGAGTATGTCGGCAAGGTCACTGTTGCGGCGGTGACCTATCGCTACGGCAGTGGGCACAGTAGGTAGCTTCTCTGCATTTTCACCACCGAGACAGCGAATTCACGCTCCAGCGGTGGGTTTTCTGCTTTCCCAGGATTCTTACTGCCGCGGCGGTGGTGGGCTGCAGCTTTAAACAATTACCTTTTTGCTCATTTTCCTACCGTTCTTCCACCTACTTGCTCTGATTAGCTTGATATTCAATCATTTTATCTCCTTTTCACCCCCACACACCTGATTTATACAAAAAGAATAAAAATGTATTAAAATATTATAATAACACTCGAAAACTAACAAGTTTGGTTTGGAAATTAGATAGATAAATTACACCTATCAAATACCCCCAAACTTGGACTTTATCTAGTCCTCAAGCAAAACACTCACACTAAAATGAAAAACACAATTAAATTAAATAACATGAACAACCTAAACACAAACAATCTAAACATAATGATATGCGAGTTTTAAATTCTTCTACCGACCAAAACATTTTTCCCTCAACAACCCCCAATCATATCAAGTTCAGGTGGTAAAATGCACCATGTGATGTTCTAGAATTTTGACATTCAATAATGGTAAACGCCATTCTAGATCCTTTTAACGTGTGTGTGCGAGACTCAATGATATAACTATCCAATAATCAGATTGAATTATCCACCAACGAAACTCATGACATAGACCGTAAAGGACTAGGATATCCATATACCAGATTGGGTTCCACTCTCTATTAATGTAGGCTTGGAAGTTCAAAAAGATCAATAGGACTTGGTTCGGTTTTGGAATATTTAGCCAAGGGTATATCGGGAATATAAAGAACGGGTTAATGTTGTTAACTTAACGACACCGAAGGCTCAATGCTTGGTACACTCACACTTAAACCCCTATAGATAAATTGAAACAACCCTGAATATATATTTAAGACTGACGTACTCACTTATCAAAAGAAACAAAAATTGTACTATATGTACATATTTTTATTTTATTTTCATAAACCACACCCCCAAACTTATTTGATTATTAGAATTTCATGGGTGTGGCTAAAACGAAATAAAAAATGATAAGTAAGTACTCGAATACCAAACCAATTTAAAGTTCGTCCTTAACCCAACCGCTCACTTCAAGTAGCATACACGAATGCTAACTTGATTCACTCAATTTGTGTCTTCGGTTCAGCGATATAGGTTTGGAAAAAGTTCAATTGGCCAGGGTATTTATTGTGTTTAGAATTGAAACGGCATTTAGGCTTTCACAAAGTAACGAGGGATAAACATTTTAAACAGGTAAGCTTCAAAGGCTCAAGCGACAAAATGAACGCCTAAATCACGTCTCCTGAACTACCTCACCTAGGATTTCGCCTCAAGCTTCCTCTCAATCAGGTTCTAGAATCCTTAAATTATCATGGGTTTGGCTAATCGATAATTCTCCTCAAATCAATTGAATAACTATACATTGAGTTTATGTGCTCGTATAAATTAGGATCCACAATAACTTTTACCAAAACGACATTGTCAAGCACACAGAATACACATGAATGGGCATTACCCTTGACCTCGAAAACAACCAAGGGTAATATCATCATCGGGTAATGGCCCAGATAAACGCAAAACTCAGCATGCAACAACAACAACACATAAACACAAACTACTCTAAACAATCATGTAAACAATAAACTAAATAACATTTAAACATACTAAAATACTACATACTACACATCACCGCCAAGCTTAAAATAGTTAGTGTTCAGAATATCCCAATCATACATCTTAACATATAAAATAAAGCATGCTGACGAAGGGGGTTTAGAACACATACCCGGGAGGCGAGAGAATCTCGCCTCCAAATCAATTCGGCAGTGATAGATTTAACTTATTTTTTACCTCGGGTTGCCTCCCAAGAAGTGCATGGTTTATTGTCCTCAGCCCGACATGGAAAATTGCTCGTCAAACAGTGGCTTTCGCCCATATTAAGTGTCATACAACACTATGTATGTGTCTTGGTTATTCATGCCCTAAAGCTTAGTGAGATTTGGCATTATATGGCATGAGCTTTCAACAACACTCCTCACCAGCTCATGTACTTGGTGGGCATGAAAAAACGTTGCTAATGGCGGCGAAGGATAAGTGAACCACATCAGATCCTCGTAAATGTGATCATTTGGGATCGATGGTGGCATCAAAATTTAGATCTCCAATAGTGACGAATCACAATCGTCGATTCATGTTTGGGTTCCTGTCTCATTCGAATAAGCATAGTTGAACTCCCCAAGCTTTTTCCACTCATATCCAGCTCCTCACGGTGGCTTTCAATGCATATGTCATTTGTATCTCCCAGTGCCACCGTGTCTGACTCAGCCTCAATCAAGCAGATAAGCTGACTAATTTGCGTCTAAATAGACATTACAGTCGTATCGATTTCAGCGCATGTTGTCTCAATTGTGTCAAGACGAACCTCGTACTCATTTAGACGATCATTTGTTACCCTCCAAAAATCCTGAGTCTCCCCCATAACTGTAGCAAATATCTCTTCCAGGGTGAGGGAAGACTCCTCCTATTGGTTCGGGATGTCAATCCATGGGGCTGAAGTGGTAGAACTATCCCCCAACCTTTGATAACTTGGTGAATAATTCCAATACTAAAAATCAAATGCGACCGTGTCTTCTAATAATCGATAGACTTCGTCCGTGATTAATTAGTTAAACGAGGTAGTACCATTTTCTCTTTCAACCGAATTTTTGGTTGCGTCTAATAACCCGTCGAGAAAGTTCAATAGTTGACACTCCCTTGAGAAACGATAGTTTGGAAGCCAGAATAGCAATTCCTTGTATCGATCCCAAGCACTATAAAATGGCTCGGAATCCCGTTGAAAGAAATGCAAAAGCACTTGTTGATCTAACATCGTTAAGTACCCTGCAGGAAAAACGAAAACAAAACTACAAAGAAAAAATTATAAACAAAAGAAATGCCTAAGTTAAAATCGGGTCATTTACTCACAATATCGACAATAATCTAAAACACAATCCCCAAGCAATGGTGCCAAAAACTTGGTGGCAGAATATTACATCGTCACATTCACCGCAAGTGTATGAGTTAAGTTTTGGTACAGATAGGAAGAGTAAGGGTTATCGTGTCCACAGGGATTGGTTGAGATTGTTGTCGAGTACCATAATTATCATAACCTAATTTTATCTAGGTGATAAAAAAAATGATTTATAATTATTTAATACTAATATTAAGTTAATTAGTCTAATTAAACTATAGTACTATAATGAGATGTTTAAGACAATATTATCTAGGGATCAACTTCATTTACTTAAGTGCGTTTGATCTCATTTAGTTTACAATAACGGTGTTCATCCTATCCGACAATCTCCGTATCGTAAACTCACTCACCACCTCTCCCGAGTGTAACATAAGTGAATATGCGACTTCGTGTCAACAAAAAAATCCCCCTCAATTCCTTAACAAGACTAGGTCACATGAGTCTTGCCCAACGTCATGGATTACACACTTTCTAACTCCCTCATGGGTTATTAGATCGTTGCGTTATGTGTACCCTAGTCCGAATTCAGGGTTACCTCTCCCGAGTGTCAAACCCTAATTTCTTACTATATCTAAACAAGAATATATACATGACAAACCGATAAACACAATCAAATTAATGAAGAACAACCATTAAAGAAACACAACTCAAAGAAACAATATTTTCATAAATATTATTAATCCCTAGACAAAATCCATTTAGCTCATGGCCATAACCATTTATACAAAGAAAAACGAGATAAACATATTCAACAAACTACCGAAGTTAAGAAACTAAAGAGAGAAATGAAAGAAACTTAGTCGTGGTCCAAAGATTTGGCACTGAAATCGTTTAACGGTCGTTTCTCCCTCTTCGCAACGTGTTTTTCTCCTTCGGATTTAGTTTAGCACTCCCCAAAACACTCTCAAAACATTATAAACCCTAAGGGGTCACTCCTAGACAAATGGAGAGAAGAGGAGAAGAAATAGGGAACAAAAATATCTAAAACAAATATCTAAAATCAGTGCAGAGTGACCGCCATAGTGGTGGGCATGTTGGCAAGGTCACTGCTGTGGCGGTAACCTGTCACTATGGTGGTGGGCATAGTAGGCAGCTTCTCTGCATTTTCACTACCGTAGCGGTAAATTCACGCTACGATGATGGGTTTTCTGCATTCCCAGCATTCTCACCGCCACAACGGTGGGCTGCAGCTTTGAAATAATTGTCTTTTTGCTCATTTTCCTACCATTCTTCCACCGACTTGCTCTTATTAGCTTGATATTCAATCGTTTTAGCTCATTTTCACCCCACACATCTAATTTAGACAAAAAGAATAAAAATATATTAAAACATACTAAAATACTATAATAACACTCAAAAACTAATAAGTTCAGTTTGGAAATTAGATAGGTAAATTACACCTATCATTGTGCCTTAGGTTTAGCGACATAGGCTTGAAAAACATTTTATAGGCTAGGGTATTTGTTACGTGTTCAGAATTGAAACAGCTTACTAGCTTCGACAGGTTAACGAGGGATAAAACATATAGCATGGTAGGCTTCAACGGCTCAAGTGATCAAAATGAATGCCTAAATCATATCTCCTGAACTACCTCACCTAAGATTTCGCCTCAAGTTTTCCCCAATCAGGTTCTAAAATCCCTGAAATTGTCATGAACTTGCTACTGAATAATCGGCATCAAATTGATTCAATAGCTATATAATGAGTCTATGTACTCGTGCAAATTAGGATCCACAATGACTTTTACCAAAACGAGATGCCAAGCACATAGAACACACATGAATAGGCATTACCCTTAACCTCAAAAAATAATTAGGGGATAATATCTTCATCAGGTAATGGCCCAGAAGAACTCTCAAACTCAGCACACAATTACTACTTCATACATGAACACATCTATACTAATACTAAACACAAACATGCATACATTACTTTTATAAAAGAGTAGATTTCACCCATAGTGTGTGTTATACAACACCACATATGGGTCTTGATTCAAAACTCCCTCAATCTTGGGGAGATATAGTATTATTCAGCACATACTCTCAACTTGATTCGGCTCTAGCTCATATGCTTGGTGAGCATGAAAGAACGGTGCTAAAGGCAACGAAGGACAAGTGAGCCACATCGAATCCTCGTAAATATGATCATCTTGGATCGGTGGTGGCATCACAATATGGATCTTAAATAGTGAAGAATCACAATCGTTGATCCATGCTTGGGTTTTCGTCTCATTCGAATCATCGCCATTGAACTCACCCAAGTTCCTCCCACTCGTATTCAGTTCCTCGCGGTGGCTTTCACATACAGATGTGACTTGTGTGTCTCTTAGTGCCACTACTTCTGATTCGATCTCAATGAAGAAAATAAGCTGATCGATTTGCGTCTCAAGAGACGTTACGGTCACATCAATTTCAGCGCAGGTCGTCTCAATTTTGTTAAAACGGTCCTCATGCTCATTGAGACGGTCATTCATTTCCCTCCAAAAAGCCTGAGTCTCCCCCATAAATTCAGTGAACATTTCTTCCAAGGTGGGGGAAGACTCCACATGTTGGTCCAGGGTGTTAATCAATGGTACCGAAACCGTGGTACTATTCCTCAAGCTTTGGTAGATTGTTAAATAATTCCAAATCTGAAAATCAAACTCCACCATGTCTTCCAACAACCAATAGGCATCATCCACGGTTAGTAGGTGATAGGTGTGATTTATCTATTTATTTCCAAATCAGTTTTGTTAGTTTTAGAGTATTTTTAGAGTATGTTTATTATGTTTTAATATGGTTTTATGTGTTTTTGTATAAATCAAGTGTTTGAGAAGAAAAGGTATGAAAACGGATCAATAACGATGAAATCAAATCAAGAACGATGGAAAAACATGCACGGAGGCAATATTCAGAACAGAAGCCCACCGCCTAAGCGGTGAAACTGTAGAGAGGTGCCTAAATCTGCTGGAAGCTCACTGCCTAGGCGATGAAACTGCAGAGAGGTTCCTGAATCCACCGCTACGACGAAGATCTAACCAACATACCCACCACCTAGGCGATCACTCTACACCAGATTTAGATATTATTTAGATATTTTAGGATATTTTGTTTTATTTAATCCTCCCTCCTCCCTCATTTTCGGCCATTAGACCTCCTACCATATTAGAGGCATGTTTTGAGAGGATTTTGGGGAGCTCAAGCAAATCCTAAGGAGAAAAACACAAAGCAAAGAAGGAGAAGCGATCTTAGAACATTCTTAGCGACAAATCTTCAGACCATGGTTAGTTTCTCTCATTTATTTCTTCATATCTTAACTTAGGATTATTGTTTGAGCATGTTTAGCTCATTTTACATTGTATATATGGTTATGGCCATTGGATAAACATGGATTATCTAGGGATTAATATAATTTATGAAATAGTTATTTGTTTGAGTTTGTATTTCGTTTAATGGTTGTTATTCGCTATTTTGATTGTATTTGCTGTGTTGTTATGTTTATTATGCTTGTTTAGATATAGTGAGAGTACGGGGTTTGACACTCGGGAGAGGTAACCCCGGATTCGGACTAGGGTAAATACAACGCGACGATCCAATAACCTAGGAGGGAGTTGGAAAGTGTGCAATCAATGACGTTTGGGCGAGACTCACGTGACCTAGGGTCCTTAAGATGTTGAGTGGGACTTCTTCGTTGACATGAAGTTGTGTATTCCCTTGTCTTACACTCGAGAGAAGTGGCGATTGAGTTTACGAACCGAGATTATCGAATAGGTCAAACGCCGTTAACGTAAACTAAAACGAGACTAAACACGTTTTTATAAATAAAGATAATCCCTAGGTAATATTTTCCCTAAAACATCTCATATTAGTATTAGTATAGTTTAGTTAGTATTTTAATATTAGTAATTATTAATTATAAACACATTTTTAGCACCTAGATAAAATTAGGTTATGATAATCACAATAATCGATAATAATCTCAAACAATCCATGTGGACACAATACCCTTAATCTCCCTACCTATACTAAAACTTGACCCGTATACTTGCGGTGAAAGTAGCGACGTATTTACGTGCTACCAAGTTTTTAGAGCCGTTGCCGAGGATTGTGTTTTTTTATTATTATAGATATTGTGAGTAAATGACCAGATTTTACTTTAAGCATTTCTTTAGTTTATAATTTTTCGTTTGTAGTTTTGTTTTGTTTTTTCGTAGGGTGCTTGAAGATGTTAGATCAACAGGTACTCTTGCATTTCTTTCAACGGGATTTCGAGCCATTTTATAATGCTTGGGATCGATACAAGGATTTGTTACTCTTGTTTCTGAACCATTGTTTCCTGAGGGAGTGTTAACTATTGAACTTCCTCAATGGGTTACAAGCCGCAACCAGAATGTGGGTTAAAAGAAGGAATGGTACCACCTCTTTCGACCAACTAACCATGGACGAAGCCTATTAGTTGTTGGAAGACATGGCGGCCTTTGATTATTAGATTTTCAATACTACGGCACCACGGATTGACATACCGAGCCAACAGGAAGAGTTTTTCCCCAATCTGGAAGAAATCTTTACTACTGTTATGGGGGAGACTCGGAGATTATTGAAGGAGACGCATGACCGAATCAACGAGCACGAGGGTCATCTTGATTATATCGAGATGGTATATGCTAACATCGATGCGACCATAATGTCTTTGCAGATGCAAATCGGTCAGCTCATCTGCTGGGTTGAGGCTGAGTCAAACATGGTGGCACTAGGAGATACACAAGCCACATTCATTGAAAGCCATCACAAGGAACCGAAAATAAGTGGAAGGAGTTTGGGAGAGTTCAACTATGATTATTCAAATGAGACCATAACCCAAGCGTGGATCGACGATTGTAAACTATTGAAGTTCCAAATTGTGATGCCACCATCAATCCCAGACAATTATATCTACGAAGATCCAATGTGGCTCAGTTATCCTTCACCACCATTAGCAACGTTCTTATAGGCCTACCAAGTACATGAGCCAGTGGAGCATCTTGTGGAAAGCTTGGACCAAACAATGCCAAATCTCGCCAGTCTTGAGGGCGTACTGAACAAAGACCCATATGTAGTATTGCGCGACACTTACTATAGGCGGAAGCCTCTCTTTGACAAGTTGTTCTCTGTGTCGGGGCAAGGACAATAAAGCACGTGCTTCTTCGGAGGCAACCCAAGTTCAAAAATAAGTTAAATCCGTCACAGCCGACTTGATTCGGAGATGAGATTCTCTCACCTCCCAAGTTATAAACACCCTTCATCAGCATTCTTTAATTTCAAATGTTGAGATTGATGATTGGGTCGCTAAGGACACTATTCATTTCAAGTTTGGTGGTGATGTATAGGATATTAGTATGCGTTATTGTTTTACCGTATTGCATGTTAGAATATTTTTGTGTTGTTGTGTGCATGATGAGTTTTGTGTTCATTGGGTCGTTACCCCGATAATGATATTACCCCCTGGTTGTTTTCGAGGTCAAGGGTAATACCCATACATGTGTGTTCTATGTGCTTGAAAATACTTTTTGGTGAAAATTATTGTAAATCCTAATTTGTACGAGCATATAGACTCAATGTATTTCTATTCAATTAATTTGAGGATGATTATCGATTAGCTAAACTCATAACAAATTAAGGATTCTAGAACCTGATTGAGAGGAAGCCTGAGGCGAAATCCTAGGCAAGGTAGTTCAGGAGATATAATTTAGGCATTCTTTTTGTCGCTTGAGCCTTTTAAGCCTACCATGCAATATCATTATCCCTCGTTATCCTATCGAAGCGTTTAAACCGTTTCAATTTTCAACACTTAACTAATACCACATGACCGATTAAACTTATTTCCAAACCGATATCGCTAAACCGAAGGCACAAATTTGAGAGAATCAAGTTAGCAGTTGCAAATGCTACTTGAAGTGAGCGGTTGGGTTTTGGACAAGCTATTAATTGGTTCGGTATTCGAGTACTCACTTATCACTTTTCTTTCGTTTAAACCACACCCATGAAATTGTAAAAATCGAATAAGTTTGGGGGTGTGGTAGTTTGAAAAAAAAAACATATGTAAATATCGTTAAAATTTGATTTCTTTTGACAAGTGAGTATGTTGGTCTTAAATGTTTATTCAGGATTGTTTCCAATTTATCTATGGGGGTTCGAGAGTGAATGTACCGAGTGTTGAGCCTTGGGTAACGTTAAGTTTACAGAGTTAACCCGTTTTCTATTCCAAAATACCCTTGGCTAAATATTCTAAAACAGAACCAAGTCCTTCTAATCTTTATGAACTTCCAATCCTACATTAGTGGAGAGTGGACCCCAATCAGGTATATAGATATCCTAGTCCTTTATGGTCTAAGTCGTGAGTTTCTTTGGTGGATAATCCAATTCGGTCGTTGTATAGCTATATTATTGAGTCTCGCACATACATGTTGAAAGGATCTAGAATGGCGTTCACCTTATTGAATGCCGAAATTCTAGGACACCATATAGTGCGTTTTACCGCCTGAACTCGATATGACTAGAGGTTGTTAAGGGGAAAATGACTTGGTTGATAGAAGAATTCAAAACTCACATATCCTTATGTTTAGATTGTTTGTGTTTAGGTTGTTCATGTTATTTAATTTAGTTGTGTTTTTCATTTTAGTGTGAGTGTTTTGCTCGAGGACTACCAAAATTCCAAGTTTGGGGGTATTTGATAGGTGTGATTTATCTATTTATTCCCAAATCGGTTTTGTTAGCTTTAGAGTATTTTTAGAGTACATTTTTTACGTTATAATATGTTTTTACGTGTTTTTGTATAAATCAGGTGTTTTAGGTGAAAAGGTATGAAAATGGATCAATAATTATGCAATCGGATCAAGAACGGTGGGAAAACATTCACGGAGGCAATATTCAGAACAGCAGCCCACCACCTAGGTGGTGAAACTGTAGAGAGATTCCTGAATCCATCACTTCATCCACCACTACAGCGAAGATCGAACCAACATACCCACCACCTAGGCGGTAAATCCCACTGCCTAGGTGGTCACTCTACACCAGATTTAGATATTATTTAGATATTTTAGGATATTTTGTTCTATTTAATCCTTTCTCCTCCCTCATTTTTGGCCATTAGACCTCCTACCATATTAGAGGCATATTTTGAGAGGATTTTGGGGAGCTCAAGCAAATCCTAAGGAGAAGAACACAAAGCAAAGAAGGAGAAGCGATCTTGGAATGTTCTTAGCGACAAATCTTCAGACCACGGCTAGTTTCTCTCGTTTCTTTCTTCATCTCTTAACTTAGGATTATTGTTTGAGCATGTTTAGCTCATTTCACATTGTATATATGGTTATGGCCATTGGATAAACATGGATTGCCTAGGGATTAATATAATTTATGAAATTTTTATGAGTTTGAGTTTGTGTTTCGTTTAATGGTTGTTATTCGCTATATTGATTGTGTTTTCCATGTTGTTATGTTTATGATGCTTGTTTAGATATAGTGAGAATACAGGGTTTGACACTCAGGAGTGGTAACCCTTGATTTGGACTAAGAAAAACACAACGCGATGATCCAATAACCTAGGAGTGAGTTGGAAAGTATGCAATCAATGACATTGCGGCGAGACTCACATGACCTAGGGTCATTAAGACGTTGAGGGAGACTTATTCATTGACGTGAAGTCATGTATTCTCTCGTCTTACACTTGGGAAAGGTGGCGAGTGAGTTTACAAACCGATATTGTCGGATAGGTCGAACGCCGTTAACGTAAACTAAAATGAGACCAAACACGTTTTTTGTAAACAAAGTTAATCCCTAGGAAATATTTTCCCTAAAACATCTCATATTGGTGTTAGTATAGTTTAGTTAATATTTTAATATTAGTAATTATTAATTATAAACACATTTTCAGCGCCTAGATAAAATTAGGTTATGATAATCACGGTAATCAATAATAATATCAAACAATCGCTGTGGACATGATACTCTTACTCTCCCTACCTATACTAAAACTTAACCCGTATACTTGCAGTGAAAGTAGCGATGTATTTACGCATTATCAGTAGGTCGAAAGAGGTGGTACCGTTTCCTCCTTCCACCCTAGTTCTTGTTGCAGCTAGTAACTCGTCGAGGAAGTTCAGTAGTTGACACTCCCTTAGGAAAGCGTGACTGGGGAACCAAAATAGCAACTCCTTGTATCTATCCCAAGCACAATAAAATGGCTCAAAATCTCGTTGAAAGAAAGCAATAGCACTTGTTGATATAACATCTTTAAGTACCTCGCAAAACAAAACAAACTAAAAACAAAAATTATAAATAAAATAAATGCATAAATTAAAATCAAGTTACTTACTCACAATATCAACCACAATCTAAAAACCAATCCCCGTCAACGGCGCTAAAAACTTGGTAGCGGAATTATTCGTCGTTACTTTTATCGCAAGTGGACAGTCAAGCTTTAATATAGTGGGAAGTTAGTTGTTCCACTGACCTTTCACCGCTGTAGTAGTGGTATTTTAGCTATAACATTCTCATTCGAACTCTGATTGAGGTGATTCAAAAACCTATGGAAAGCTATGACACAGATATACAACTTATAAGTTTGGAGAGTTTCCAAAATCGGATTAAATCTTTGTCAAAAATGGAATTAAAGTTACTACACCTGAACCAAAACCTATAAAATAATACAAACACACATTAAACTAACAAAAATGCTTAAAAACACACAAATATTTGAATTTAAATGTACTTGATTTGTCGGTAAATAAATCACCCATCTGACGTCAGTGGAGAAACCAGAAGAAAAACAAAAAAGTGATCTTGTAGCCTATTCGCTACAGCGAGAGACCTCTCGCTTCAGCGCCAGCGTCATAGGGCCATTATCCCTTGATCATTGCAGTGAGCACATTACTCGCTATAGCGATCAAAGTTCAATGGACCTTCTAACCCTTCTTTGCTGTAGCGAGCATATTGCGCACTGCAGTGATCAGTAGGTAGAGGACCTACTAACTTCTCATCACTACAGCAAATTCTTTCTTGGTACAGCGACCAAGCAAAAATTGGCAACACATTTTCTTGATATTTTTAGGATATGTTTTTATCCCTATTTGTATCCACCCATTTCCAACATTTCCAAGAACGTTTTTAGAGTTCTTAGAAGCCCTAGATCAGACCTAAGAGGCGAAGAATACATTTGGAGAAGAGGAAACGATCTTGGAGTGGCTTTTGCAGAAGTAGAACCATCCACTTTACAGATTGTCATTATTTCTTTGTTTCTAAACTTTATTGGTTGTATGATGACGTTATTCTCAGGTGTTGTTGAATATTCGGTTATGATCATGAGTGGCTAAGTAGTTATTATCTAGGGATTGATTAGTTCATGAATATACATGTTTGAGTGAATCCGTGTTTCGTTAATGATTGCTCATCTATATCCGATTGTGTTTATAGTTTTATTACATCCATAGTATGCTTTGTATGATATTGTAGTTGGCTTGAAAATATGGGATTTAACACTTGGGAGAGGTAACCCCAGATTTGAACTAGGGTTAAACACAACACGACGTTCTAATATTTTGGGAGATTATTAGAATGTGTGCAATCCGTGAGGTTGGGGTAAGACTTATGTAATCGTTTAGACGCTAGATAGAGATATCGATGTTGACACGGATGCATATCCACTCACTTGACACTCAGGAGAGATAGTGAGTGAGTTTTTTATACCTAGATTTTTGGATAGATTGAATACCATTAATGTAAACTAGACTACATCAAACATATATTAGTGAACGAAATTAATCCCTAGGTAATCCATTCCCATAGAATTAATCCCAAGTACTTTAGTTTAATTAGTTTTCAAATAGCGAAAACATTTCAAATCTTGAAACATCTAGATAAAATTGAGTTATGTCAATTGTAGTACTTAACTAGTTCTAACGATAAATCCCAGTGGAAGACACTCGATCTTCAGATCCACTTTATTAAAACTTGATCTCGTTCACTTGCGAGTAAAATCAAAGTGTAAAAATATCGCAACAAATTTTTGGTGCCATTGTCGGGGATTTAAAGTTTTCACTTAAGTTGATATTACTACCAAGTAGCTCAATATTAATCTTGACACTCTTTTATTTTATTTGTTTTTGTTTAAATCATTTTCATTTGTTGTGGTGACAAACAGTGTATGCAACGTAGCTGAACTTCAGAATTCCTAGCTCTTGATCCGGAGATTGAACGTACATTGTAGAGGCTAAGGAGAGAAAGGAGAAACCGAACTCGAGAAATGGCCGACGGTGGTAATGATGTCATCCAATTAAGACTATTCCCATTTTTCCTTCGAGATAAAGCCAGGGGTTGGTTTCAATCAACTTAACTAGGGAGCATCTCAACTTGGGAGGAACTAGCTCAATGGTTCCTTTCTAAGTTCTTCCCCTCTTCAAAGACATCATAGTTGAGAGGCGAGATTGCTCAATTTCGCCAATGGGATTATTAGCCACTCTTCGAGGAGTGGAAGGGTTCAAGGACTTAATAAGAAAATACCCCAAATACAGGTACCAAAATTGGTTTCAAACCCAACTCTTCTATAATAGGTTGGATGGACAGACAAGAACAATTATTGATGCCGCATGGGAAGGCTCTTTGTTATCTAAAACTTTGGACAAGACTCAAGTACTTTTGGAAGAGATGGAGGCCAATAACTTTTAATGGCCTAATGACCAAAATGTGGGACAAAAGATATCCTTTATTCATGAGGCCAATTTTCTACCTTGTCAACCCAAGTGTCAAAACTCATAGAGCAGCTATTGCTTTCTCTACCAAAGATAGCTCACCCAGTCGAGAAACAAAAAATGTGGCAAGTACTTCCCAACCAAGGGTTGATAGTGAGTTTGAGGAACACAATTTTGTCAACAACCGGGCCTACACCTTTAGGACCACCAACAACATCCCAACTCATTACCACCCCGGAATTGGGAATCATGAGAATTTCTCTTATGCAAACAATCAAAATACAATTCGACCTCTTCCCGAATACTCTTTGCAATCTCAAGGATATCAGTCGCAGCAACTAAGTCGTCCTTTGCAATAAGAAACGGCGAAAATAAATAAGCCACCGTTGTAAGATTTGTTTGGCTCGTTTATAAAGGAAACACAAAATATTATGCGAGAAACGCATAATAGGCTCAACAAGCGTGAGACGTGGCTTGACAATGTTGAGACAATGTGCACCAATACAAATTCAGCAACTAAGTCGTCCTTTGCAACAAGAAACGGCAAAAATAAATAAGCCACTATTGTAAGATTTGTTTGGCTCGTTTATAAAGGAAACACAAAATATTATGTGAGAAATGCATAATAGGCTCAACAAGCGTGAGACGTGGATTGACAATATTGAGACAATGTGCACCAATACAAATTCAACCGTAAAGTCATGGGAAACTCAAATTGGTCATCTCGCTAGTGCCATAAAAGGGCAAACCTTGGGAAAGTTTCCAAGTAATAGGGAAACTAACTCAAGGGATTGCAAAGCCATCACCTTGATAAATGGAAAGAAAATAGAAGCACCAATGCCAAATGAGGATGAACCAATGGAGAAAATTGATGTTGAGAAAGAAACAATTCCCGTTCAGGAGAAGAAGAAAGCTCACGAGTAAATCTGGGATCCATCTATTTTCTGGACAATCCACCGATAATCACTCCACCTTTGCCTTATCCACAACGGTTTCAAAAGAAAAAATTAGATTCCCAATTTGCTAAATTTCTTGATATTTTCAAGAAAATCCATGTCAACATACCGTTTACCGATGCATTGGAACAAATACCCAATTATGGAAAGTTCTTGAAGGATATCATGATTAAGAAGAAGAAATTGGAGGAATATAAGATCATCAAGTTAACAGAGGAATGTAGTGTGATCCTCCAATGGAAGTTGCCTCAATAGTTGAAAGATCCCAAAAGTTTCACTACACCGTGCACGATTGGGAAATCTCACTTTGAGAAGGCACTTTGTGATCTTAGAGCAAGTATCAATCTCATTCCATCATCCATTTAACGGAATTTGGGGCTTGGAGATGCAAAGCCAACTACTATTTATTTGCAAATGACGGATCGTTCATTCACCTATCTAAAAGGCATAATTGAAGACGTGTTCATAAAGGTGGACTAATTCATATTTCCATTGGATTTTGTCATGTTGGAGATGGAGGAAGACTAGGAGATCCCCATTATACTTGGGAGACATTTTCTCGCGATTGGGAAGGCGTTGATTGATGTTCACAATGGGAACTTGACGTCGAGGGTAAATGACGATGAAGTGAAGTTCAACATATTCAATACAATGAAGTTTCCGGATGAGTGTCCACTTGCAATCAAGTAGAAGTGGTGGACTCGTGCATTTGGGAATTCTTTCATAAAAACTTGAATCGAGATCCTTTGGAGCACACTCTCACAAATTCCCTATCTATGGGGGATTTTGGGGAAAAAGGGTCTACCACAAATGAAGGTGTTATGGACTAAATCCTATATTTAGAAGATATAACTAAAGACGTAGTGTATTTGGTTCAAGTGGACACCCTTGATGATGAAGTTAGTTCACCCGATCCCTCAAATCCACAACACGGTGGGTTGATTCTCAAGCAATTACTGGATCACCTTCAGTATACATTCTTGGGAGATGACTCCACCAATCCAGTCATCATCTCATCGTCTTTGACTCAAGAAGAAAAGAACAAATTGCTTATTTGTTTCTAATTTATTTGGTCCACATATTTAATCATTCTCTTAATTAAATTGATAAGATTACTTCCTATCTTTAAGGATTTTGAATTGAAAAAGTTTTGGCAACCAAATCATGCTTTTCTAAAAGTATTTTTACATAAAACATACTTATTTTGACCATATATGATATATGGGATCCTAGATTGTCATGTAATGGCATATATTTTGAAAACTAGTTGTTATAAGTCTAGTTCTAAGTTTATTAATAGTGACTTGCAGGATTCATAATAATAAATCAAAAACATTCAGATTTTGGCTATTATAATAGAGATTTTTCTACGCTGAGATTATATGTACGATTACTAAAAAACTCTTGATCGATGTGCTAAAAGTTTTGGTCACTAGTTTGTGTTCGTTACCATG
Organism: Eucommia ulmoides; assembly: GCA_016647705.1. Classification (NCBI taxonomy): domain Eukaryota; kingdom Viridiplantae; phylum Streptophyta; class Magnoliopsida; order Garryales; family Eucommiaceae; genus Eucommia; species Eucommia ulmoides. The sequence goes on from CM028331.1 coordinate 21,940,322, forward strand.
CTATCGTAACTATTTTCAACAAATTCCATTGAGATCTTTCCAAGCTAATTATTTTGCTTTATTAGATTATTTGCTTAATTATTTAGATAATTTATTTTGAGAAAATCATTTTTTAAATCTAATATTGTAAAAATCTTTTAAAATGGTTTTTTTTCAAGAAATCTGATTATTTTTTATTTATACTTTAATTTGTTTAAATCAGATTTGTGCTTCACAAAGAATCTATCACTTTTCGGAACATTAATTGAGTTTAATTGCATTGATGTAATAGAATCTCTTTGTGGGAAAAAAACTTAAAAATCTTTTGTATTTATGAGTTTGTGTGGATTAGACACATTTGGTTCGGTGTCTAATCAAGGTAGCTAGGTTTTGATCTCTAACATGTGAAAAAGACTAGGGTGTAATCTTTAGCCTGAAAAAAAAAAAAAAAAAAAAATATTACGGTTCGATCTTTATCCTGTGGAAAAAAAAATTGGGTTTAATCTTTAGTCTGAGAAAAAAATTAGTGTTTGATTTTTAGCCTGTGAAAAAGATTAGGTTAATCTTTTGCCTTTCAAAAGATTAGGTTTTAATTCTTCCTATAATAGAATTAGTGTATGGTAAAGGATCTTACTAAGCCTGCGAAAAGGATAAGTGTAATAGTGTAAGAGAGTGATTAATTGATTGATTCTAAGCATGTGAAAAGAATCAAAGTTATAAAGGTTAATTCTAAGCCTATGAAAAAGAAAAAAAAAAAGCTTGAAAGGGTTTGGTTTCTACCTGGAAAAGAAATTAAAGGGTTAGTAGATTGCGAAATCCCTACTGAGCTCGGACGACTGGACGTAGGTAAAAGTAGCTTATCAAATCAGGATAAATCTTTGTGTGTTGCGTTGTTACTTTTCTACTTGTTTAGGTGTGCACTTAGATAAATAAATTTATGTTGCTTAACAAGATAATAATCAATTAGAGAAATTGATATCTTCGATTTGAATTAATTATTTAAATTTTTATCACTATCCAATTCACCCCTCCCCACCTCTTGGGTAGATCTTTAGGCCAACACACATAATTGTAAATTATTTCAAATGAATGTCAGGAGTGATTTCTTAAATGATTTTTTAACTGAGGAAGTTTACGTGAAACAACCACCTAGTTTTGAAAAGATAAATTGCCTGGTCATGTTTTCGAATTATTTAAAGCTTTGTATGGACTCAAACAAACTCCTCGAGCTTGGTATGAGAGACATAGCCATTATTTAATTGAGATTGGTTTTCGACGTGGTCTAAGTGATACAACTATTTTCGTAAAACAAATTGACTCTTACATCCTATTGGTACTAACACTACTACAAAAAAGTCTTTTTATCACAGTTTTTGGTCCCAAACCAAACTGTGATGGTATGCAGTATGCTTAAAAGTAGACTTTTTATCACAATTAAAAATCGAGATGCAAGACTTTTTATAACAGTTAAAAACTGAGATGACTAATCCATATAATCTCGGTTTCCAAATATGATTAAAAGATCATATATATGTGATGAAATTTAAAAAAAATGATTATTTGGATAATATTTATCTCGGTTTTGTATCAAACTGAGATGTTTACACTATATAAAAATAACCCACAACTTTATAAAAATACTATGAAAAATAACTAAAAATGAATTTCGCATGACATAAGAATTCTATATCAACATAAAATAAAAAGAAAAAAAAAAAAAAACCAAGTCACATTATCTTTAATTGAGCAATGAATCCATACCCTCCCGGAATCACCTATTCAAACATCGTGGAAATCAGGTTTCAACAACATGATAGAATATCAATTACTCTATTTCCAGGTTCAAGATTGAAAGCCAAACCTTAGTTTCACAAGCAATTACATCATAGCGAAAGAGCCCCCTCTACGTTCAATCCTCCCACTACAAAAAAAAAAAAATAACAATATGAGTTCCCTCGCCGAAAAATTTATCTAAATGAACAAGAATTGCTTCTCGATTCAACGAATTTAACTTCCCAAGGAGAAGCGAGTCCAAGAATGCAATAACAGGTTGTTTGTTTTCAAACCCAATTGAACCCATTTCATTAGCAATCTTGTTCAATCTCTTGAAAGCATACAAAGGGAGCTTTGCACCTGATTTGACAATTCAAATTAATCAAACCCTTGAAGATTAGGGGTCGAATAAAACAACATTGACCATAAATTAATGCAAAAACAATTCATCAAATATCTGGTAGACAATATTTTCTGAGGGAATTTCAGCTGCAACTGCCTCATTAGCGACTAGAAATAGAAACGAAAACTGAAACTTTAACCGAAATAGAAATAGAAACTAAAGTTTAACAACATAGATAGGAGGATGAATAGAAACATAAATTTCAATCGAAAACACAAACAAAGCCTTAAGAAAACATATATATGAAGAAGAAAAACACTAAAATTGCATAAAATGAAGAAATTTTTGTTCTTTTTAGCTTGAAATTTCAAAAAATGCAGAAAAATTATCCTAGTGCCGTTCTAATTTCAAGCACACAGAAGAAACTAAAACCAATTGAAACCAATTGAAATGAAAAATCATTAAAGAAGTGTATAAAAATTGATTCAAAATTTGAGAGACGATGTTACCTGTTTCCACAAACACAGAAGAAAATTAATTTTTTTACACGATTGCATGATGTGATTAGAGGAATAAGTGAATGATGGCTGAACAATTATAGTATTTAATTATTTTCAATGAGAATGAAGATTTAAATTAAAGCCCTGAAGTAGAAATTAAATTTCAGAAGAAGCTTACAAAGATAGAGTTCGGCATCCGGATTTGAAGCTGTGGATTGAACCACAAAGCTCAAAATGTGATGGATCTAAGGTAGCATCTAGAGAAGACGATGATAGTGATGGCCAGTTAAGAGAGAACAAAGTGAAGGCCGAAGACGACGATGGCGATGAAGGCTGAAGGCTTCACTGTGGCGATGACAATGGTGATAAAGAAATCTCAGCGATTTCAATAAAGAAAAGTTAAATGAATAAATCTTAGCGATTTCGATAAAGGAACATTGAATTAAGAAATATCAGTGATTTAGAGATCAAGAGAGAGAGGCTCCGATCGAGAGAAAGGCTTCGATCGAAATAGGCATAGTAACTGCTAGGGTTGATAAAGAATGGTGGTAGCAAGAAATCTCAGAGATTTCGAAATCGGGAGAGAGAGGGGTTTCGATCGCGAGAGAGAGAGAGGGGATACTATGGGTTGGCGTCTGCTAGGGTTGAAGACGAATGAATTCAAGAGGAGAATTTCGACTTTCGACGGGGAGTGGGAACACGAAAATTTCCAAGGCCTTTTTTTAATCTCAGTTATAAATAATAACTGTGATAAGACCTAATACCTATTATCACGGTTTATTAAAATAGTGAGATACAAAAAATATTTTTTATCACATAATAAATTTTAAGCGAGATTATATCTCATTCATATTCTTACAATCATAATTTATTCAAAAAATGAGATGAATTATATTTACTAAGTGTGATAAAAATCCATTTTTCTAGTAGTGTATTATATGTGGATGATATTATCTTTGGTTATACTAAGGAAGATCTTTGCCAAGAATTTGCTAAGATAATGCAGGTAGAATTCGAAATGAGTATGATAAGAGAATTAACATTCTTTCTTGGGTAACAAATCAAACAAACTAAAGAAGGGATCTTTATTAATCAAGTCAAGTACACTAAAGAGTTATTGAAGAAGTATGGCTTTGATAGCGCTAAATAGAACAAAACTCCCATGGCAACAACTATAAAAATCAAATAGGATAATACAGGTAAAAATGTTAATGAAAAGATGTATCGAGATATGATTGGTAGCTTGTTATATCTTATTGCTAGTATACCATTGATAGGTGTGAAAAACCTATCTATTTCTAAACCGAATTTGTTAGTTTTCAAGCGTATTAGTTATATTTAATTGTGTTTTAGTTTGTTTTATTGTAAAACAGGTGAAGGGACGTTAAAGGGCGATAAACAAGTGAAACCGGTGGAAAAACGGTAAACAAAATGTGAAAAATAGGGTTTTGGTGAACAAAGACCATCGCTTAGGCGGAAGTTCCACCACCTAGGCGAAAAAGAGGCAGAATGTTGGAGTGCTGAAGGGCTGAACCACCGCCTAGACGAGAAAACGACAAAGTGTTATGCCAGCAACCACCGCCTAGGCGGAGAAACCACCGCCTAGGCGAAGATCTGACAGAAGCTTAACCGACTTATGCCACCACCTAAGCAGTGAACCACCGCTTAGGCGCTGACACTCTGCACAGAAATATCTATTTTTAGATATTTTGAAGATATTTTCCAAATCCCTCTTTTTAACCCCTTTCTCCACCAAACCTCAAAAAACACCTTAAGACATGAGAGGAGGCTCCAGTTGAGATTTGGAGAACTCCCTTCCACCTTAGTTAGGTTTAGTTAATTTAGGAAGTATATTAGATTAGTTTTAGAGAGTGTTCTTGGCCAATCCGTGAAGAGCTAAAAGAGGAAGTTCATCAATGGAGAAGAGGAAGCTCGGGAGGCTTGTTCTTTGGCGAAAGTGGACTACTCCACTTTGAGATTTGGCTTTTCTTTCCTTGTTTCCATCTTTGTATTTAATGTTTATTGTTGATATTGATGATCTCCTCTTGATTTAATGTTGTATTGGCTAAGAACATGTTAGTGTAATTAAAGATTAGTTAGGGAAAGGTGTAGTTGTGTAAATACTCATTTGGTTTAATATACGTTTCTTTAACGATTGTTGCCTTTAAGTCCGATTGTGTTTATCATTTGATGACGATCGTAGTTTGCTTGTTATGGTATTAGGGTTGGATTTGAGAATCTAGGGTTTGACACTCGGGAGAGGTAACCCAGGATTCGGACTAGGGTAAACACATCGTTACAACCGAACGACCCGGGAGGGCATTAGTTAGTGTGCAATCGATGACGTTGGGTCAAAGACTCACGCGGCCTAGATTCGTTAAGACATTGAGGGGGACCTCTTCATAGACACGAAGTTGCGTATTCCCCTATCTTATACTCGGAAGAGATGGCGGAGGAGTTTACGAATCGAGATTGTCGGATACCTAAACTCCGTTATTGTTAGCTGAATGGAATCAAACATGTATTAAGTTAACGAAATCAATCCCTAATTAATCAACTTAGTTAAGATCAACCCACTAATTGTAGTTTAGCTTAGTATAATTTTAAATCACGTCTTTCATCGTCAGGATAACATGAGACTACGTAAATTGCAGTATTTAATTATTCACACTTTTCTCTGTGGGAACGATATCCGATCTTCAAGATCTAATATATTAAAACTTAGACCTCGTATGCTTGCGAGAGTAAGTAGCGGCGTGTTTTCGCGTGCTACCAACCATATATGATGTTTAGTGTTTGTTTATGTTCAAGGTTTCAATCTTGCCCGAAAGAGTCGTATTTAATAGTTGTCAAGCGGATATTTTGGTATTTAGAAGGAACTTGTGATCTAGGATTATGGTATCCAAGGGAGAGTGATTTTACCTTGATTAGTTACTTGATGCACCACGAATGTTTTTTTGGGGGGGGGGAAGTGAGAAGAAAAGGAAGACACGATTTAGTTATCTCCTTCTCAAAATTTGTTCATTAAAAAAAATTAGAGACTTTTATAGGGGTCAGTTTTGAAAAACGCTCTTTGGGCCGAGATTGTTCGAAAAATATAGTCGTCACCTAGCATTAAGTTAAATGGTGTCCTAAGTCAATGGGAATTTGAGAATCGTTTTTATTTTAAAAAGGCCCAAATTTTTACTCGGAAAAAAAAATGGTCTTAACTAGATATTTCTTTAAAAACTCGGGGGTTAATTATGCTTGGGGAAGGGTTTAGGAACCCTAACACGCCCATTTGAAGGCGGTACCTAAGTTTAAAAAATCTTTAAGATCAAACTAGTCCACGTAATTTCATTGGTTTTTGTTAACACGCTAATTCCCATTTTTATCCTTTTTGTTGTTTTTATGTAATTTTAATGTAAGGATGAAAGAAAAATATTTTTAAAAAAACACAATTGTTGAATCCAAGGTTTTGATAAACAATTAAGTATTGATATTTTTTGTGGAACAAATGGTTTTATCGAGTGTTCCTGATTTATAGTTCCATGCATTTGATTAAGAAGAATATATGATGAAGAAAACATAAAGGGTGAAAGATAGACATAATGAAGATGTGAAGAATTTTGAAGATGCTGAAGAAAAATAGGTGAAAACCACTCTTTACTTACATATTCTTAATGCAACCCAAATTAGGATCACGCATGACATTGATAATGAGTTAATTCTTTGTATGTCATGAAAAGAAGTGACAAGTTTAATATCCTAAAATAAGATATTGTACGTGATCCTTATGTAAAATGATTTTGATAAATGACCTAATTAAAAATGTGTTTTAAAGTATAAAAAGTTGTTTTTTCTGTTCAATTCGGTCAACTAAGAAAATCAATCGGTTGACCAATTAAAAGAGTGAGTTTTGGGAGTTAAAATGAAGTCCTACTGATCCAATCGGTTAACTGTTTGAAACAGTAGCTGAAATAGGTAAGGAAGTGAGCACAGTGATCCAATCGGTCAACCGAATGAAGAAGGTCGATCAACTGAATGAGTCAATAGATGAAATAGTAGAAATTGGAAACACACTAATCAATTCGATCAATCGACTGGGTATGGTCGGTCAACCGAATATATGTCATGCCAACTGCTAAATTGCAGCATGGCACAGTTGGTCAACCGATTGGTGCAGGTTAGTCAACCAACTACTTCAATTAGGTATTTGGATGATTTGGTCTCTTGGTAAACAAATTATCCATTTTTTATGATTCCAAGAGAGGGATTTGGGCGATTTCAATGTATTTCAAATAAAAACAACCTATTTAGTAATCCCTATTGATATGGTCTATTTCAAATATAAACAACCTATTTCATTTAACGACATCTTTGAAAAACTAGTATTGGAGGGCTGATTATTAATCTATTAATAGAGACCTACACGAATTAAATTACACACATCAAGAACATCAATTTGAGTTTTTTTAAGAGTGAGATTTTTGCTGAGATTTTTACGAGAGATTCTATTTAAGTTCTTGATCTAATGCGCTTGCTATTTGGTGTCACCAATTTGAGTTCTACTTGTTATATTGCTATTGTCTTCGGTGTTTTCCCGATGATATCCATCCAAGCTTTATTAATTTATCTTTAAAGTTATATTGATATTGATTTCTTGGTTTAGGGTTGCTAGAAAATAATTTTAAATTTAAAAGCCTAAATATATTTTTTAAATGATTTCTACCTGATTATCTGACTACCTACTAAATTTGTGCCACCTACTTTATTTATTAATCAAATTTTAATTAACTCACATTGTATCTATCAGGTAGTAATTATTCGGGACGTTAATCGAGTTTATCCATATTGAGGTAATAAAAGCTCCTTGTGAGAAGAAACTCATATTTTTTTATATTTATAGGTTTGAATTGATTAGACACGTTTGGGACAGTGTCAAACTAGGGTAGCTAGGTTTAAATGTTTTTCCTATGAAAAAGACTAGGGTTCGATTTTTATCCAAGTAAAAAGGTTAGGTTATTCTTTTCCCTTGAAAAAAATTAGGTTTTGATTCATTCTGCAATTGAATTATTTTTTGGTGATTTGTAAAGGTTCATCATTCCTTGTGAAAATGATAAGTGAGAGAGTGTTAGTTTTATCTTTAACCTAGTATAAAGATAGGGTTCATCCTTGGCCTATGAAAACGGTAAATTGTAAAGGTTAATTCTATACCCGTAAAAGAATTGTGAGTTGTAAGGGTTTGGTTCCTACCTGGTAAAGGAATCAAGGGTTTAGTGGATTACGAATCTCCGTGAAGCTTGAGGGATGGGACATAGGCAAGATTAGCTTGATTGAGCTAGGATAAATTCTTGTGCATTGCATTGATATATTATCTATATTTTATTTGAGTATATACTTAGTATTAAACACATATCCGCTGCGTAACAAGATAATAATTAATTTAGAAAAATTAATTATTTGTGTTTAATTGTTAAATCTTTGGAACTACCCAATTCACCCCCTTCTTGGGTAGGTCTTTGGGTCAACAACAACAATAGATAAAACATGGAATAAATAAAAAACAAATGTCTCCCATTTAGACCGCCTATCGATGATGAAAGAATCGCCAAGTTTGGACCTTGGGGGATTTTATTATTTAGTTAAGAATGCTTTGACAAAACTACTGTGCATTTTTAAAGATGAGAAAAAAAAAATTAAGTAATTAAAAAAAATATTATTTCAATGTGGAAAACCATATGTTTTTAGTAAAGAAAAACATAACAAAAAAAAAGAGTAAAAGTTTTAACAAAGTATATAAAAACATTTATTTATAAAAATAGTTTACAAAAACAAACAAAGATCTCAGGAATCTTCTTTGGGAAAACATCTTTAAAGCATTTTTGTTCGAAAAAGAAAAAATTAAGTTTTTGCTAGTTCTAAAAATCAAAGTTTGGAATAAAAAAGTAAAAGCATTTGGGAGAGACATAAGAATATTTTTATAAAACTTCTTGGAGATAAAACAATTTTGTGAAAACTTGAGAAAGTATTTTCCTAAAAAAATGATTTAAAACAAAAGGTTCTTTGGAAAATAACACCAAATCTTTTTCTTCTTTTTAAAAACTTTGTTAGGAAAAACCTTAAAATAATCTTTTAAAGAATAGAATTTCCTTTTAAAAAAAAAACAATTTGGAAGAAAAATACATTTGTAGAAATATAAGAACAAGTTAATAACATATTTTATGAAACAAGATAAATAGTATTTTTTGTAAAAAAAAAAAAAAAAAACTTCTTAAAGACATGTTTTATAAAAAAGACATAACAACTTTTTATAAAAATCATTTTAAATAAAATAAAAACAAGGTTTTTAAAGACAACAAGAAAATAGTTTTTAGAAAACAAGTTAAAAAATGTTTTTTAAATAACATTAAGCTTAGAAAAATACCTTTTAAAGACATTAAGTTTAGAAAAACACATTTTTAAGGTACTTAAATTTAGAAAAAAAAATATTTTAAAGATATTTCCCTTTCAAAAAGAAACTTAAAGATAATAATAATAATAATAATAATAATAATAACAAGAATAATAATAATAATAAAATTAAAATTAAAATTAAAAAGTTTATTTTTTTTTAGAGTAAAACACTTTCTATGTAATACTCCATTTATTTTTATATTTTTTTGTTCTTTTGTTTGTTTAAGAAGAGTAAGAACAAAACATGACAGTAATGGTAATGATATGTACATTTGATTCTTATTCAAAACACTCTAACCAAACTTACTTACTTAAGTAAGGTTAATGTTATTGTTTTCTTTTGTTAGCAAAAAGAAAAGAAAAAGTAATATGTGTGTGTGTGTGAGAGAGAGAGAGAGAGTCCTACTCATAACTAAGAAGGAGGAAATGTTTTGGAAGAAGGCACAAACTTAACCCCAAAGGGATAGAAGGTCTCCATTTATTCAGTCTTTTAGCCACAAAGGTCCCGACATAGTAATATATACGGTGTCATCCATAATCTAGGCTCATATATATATATATATATATATATATATATATATATAAGGGTGTTAGTCCGTGACCTGAGACATAGGGCCAAGCCATGATTTAGGCTAGCACGAAAAAACACAAAGCCGAAAAAGTAAATAGTCAGTAGTTAGTAGTCCTTAGTCAATGGTCCATAGTCAGTAGTCCATTGTCAGTAGTCAGTCAGTTTATTTTAGGTTCTTTGAGTTTGGTTTCTTGTGTTTCTTGACAAAAGACAAAGATGCTATACAAACCAAGATGTTCTTATTGTTCTTGACACAAAAGAAAGACAATATATACAAAGAACAAACAAAACAAAAGACAAACGAGAGATGATACGTAGAAAACATAGGGGAGTGGTCTTTCCCTATGTAATATTCCTTCTTCTCCTTATTTATCTTCTTCTTCTTCTTTGGTTTGATGTTCTTGATAGATTTCTTGAACTCTTTGTAAAAGAGTGTCAAGAATACCTTTTTGAGGGATTTTTGGAGGTATTTGAGAGGTGGAAAGGTTAAATATTAAGGAAACCCCAGAGAATTTTTCTAGTTTAGAGATAGAAAGAGTATGATCAATGTCCCTTATTAAAAATGGAAGCATTTTATAGGCAAATCTATGAATGCACAGGGCTAACCAAGCTGTATTAAAAGGTCATTTAATGACCATTCAATGATCATTTAATGACCATTAAATGCAATTGAATACGCTTGATTGATTGGGGGATACTAAACTAGGTTAGGCAATGATGATATTCTCTAATGATGATATTTTATAGAACCAAATATTTTCGTAAGATCCTCATTTAATGTTTGACATTAAATGCAAATCTTTCTTGGGAAGCTCCCAATTTGGCAAGGGGCACTCCTCTAGAGGAATCCTATGCTTTTTCTAAGGCTTGGAGGGTGTGCTCTTAGTAAACTTGGTGTTTTGGGCACTCAATTACCTAATCAAGGATTTATTACTTGATTTTGGAAATTAAAACTTAAACATGAAATTAAACTAAAATATTTTTGGCTAACAATTTTATAAAACAGGTGAAAACAAAAGTTTCAAGGATCAAAACATAAAGTAATTGTAATTTGTGAAATTTCTTCAAATTAAAGGGTAGAAACTAAACTAAACATATTAAAAGCGATATCCATAGAAAACCCAATTTTAATTTTGTCATTTTAGTCCCCATTAACTTTCAGAAGTTTCCAAATTGACCTAAAAACTTTTGTTTATACCGATGTTTGATCGAATTGGCGATTTTTCAGGTTTTTCTTGTTTTTTTTTTTATCTTTTTTGTAATATTAACATGTAATCTAAGGCAAAAATTTGTCCCTCTAAATCTCAAAGGAAGATTTTTCTAGATTTGTATTTTAGACCCAATACTTTAGAAACTAAAACGAGCGATACAAAAAGTGGTGTCCACAGTTACCCCTCTTTGTCATGCGGGTTTACTCGTAATGATAAAGATAAGAGACACAAACATTTTATTTCGTGAGACATGAAAAGTAAAGGAAATTAACCTAAAGTAGTCTAGATCAAATTTGAAAGGAAAAGAAATGAAAATGATGCTTTCCAAAGTAACTTTTTGAAGTTACCAATAGTAAGTACAACATATGGAAATCTGGGATTAGCCCAGAGAAGCACATCTAAATAGTGAGCGCAGGGTAGCCTAGGAACACTAGAAATAGTAAATCTAAATTGTGAACCAAGGGTAGTCATGGAACACCACAAACTAGAAATCTAAATAGTAAACCAAGGGTAGCCAAGGAACACTGCAGACAAGAAATATAAATAGTAAATCAAGCGTAACCAAGGAACACAGCAAACAACAAATCTAAATAGTGAACCAAGGGTAGCCAAGGAACACTGTAGTCAAAAAACATAAATAGTGAACCAAGGGTAGCGAGGAACACTACGAACGGTAAATTTAATTTCTACCCAATGGGCAAGGAAACACCTAAAATGAGGGTTAGTCAACCAATCCTAGAGGAATTTGGTCACAGTATAGGTTACGAAAAATGTTGACTCATCAACATCTCCTGAGTTATGACGACACTCAAAGACTTTTCTATATATCTTAATCTTGCTACGAATCAGTTTAAATGTAGTTCTAACAAGTCCCACCATAAACGGCAAGGAATAAACTATAAGAAGGGTCGATTGTCCAGTCCTAAATGGGATACGCCACGGCGTAGAGACAGAGAATGTTTACTCATCAACATCTTCTTAGTTTTTTATGAAACCCAACTAGGGATTTCCCAACATATCTTAGGATAAATAAGAATCAGGTCAAATCTAGTTCTAGTAATGGTATTCCAGGGTTAGCCAAGAAATTAACATAATAGATAAACTCAAAAAGCAATGCGAGGGTAGTGCTTGGGCATTACTACATTGGATAAAGTAGGAAAGCAAAGCATGGGGTATTCTTGGGAATTATTGCAATGAATAAACTGGGAAAGTAAAGTTAGAGATAAACCTGAGTATCTCTATATTAAATAAACCTAGAAAGCAAATCCAGGGATGTCCCTAGATATCACTCCATTAAATAAACTAGGAAATTAAAGTCAGGAGTGTTCCTGGGCATCACTGATGATGCACCTTGGATTTTGATAGCGTAAGAAGTAGAGATTGGGAAGAAGAGGAAACAAGTTTCATTCTTCCCTCTCTAAGTCCTCAAAATCCGTTCATTTTGAAAATGGTTTTTCAAGGGCTTTTCTAGGTATTGGTTTTGAAAAATTTCTTGGGCCAGAATTTTATGTTGAAAATAGAGTCGCCACCTAGTATAGGGTTAAAGGGTGTGCTAGGTCACCGGGAGTTTTAGAAATTCATTTTTTACTTTGAAAATGGCCCGTGTTTTGACTTCATAAATGTCTGTCTACTAGAGAATTTTTTTTAATTTTTTTGTATTCAGGGGTCGATTATGCTCGGGGAAGGTTTTACGTACCCCAAGTCATGCGTTCGTAAATGGTACCTTGGTCTAAATAAATACTCACTTTTAAACAATGCCCGAGTAATTTTCTTTGATTTACTTAAACACAAACAATTCCCCTTTTTAAAGTATTTCCATTTTTTTATGTATTTTTGACATGATTAAAGCCTGTAAATGGTTTAACTATCTGTATGCAACTACAATTAAGTCAGATTGAAATGAAAATATTTTTGTATTTTTTTGACATAATAAAATTAGTAAACTATACTAATCTACATTATTCTAGGTAGTGACAACCCAATAGGCAGTTTATAAATATATATATATATATATATATATATATATATATATATATATATATATATAATCGATTGGACCTTATAAAGGACTCCTATATATCCCTATGTTCACAGAGAATCATGTTAACATGTACTTCCAGCATGCAAACTAGACTAAATTATTTAGATATATGACCAAAACCTTATTAGGATCCTACATAATTTGGCGAGTAACCAAAGATCAGGTCATCACGTAGTTTATTTATTCAAGGATTAAAACGATATATTTTTTTTAATTAAACGTGACTAAACCCATATAAGGTTGCCTACGTACTTCGGCGAGTAAACAAAGATCAGGTCTAACGTAGTTCCTTTATTTAAGGTTGAAAGGATATGTTTCTAGTTAATTTTATTGTTAAACAAGATATAAACCACAACATGATGTATACATAATCTCTTTTGATTTTGTCAAGAACACCTTAACCGAACTCATTAGTTTAGACAAGTTAGTGGTTTTCTTTTAAGTTGTTTAGTTATAAAGGAAAGAAAATACCATATATATACATGCCAGTCCTACTCGTAACTAAAAAAAATGGGAAGGTTTCTGGGAAGAATCACACATATCCCCGCAGGAATTAATATATAGGTGCTAGTCCACTAGCTTGAAGACTTAGTACCAAGCTATGATCTTGACATTTAGCATAAAGTAAATCAATTTATTAACAGTTATATGGGTGGGTTAACAGTTAGTTAGAGTTCGGTTTGAAGTGTTCATGAAAAAATCGTAGAGACTATGCACAACTCATGGTGTGATAGGTGTTTTGTTTGGATTTTCACATGTTCTTAACATGTTCTCAAATGATTTGGGTCCTCACATGTTCTTAACATGTTCTTCGATGTTCTTGATGTTCTTAACATGATCTTAAATAGTTTTAATATGGTTTGGTTTGGGGAGTTCAAGACACATACCTAGTTTTGGGGAGTGGTCTTTCCCTAAACATATACCTTCTTATCTTTCTTTGATCTTCTTGGCTTGAATCGATCGATCATCATCAACTTCTTGAGTTTTTGCTCCAAGAACCTCAAGAACACCCTCCAGGACCAAATTTCAACAGAATAACGGTCTGTTATTCAAGAGAAATGCTTGAAAATTCGAGTATTTGTGAGTATTTCTCAAGCTTAGAGAGAGAAGCAAGGGTTCCAAGACTTGAAAATTATGAAACCAAGCCCCTGTATTTATACGCCAAGGACCCTGCACACTCAACCATGTGCAGGGTATCCTAAACCCTTCCTTAGGGTCTGTTTGGTCAAGGGGGCATGCTCTTCTGTTTTGATTTTAATCACCTTTGGACAAATTTTAAGAATAGTATAGGATTCTCAAAGATTTGGTAATGATTACCAAATATTTTCCTAGATTTTGTAATGATTGGAAATCATTTCTAATCATTACACTCGCTTGAATATGATTAGTTGCATATGGGTGCGTTAATGACATGAAGTGACACTTCCGGTTCGGTTTAGGGGATAAGTACCAGTTGCTTTCACTATTTCAGTTTGGTAGTCATTAATGTTTCCAAGGTATAATGTATATGGTCTCAATGAGTCATTTTGAATTGAATGCTAAATGATGACTCATGACTTGATGGGCACTCATTTGGTTGGTTCACTCTAAGATATTTTGATCAAAATATCTTGATTTTTTGAATATAGCCTATCCATGTAATACCAAGAAATTAGATATTGATGACATGGGCATTTATGCATATTAAATGCCTAACTTAGATGGTGAACTGAATCCGTTTAGTTTCGATAACTGTTGGTTACCTCCTAAGTGTTTTGGTTTCCTTACTTAGATATTGGTGTCAAATAAACGAATCCGATGATCGTAAATGTTTCAAGGGTCAAAGTAGGTAACCGAGGTAATTTGGTGAAATTTCTTATAAATTAAAGGGTAGTATCTAATATTTATGCATATTAGAGGTGATTTAATGAAAATAAACCTCTAGTAATGTCATCTTAGACCCTCTTTAATTTTAAGAATTTCGAGGTTTACCCAAAATATTTTTTACGTTTTCTTGTGTTTTTATGTGCTTTTCTATATTATCTTTTGTGATCTAATATAGAAATTCATTCTCTTTAAACCTAAGTTTAAAATTTATCTGAACTTGTACTTTCAATTCGACACTGATTGGGCGGGACAAAATGCAGTGTCTACAACTAATCGATAATAAGTAAATGCAGAATGGCTGGGCAAAGGTTCTTGATTTGAGAAACTAATCCTAGGGTTGTCATCTTGATGCGAGACTGGAGATGACTAAGATGATTCTAAGCTAAGAAATCCTCGAGAAACTTGACATTTAGTGGAGTTTCATGGAAAAATCCTACCTGGGACTACCGAAGAGGACTAGAAAACTTCTCGTAAGAAGTTACCTTAGATAAAATGTGTCCCAGTCGAAGACTGAGGCTCAATGGTATATATTTCTCAGAAGAAGTGAATCACAAATCTTAAATTTGCTCCAGCCCAAACTGGGGAAAATCCAATCAAGGTATTTCGAAGGAGAAACCTGATATAATATTCCTCAACCCTAGCCTAGGGTGAATGAATAAATCCTGGGGTGTGTGGAAAATTGTGACAGAACCCACATAGGCTGCCACGTATCACAAATCACGTGTTTAGGTAAAACCACAATTTAGCCACAGTTGTAGTGTTGAAAATATACTGAAACCGTGTGGTCTGCTAGGTTAGGAATTATATGATTTCGAATAGAGATTGTTTGTTTGTTCATTTAATTATACGACCGAAACCCACCTGGGTTTCCTATGTATGTCTTCACCATGACTCAAGTTGAAACAAAGTTTGATGTGATGATTTTGTTTGATTGGACGACCAACAAATAGAAAATCGGTGAGAAAAGTCTAGGTGACTTTTCTTGATGATAAGCATTAGATAAACGCATTCGTCATCGAAGGCGAGAAGAACTTCCATCCACCATAGATAGGAATAAATGCTTCAATTATCAAATACGAGGAGAAACACTCTCATCAACAGAGACGATGAGAAATGTTTACATTGATAAAAATGATAAGACACGATATATTTTGTTTAATTGTACAACCGAACCTACATAGGCTTCCTACATATACCTATGTTCATAGGGAATCAGGTCAAAACCTAATTAATCTGGATTACTGGATTTGTCAAGGCATCCCAGTGTACAACCAAGGACAGAAACAAATATGGACTCCCGTGGGGAAGTCCCAAATATGGTAAAATATGCCCCAGACTTTGAATTTTTGGTCAACTTGACTTTGTCTCTAGTTTTCAAATTTTCTTAATCAATGTCGTCCTCCTGTCTAACAAGGCTACTGCAGTTTTCTATGGTAATCCATTTTCCATAACGGACTTTCTTGATTTTTAATCTATCCTAATCCTTTATCGGGCTAAGGGTATCTTTATATGGTAGAGATTGGTCTTCCTTTATCTTTTCTTGGAAGAGTGAGGCTAGGTTCATCCAGCTCAGAGCTTATTTCGAAGATGTAATACTTCCGTGTATCATAGAAATCTTGGTGTTGCTTTTAGTATTTTTGGTAGAAGAAGAGATTGGGTTTATTTTTTTTATCTTTCAAGCGGATCTCAGATGGCTTTTTATAAAAGTTACCTAAACCAAATTTTTTGGATTATTAAGTGATTAGAAACCTAGATCTTGACTAATAAATCATAAGGGTTTTCTTATGAAATTATTCTTATGCATGATTGTATTTTTGCCTATGTATGAATATGTCTATATAAATGGGTGATTATGTTCGTGTTGTACGTATGTAATCCTAGAAAGATGTAGCTTTAGAAGGCAACCTAGAGATAAAGTTCTAGAAAGACCTCAGCTTCAATAAGAGTGACTTGAAATTTTTGGATTATCCTTGACTCTAAAGTTGTAGTCGTCTAGGATTATGGTATAATTGACATTTTCTTCCTCAAAATATGAATCATTTCTCCTAAGACTCAATGAAGGATCTAAAATACCTTTGAATTCAAGATGTCTCTTAGAGGGTGAACCTCTTTTAACAGTAGTCTGATGGGCGAATCTTAATTGGCTTCTTAGCAAAATAAGTTTCGACATACTTAAGCAGTTTTGAACTTAAGTCTCACTCAATGAATTATTGGGATAGGATTTATGTACACTACTCTTTATAGTGCATGATTTCTATTTTATAGGTTAACGAGAAAGGATGTTTGTGTCTCATGATTAGGACATGACTTGTAAATCCAAGGGATATGCAATCTAAAATATGCTTATTATTAGGACACACATTCTTGATTTGACAGGATGGCAACTCACATCTTGGTAAGCTTGGCATAGTTTTGTGCAATTGAAGTAAATTCAATCTTGTTGTCTTAGGCCCCGTTTGGTTAGTGTTCCCAACCAAACCCAACCCAACCCAAAAATTCTGAGTTTGATTTTTGGGAACGCGTTTAGAAAATATAAAACTCAACCCAACCCAACCCAAAAAATAGGAATTGATTCTCAAAATGTTAAGGAAATGAGAAACAAAAAAAACTTGTCTTTTTTTGTGCCCAAAAAATTCAACCCAAAGTTCTCAACTCCGGCCACCGTCCAACGACCACCAGCCGTTGTCCACCGCCGCTGGCCATCGTCCATCACCGTCGACAACCGTCGTCGGCCACTTTCGGCGACCGTCGCTGAACACCGTGCATCGTCGTCCGTCCGCCCGCCGCCATCGGCCACCACCATCGTCGCTAGCGTCCGGCCGTCCAACCACCGTCTGACACCACCGCCACCGACGCCAACTGCCGCCAAACACAAAAAAAAAAAAAAAAATAGTTTTAGGATAAAATCGTTACCAAACACATTCTGTTCTCAACACAAAACAAAAATTGTCGTTACTAAACGCAATTTTGTTCCCAAAATTCTCAACCCAACCCAATTCAACTCAACCCAACCCATTCTAATTGGGTTCAGAAAAGTGGGAACACTAACCAAACGCCACCTTAGCGAACAAACCGTTAGATAACTGTTTGGCGAAGGTTGTTTTAGATGACTTATTGAGGTAAAGTTTTTAGATAATTTATTCAAAAGACAACTGTATTTATGAATTATCAAGGTAGGCTTTTTATGTACATTATCTTGTATGCAAAAGACATTATTGATTTATATAAAGTTAATGTTCATATTAAAACTTCTCGTATTAAGCAAAAATAAGGATTCTCAATCTTCTCGTGTATCTTGTTCCCTAGTCCGATTTTGTAAGAGTTTTTTACGTTAAGGAAGCTTGCAAAATTCGAGATAGAACAAGAATTCTTGTGTTGTCTATTATGCCCCTTAATAGTCCTAGAAATTTCCTTCTACAGATTCAAAACAACAAATGTATAAACAATGTACATAAGGTAAAAGAAAAATTTTTGTCTCCAAAATAGTGTCCTAATGTAAAATGGGTTGTTGGGTATCACTATATCTTAGGTTTACTATACGAGGTTCATGACATTTCTACTAACACATCCTAGAAAGGTTCGGCTCCCAGATCTTCAAACCTTCTACGTCCTTCCCGGGAGAACATCCATCGTTAGTTGGTCATCCTAGCAAAGCGAGTTTCGAAGC
The DNA here is from genome assembly GCA_016647705.1 of Eucommia ulmoides. Classification (NCBI taxonomy): domain Eukaryota; kingdom Viridiplantae; phylum Streptophyta; class Magnoliopsida; order Garryales; family Eucommiaceae; genus Eucommia; species Eucommia ulmoides. Next base: position 21,958,708 of record CM028331.1, read on the forward strand.
CAGATCCTAGCATATATACCACACGACCTTACTTCTATTGACTCCCTTTTCTGAATCCTAAAGCGTTTCAAGGCTTAGATCGGCATGATGAAATCGCACAAATTCAGCCCCTACTATCGGCCTCCTAACGAGGTCCACGACTTAGGATTTTTCTCATGATATGCAAATGAAACATGGTGCTCATGCCTTGGAGAGAGCTTATTGAAAATAAATTGCGAAAATATAATAACAATAAAATAAATGCAAAAACATAAAGACATAATATATATATATATATATATATATATATATATATATATATATATATATATATATATATATATATATATATATATAAACAAAATTAAGAGTATAAAGCAAAAACATGCAAGAAGTAAGACATAGAATAAATACAGACACACACATAAGCATATTAATTTTAAAAACATTTTATAAATAAAAAGGAATTATTATGTTTAAAGAATGAAGACCTATTTCTTGGACTTTATGTGAACATGACAATAGATTTATATATATACTTTTAATTTTCTCATTTTAGTCCCCATTAACTTTTAAAAATTTCCAAATTGACCCAAAAATTTTTGTTTATATCAAAGTTCGATCGAATTGGCGATTTTTTAGTTTCTTCTTATTTTTTATCTTTTTTGTAATATTATTGACAGGTGTAAAATACCTATCTAATTCTAAACTAAATTTGCCAGTTTTCGAGTATTTTAATTAAGTTTGAATATCTTTTCAGTTGTTTTTATTAGTCCGGAGTAGGGACGTAAAATCGGAAAACCGAGCGAAATGGTGGAGAAAAAGGTAGCAAAAAATATGAAAAAATGAGGTTTCAAATAACAACGCAATTCCGCCTAGGCGAAGTATCCACCGCCTAGGCAGAAATTCATCAGAAAGTTGCAAATGCTGAAAAGTTGAAATCCGCCTAGGCGAAGTTTCCACCGCCTAGGTGGAAATCCGTCAGAAGGTTGCAAGGGCTGAAGTATTGAAATCCGCCTAGGTGAAGTTTCCACCGCCTAGGCGGAAATCCATCAGAACGCTGGAAGTGCTGAACTGCTGGAAGAGCTGAACTGCTATAAATCCGCCTAGGCGAAGTAGCTACCGCCTAGGCGGAATTCCGTCAGAAAGAAAGGGGACCAAGAAGTTAGTCCGCCGCCTAGGCGAAGAAACCATCGCCTAGGTAGAATTCTAACCGACTTAAACTCTGCCTAGGCAATGATTCTACCACCTAGGCAGAATTCGTAGAACAGCCCAAAATATCTATTTAGATATTTTTGAACCCCTAGGCCTATTTATACCCCTTTCCCACGTCTGAAACCGGTTGTTGAAGAACCCTAACCCTATTAGAGAGCTCTTAAGCTATATTTTGAAGATCAAGAAGGAGGTTCATCATTCGGACAAAGAATGATCACTTGTGGATTGATCATTAGCAACAGTGAACCGTTTCACTTCTAGATTTGATCGTTTCTGTCTTGTTTTTTATCTTTGTAATCACTTTTTCATATCTAAGAATGTTGAATCCCTCTTATTTTGTATGGTATATGGCTAAGATCTTATAGTATTAGTTAAATGTTACTTAGGTGTAGTTGAAATCATGTAATTGTTAAGTTGAATAAATTAATGTTACTTTAACGTGTTGTTTGTCTAAATCCGATTGTGTTTACCATTATTCTTGATATTATGCTTGTATTGATAAACCGAGAATACGGGGTTTGACACTCGGGAGAGGTAACCCCGGATTCGGACTAGGGTAAATACAACGTGACGTTCTAACGACCCGGGAGGGTGTTAGAACGTATGCAATCTATGACATTGGCTAAAGACTCACGCAACCTAGGGTCATAAAGGCGTTGAAGGGGACTTCTTCGTTGACACGAAATCATGTAATCCCCCCTCTTACACTCAGGAGAGGTAGCGGAGGAGTTATCGATATAGAGATTATCGGAATAGATAGAAAACCATTATAGCTAACTTAATGACATCTATTATGCATTATGTGAAAGAAATCAATACCTGAGTAATTAGTGTAATTAGAACTAACTTCATAGTTGTCGTTTATCTTAGTATATTAAATAGAAAACAAATAAAATTTGATTAGTCGAGATAATATGAAACTATTTAAATCACAATACTCAACCGAATTATAAGTCATTCCCAGTGGAACGATATCCGATCTTACAAGATCCATTATATTAAAACTAGACCTCGTATACTTGCGAGTAGTCATTACCACGAGGACGATAGTTGTGAATCCTCGCACGCACAATTAACATGTAATCTAAGGTTGAAATTCGTCTTCTAAAGCTCGGTTTAAATTTTATCCGAATTTGCTCTTTTTACTCAATACTTTTACAAACTTAAATGAGCGGAACAAAATGCAATGTCGACAACTGTCCTATCTTTGTTATGTTAGTTTACTCGTAATGACAAAGATAGGAGACACAGACATTTTTCTCCATGAGACATGAAAAGTAAAGAAACCTAACCTAGAGTAGTCTAGACTAGATTTAACAAGAATGGAAATAAAAATTATACTTTCCAAAGTAACTTTGGAAATTACCGACAATAAGGACAACAAATGGAGATCCAAGATTAGCCCGAGAGCGGTACAACTAAATAGTGAGCCCAGGGTAGCCTAGGAACACTAGAAACAACAAATCTAAATAGTGAACCATGGGTAGTCAAGGAACACTGTAAACAAGAACTATAAATAGTGAACCAAGGGTAGTCAAGGAACACCGTAAACAGGAAATCTAAATAGTGAACCAAGGATAGCCAAGGAACACTACAGATACGAAATATAAATAGTAAACCATAGGTAGCCAAGGAACACTTGAGACAGGAAATATAAATAGTAAACCAAGGGTAGCCAAGGAACACTACAAACTGGAAATCTAAATAGTGAACCAAGGGCAACAAAAGAACACTCCAAACAAGAAATATAAACAGGGAACCAAGGGTAGTAAGGAACATTGCGAATGGTAAATATAAATGCCTACCCAATAGGTAAAGAATCCACTCAACTGAGGATTAGTTAACCTATCCTAGAGGAATACACCGTAGCGTAGGGGACGAATAATGTTAACTCATCAACATCTCCTGAATTATGATCGTTGTAGACACCGCATTTTGTCCTCCTTATTTAAATTTTAAAAATTATCAGGTCTAAAGTAAAAATTCGGATACACTTTAAATTGATGTTTACGTTGGATACTACATGGTAGGGCGTGAATACGCCGCTACTTTCACTTGCAAGTGTATGAGGTCAAGTTTTAGTATAAATCGGGAGATTTAGGGTTATCGTGTCCACAGGGATTGGTTGTTGTTACTATCGAATACCGTGTTTGTCATGACCTAATTTTATCTAGGCGCTAAAAATGGAATATAATTAAATACTAATACAAAAATACTAATTTAACTATACTAACATTAATATTGAGATAGTTTTGAGGGAATAGATTGTCTAGGGATTAAATTTGTTTACGAATACGTGTTCGATCGAGTTTTAGTTTATGTTAATGGCGTTCGAATTATCTAACAATTTCAGTTTTGACTATTATTGAATACCGCATTTATCATGACCTAACTTTATCTAGGTGAAAATAAATGTGAATAAAATTAAATACTAATACTAATCTAATTAAATTATCTATACTAATATTAATATTGAGAGAGTTTTTAGGGAATAGATTGTCTAAGGATTAACTTCGTTTACGAATACGTGTTCGATCTCATTTTAGTTCATGTTAATGGCGTTCGACTTATCCGACAATCTCAGTTCGTAAACTCCCCCGCCACCTCTCTCGAGTGTAAGACAAGGGAATACGTAACTTCGTGTCAACGAAAAAAATCCCCTTCAACGTATTAACGACCCTAGGTCACGTGAGTCTTGCCCCAACATCATTGATTGCACACAATCCAACTCCCTCCCAGATTATTGGATCGTCGTGTTGTGTTTACCCTATCGACAATCTCAGTTCGAAAACTCTCTCGCCACCTCTCCCGAGTGTCAGACGAGGGATATAAAGTGACTTCGTGTCAACGAAAAAGTCCCCCTCAACGTCTTAACGACCCTAGGTCACGTAAGTCTTGCCCCAACGTCATCGATTTCCCACAATCCAACTCTCTCTCAGGTTAGTGGATCGTCGCGTTGTTTACCCTAGTCCGAATCCACGATTACCTCTCCCAAGTGTCAAACCCCAAATTCTCGATATATCTATCTAAGCATAATAAACAAACAATACGGTAAACACAATCAAAAATAGCGAAGAACAATCATTAAAGAAACACAACTCAAACAAAACTACGTTTTCATAAATAATGTTAATCCCATAAATAATCCTAGTTTAACTCGTGGTCATAACCGTTTATATAATTAAAATAGAGGTAAACATGCTCAAACAACTATTAAAGATAAGAAATAAAAGGAAAAACGAATGAACTTAGCTGATATCCGAAGATTAGCCGCTAAAACCGTCCACCGATCGCTTCTCCTTCTCCGTGTGGTAATCTTCTCCTTCGGATTTGTTTGAGCACACCCCATACTCTCTCTATTCTGAACTAATCCCTAAGGGATCTAATGGCCGAAGGTTGGACAAGAGAAGAGAAGAGGAGAAGGGATTAAATAGAGAAAATATCTCAAAAATATCTTAAATCTGTGCAGAGGCCACTGCCATAGCGGTGAGTAGGTCGGTTAGTTGATCGCCTAGGCGGTGAAGACAGTGGTGGACTTGGTGACCATCCTATAGTTTCACCACCGCGGCGGTGGATCTCACTGCTTCGGCGATGGACGTTCAGCAAGAAATAGCCTTCTCTTCATTTTCACCGCTGTGGCGGTGGGCTTCTTTTCAACATTTTGCCCTCGTGCTTGGTTTTCCACCGTTCTTCAACTATTTTGGTTCGATCTAATCGTTCATGCTCCGTTTTCCTACCTTTTTACCCCACACACCTGATTTATACAAAAAGAATAAAAACTAATTAAAACGTAACAAAAATAACTATAAAAATACTCTAAAACTAACAAAATCGGTTTGGAAATATGTAGGTAGATCACACCTATCAAATACCCCCAAATTTGGAATTTTGTTAGTTCTCGAGCAAAATACACACACGAAAATAAAAAACACAACTAAATTAAATAACAAATAACCTAAAAACAATCTAAACATAACGAGATGCGAGTTTTACATTCTTCTAACGACAAAGTCATGTTTCCCTCAACAACCGCCAGTCATATCGAGTTCAAGCGGTAAAACACATCATATGATGTTCTAGAATTTTGACATGTAATAATAGTGAACGCCATTCTAGATCCTGTAAACGTGTTTGTGCGAGACTCAATAATATAGCTATACAACAACTGGATTGGATTATCCACTAACGAAACTCATGACTTAGACCGTATAGAACTAGGATTTTCATATGCCTGATTGGGGTCCACTCTCTAGTAATGTAGGCTTGGAAGTTCATAGAGATCAGAAAGACTTGATTCGATTATGGATTATTTAGCCAAGGGTAATTTGGAATAGAAACCGGGTTAACGTTGTTAACTTAACGTTACCCAAGGCTCAACGCTTGGCACATTCACTCTCGAACCCCCATAGAAAAATTGTAAACAATCCCAAACAATCATTTTAGACTGACGTACTCACTTGTCAAAAGAAACGAAATTAATTTTTATTTTTTTTTCAACTTACCACAGCCCCAAACTTATTCGATTATTATGATTTCATGGGAGTGGTTAAAACGAAAGAAAAATGACAAATGAGTAGTTAAATACTGAACCAATCTGAAGTTCGCCCTAAACCCAATCGCTCACATCAAGAAGCATTTGCAACTGCTAACTTGATTCACTCAAATGTGCTTTTAAATTCAGCGATTAAGGTTTGGAAAAAGATCAACTGACTAGGGTATTTGTTTATGTGTTCAGAATTGAATTGGCATTAAGGCTTTGACAGGGTAACGAGGGATAAACATATTACAGGGTAGGCTTAAAAAGGCTCAAGCGACAAAACGATTGCCTAAATCACATCTCCTGAACTACCTCGCCTAGGATTTCGCCTCAAGCTTCCCCTCAATCAGGTTTTAGAATCCTTAATTTGTCATGCATTTAGCTAATCGATAATTATCCTCAAATCAATTGAATAGAAATACATTGAGTCTATGTGCTCGTGCAAATTAGGATCTACAATAATTTTCACCAAAATGCATTGTTAAATACACAGTACACACATGCATGGGTATTACCCTTGACCTCAAAAACAACCAGGGGATAATATCATCATCGGGTAACGGCCGAGATGAACACAAAACTCAACATGCATACAACAACAACAACAATAAACAAACACAAACTAACCTAAACAAACATGTACACAAGAAAACAATAAAACATTAACATACGAATAATACACATCACTTCCAAACTTAAAACGGACAATGTCCTCAGTGATCCCAATCATCAATCCCAACATATGAAATTAAAGCATGCTGACGAAGGGGGTTTAGAACACGTACCTGGGGGGACGAGATTCAAATAAATTCAGCTATGACGAATTTAATTTATTTAACCTTGGGTTGCCTCCCAAGAAGCGCGTGGTTTAATGTCATCGACCCGACATATTCAGAACGCCCTTAAGCTTAGCGAGGTTTTGCTTTGTTTGGCTCGATCATTCAACGACATGCCTCACCAGCTTATGTGCGTGGCCACGCACTATAAAACGGCTCGGAATCTCGTTGAAAGGAATGCATTAATACATGTCGATCTAACATCGCCAAGTACCGTGCATAAAAAATAAAAATAAAACTACAAAACCAAAATTATATACAAAAGAAATGCCTAAAGTAAAATTTGGTCATTTACTCATAATATCAATAATAAACGACAAACACAATCCCCGGCAACGGCGTCAAAAACTTAGTAGCGCGTAAATACGCCGCTACTTTCACTCGCAAGTATACGAGGTCAAGTTTTAGTAAAGATAGGGAAAGTAAGGGTATCGTGTTCACAGGGATTGGTTTTGACTATTATTGATTACCGCGTTTATCATGACCTAACTTTATCTAGACGAAAATAAATGTGATTAAAATTAAATACTAATACTAATCTAATTAATCTAATTAAATTATCTATAATAATATTAATATTGAGATAGTTTTTAGGGAATAGATTGTCTAGGGATTAACTTTGTTTACGAATACGTGTTTGATCTCATTTTAGTTCATGTTAACGGCGTTCGACTTATCCGACAATTTCAGTTCGTAAACTCCCCCACCACCTCTCCCGAGTGTAAGATGAGGGAATACACGACTTCGTGTCAACAAAGAAGTCCCCCTCAACGTCTTAACGACCCTAGGTCACGTGAGTCTCTCTCCAACGTCATTGATTGCATACAATTCAACTCTCTCCCGGGTTATTGGATCGTCGCGTGTGTTTACCCTATCGACAATCTCAATTCGAAAACTCCCTCACCACCTCTCCTGAGTATAAGACAGGGGAATACATGACTTCGTATCAACGAAGAAGTCCCCCTCAATGTCTTAACGACCCTAGGTCACGTGAGTCTTACCCCAACGTCATCGATTGCCAACAATCCAACTCCCTCTTGGGTTATTAGATCGTCGCGTTGTTTACCCTAGTCCGAATCTGGGGTTGTCAAACCCCGTATTCTCGATATATCTATCTAAGCATAATAAAGATACAATACGACAAACACAATCAAACTTCGAAGAACAAACATAAACGAAACACCGAAATCATATGAATCACATATTTATAAATATTTTGTTAATCGCTAAACAATCCACGTTTAACTAGCGGCCATAACCGTATTTACAATAAAGCACGAGCTAAACATGCTCACAAATTCCTAAGTTAAAGAAATAATAGAAGAAATCGAAAAACTTAGCCTAGTCCGATGATTTGTCACTAAGAACCGTTTAAAGACCGCTTCGTCTTCTTCTTCTCCTTCGGGATGTGGGCTCTCCCTAAAAAATCTCTTAACCTACCCTTAGATATGTTCTAAGGGGCTCTAATGGCCGGAGAGAGAGGAGAGGGGTTTAAATAGGAAAAATATCTAAAATAAATATCTAAATTTGTGCAGAGGTCATCGTCGTTGATCGCCTAGGCGGTGAAGACAGCGGTGGACTTGGTGACCATCCCGCATTTTCACCGCCGCAGCGATGGATCTCATCGCTGCGACAGTGGACTTTCAGCAAGAATAGGTGCACTCTGTATTTTCATCGCCGCGGCGAAGGTTTGGATGCCACGGCGGTGGTTTCTTTCAGAATATTGCCCTCGAGCTTGTTTTTCCACTATTATTCGACCGTTTTTGGTTCAATCTGATCGTTTACGCTCCAGATTCCTATCTTTTCACCCCACACACCTATTTTAGACAAAAAGAATAAAAACTAATTAAAACATAATAAAATAAACTATAAAAATACTCTAAAACTAACAAAACCGGTTTGGAAATATGTAGGTAGATCACACCTATCAAAACACAATCGAAATTATTATAAAATACACATTAATGAAACACAAACTCAAATAAACAACACTTTTATAAATATATTAATACCTAGACAAAAATCCATTTAGCTCATGGTCATAGCCAGTTATACAATTAAAAATGAGCTAAACATGCTCAAACAACAATCCTAAGTTAAGAAATAAAGAAAGGAACGAGAGAAACTTAGCTTAGTCCGAAGATTTGTCGCTAAAAACGTTTCGGGATCGCTCCCCCTTCTTTGCTTTGTGATCTTCTCCTTAGGATTTGAATGGGCACTCCCAAAACTTCTCTCTAAAATATCCTTAGTCTAATAGGGCTCTAATGGCCAGAGGAGAGGAGAAGAGGGGAGAGGGTATAAATAGGAAAAATATCTAAATAAATTTCTAAATCTATACAAAGGTGACTGCCACAGCGATGAGGTAAGTCGGTTCATTAATCGCCTAAGCAGAGGAGTCAGTTTATTAATCGCCTAGGCGGAGGAGTCGGCGGTGGATTCAGGGACTATCTTACATTTTCATCACCGTGGCGGTGGATGTTTAGCAAAAAAACACCTCTCTGCATTTTCACCACCGCAGCGGTGGGCTTCTTTTCAGAAATTTGCCTCCGAGCTTGTTTTTCCACCGTTCTCCATCTGATATCATCGTTTAGCATCCGTTTTCATACCGTTTCACCCCACACACCTAATTTAGTACAAAAAGAATAAAAATACATTAAAATATATTAAAACGTAATAAACGTACTAAAAAACTAACAATTTCGATTTGAAAATATGTAGGTAATTTATTCCTATCAGGGCCTAAACTACGCACCTCTTCTTTTACCAGCCAATGACACTGTGCTCGAGCTAGTTTTTTCTCAAATAAGAATATTTATAGGGGTAATACCACTTACACCCCCTCAACTATTGACCGAAACCACAAGAACTCTCTTAATTTGAAAAACTACATAAGACACCCCTTGAACTTTTAGTCAAAGGACACTAAGATCTCCTGTTCATTTTTTATTCCAAAAATACCCTTTGAAAGTCAGACCTCTTTATCTAAAGACAAAATTAGCCCTAACCTCTTTATCTAAAGACAAAATTACCCTTGCATATTAAAATAAAGGGCCAAACTAAAACATAAGAAAACCTTAAGGGTACTTATTGTAATTAAATATATGTCCTTGTCCAACGTTCTCTATTACCGTAAAAACTCCACTGTACCTGCCAAGCAATAAACGAGTGATGAAATCCAGTTAAGCCCCCACCTCCGAATAAACTTACGAATTCTGGCGACCAAATCAGCCCAAGCTCACTACCGAACAAAACCACAACCTCCAGCGAGCAAACCCAGCCATGCCCATTGCCAAACAAATTAAGCCACAGCCTCCGTCGACGCAACCAAAATCCATCTCTTGGACTCTCTCCTGTACCTCATCTCCATATCCACCAAACAATACCACCACGAACAACACCATCTCCATGGAGGTGGTCTGAATCGAAAAATAGAAAAGAGTAATCAACTTCTCCATCAGATCAAATATATCTAGGATTTAAATATGGAAATTTCTGTTAAATTCTCCCCAGATGTTCTCTTCAAGTATACAAATGATCAACTTTGATCGTCAAACACAGAGCAACAAGATCATTATCACCGTTATCTTCAAGTATACAAATCATTAACTTCGATCGTCAAACACAGAGGAACAAGATCATTATCACCGTTCTCTTCAAGTATACAAATCATTAACTTCGATCGTCAAACACAAATGAATAAGATCATTAAATAAATTTAACCTGTTTGTTCATATCAGGGAAGAAAGCACAGAGCTGATCGATGAGAGTGGCATCAAGTGGGGAGAAATGGAAAACTGCGCCGAAGAGGGGAGAAGAAAAGTAACAAAGCCTCTTTGATACCGGAGATGAGGCTGATGTCAGCGACATCTGTACGTCTTCGAAGAAAGATCTCTTGCCACACACGATTGCAAACATTATCAGTCGATTCGCCCCTAAATTCGGTCTCAATTTGAGTCGATTCAACTTTTTGTCTTGAAATCATCCAATTTTCTTGTTTCCAATCGTGAATTATTTGAAATGAGAATTAGGGTTTTGTTTGGCTTGTAGTAATCGAAGAAGAAAAGAAAAAGGTCAAGAACAAATTTGGACCTCAGGACCACGTTGCCGGCAATGTGATCGGTGGTGGTGTGGTCGGCGGTTGAAAATGGTGTCAGCGATGATGGTGTCATGGTTATCGGTGGAAGGTGGCCGGTATCGGTGTGGGCAATGAAAAGTAGTGTGGCCATTGTCGTCGGAGTAAAGGATGATGGAGATGGTAGTGCTTGGTTCGACGATAGTAGAGACGGTGGTGGAGATGGTCTTTGGTTCGAGGGAAGCAGTGATGGTTTGGTGTTATTGTTGTGGTGGTTGATTCAGTGGTGCAGAGAAACACAAAAGGATGGTGGAAAAAAAAAAAGAGAAAAAAATTATTAAAAATAAGGGGTGAGGTGAGGGTAATTTGGTCATTCACTAATTTTGGTTATTTTACTATTTTGAATTAATAAGGGCAAAATGGTCAGTTTATTAAAATAACTTCAGCGAGGGATCGCCATGGTAGTTTTGAAAATTAGTGGAGTGTATGTGGAATATCACAATAGTTGAGGGAATTTAAATGGTATTACCCCAATCTTTATATGACCACAATACCCGACCGCTCTACGCACCCCCACTCACTGTCATTTTGAGGGCCGAAGAATCACGTATTCACGTTGGCCCTCCGCCGGAGCCGCCTAAGGCAGACGTGGCCTTTGCCGGACCAGACCACGGCCGCGTAGCCATTACCGTACCACGACAGCCATTGCCTCGCAACGCATCCACCAGGCTACCGTCGCCTCCACTACGCAGAACGCACCACCACCTTCCACCGGAGTTCCCCATCACCACCACTGTACAGGTATTCACTCACTCCCACTTTCCCCTCTCTTCGCCGTAACTCAGATGCTGTCCCTCCCGCTCCCTCTTCGGCGCACCATCATCCGAATCCTCTCTATCTACCGCCACACACGGCACCACCAGCACCGGAGAATGCTGTCCCTTCCCCCTATCACCACTTCAAATCCCTCCCCCCCCCCCCCCCCCCCCCCCCCCCCCCCCCCCCCCCTTCTCTCTGCACTGCCTTCCCTCTCCCCCACCGCCAAAGGCCCTTCCCCATATCTCGAGACTGCCCTTCCCTCCTATCGCTGGACGCCATTCCCCTCTCTCCACACCGCATATGGTTGGAACTATTGCTAAATTTCTGAAATTGGGGCTAGATTTGTTTGGGGATTCATTTATTACAATTATAGTTAGAATTAGGTCTAATTAACTGAATTTAGTACTGAATTAAAGATGATCTTTTACATTAGGGGTAAAATATCACTAATTTTATGAAACTGGAGTTAATTTCTAAAATTAGGATATTATTCTAGAATTAGGTTATGAATGAGGGCTAATTCAGGGGGAGTTGAGCTAAATAGGGTATTGGGGTTAACTTAGCATTAAATCTTAAATTAGAGTTGGCTGAATTAAATTTGTCTTTTCGCACGGGTATACACTAGTCTATTAATTTATAAAGTGATGCAGGTTGAAAATGTTTTCCTATCATCTTTGGGCCAATGGTCATGTACCCACCTTCTCCTGTGAGAGGTGAGGAGTTCAAATTTCGAACTTTGATGTATGTGAGGTCATTTTGATGGAAAATGATTGATATAGACCGATGCCTACAAGCCCCTTAGGGACTCTCATCCCCCAGGTTAGACTAAGGCTCGTACATAAAAAAATAAAAAATATTTTTCCATTAGTTAATGCCTACTTCCACCACTATGAACTCTTGCATGCCCTGCTACCTCTGACAATTCAATGCTTTCCCCCTCATTTCTATTTTTTTCCCTTTATCTCTCTCCCATACATCTGTTTGGTATAAATTGTTGGTATAAATTAGTTGAATTCATTTAAATAGAATTCATTAGAATTCTATTTCACTTGTTTGGAATAAAATAGAATTCAATTTGATTCTACCAACATTTTCTTATATTTCCGATGCTATCCCTATTAGTATGAACATATTTAACATAATTGTAATTGATAAAAATAGGGTTACTTGCCTTTTACCTCCATGTGGTTTGATTTTTATTTTATTTTTTCTCTGTACTTTAAAAACATAGACTTTACCCCCTACTTATTTGTAGATTGAAAAACTATTTTTTTGTTTAATTTGACAGAACATGCTAAAAAATGGTTGACATTAATATTTTCATCTAAATTTTACCAGAAAGGGACAAGACTACCTCTTATTTTATCTTTTCAAAAAATAAAAATAAAAATAGAGAGAAAAAGAGAGCTAGAGAGAGAATTTTATTTTTCCCTTTTAGTAATATCAAATATTAAATTTAAATTAAAAAATAAAGGAAATTAATTCATTTTTATTTTATTTTTGAATAAAATGTAGGTTTATTCCTTTAGTCAAGAATAAAAGGGTGTGATATGTAGGTTTTTAAAGTAGAGGGGTTAAAATGAAACAAGACCATAGTATAAGAAGGTAAATGGAAAAATATTACACTTAAAATAAAATTTATAACATCAAACATTGAATATAGAATGATGAGGGAAATTTTGACTAGGCTTGAAAGGGTGTCACGTGTCACAAACACGCGATTGGCACCAGGACTGCAAACCGGCTAGCTCGACCAGGCCCCTTTTCCAAACTCGGTCAGGGTCATATGCCGCCCCGGGCGTTAGTGCGACGACGCTCCTGCTCAAAAGTAGTCCGAGCCGCCTCCGCCTGACAAGGAAAGTACTGGTGCTCTCTCTAGGTAACGGGAGTTATGTGGACGACATTGGCTTTCATCAGTTCTACTTGAACCTAGCCAAGAAGACCACCTCAAAATCGACAAAGCAAGAAATTGAATTCGGAGTCGAGGTGTGGTGTAGTACCATTGCCTAGCGTGCGATATCACTGGACTTGTATCGCATCGCATCAGAAGCTCCTTGGAGGTCAAGTATCATCTTGAACATGGAGACATGGTCAATTGGATTTGTGAGTCCTTCGTAGGATAACACTTGGTTTGTAGGGTACACGAATGGTGGGGAATCGACTCATTGAGTATTTCACTCGTGAAGGACAGTCTAGTCAACGAGGGAGTATTGGTGCCACCATTGGCTATCAAGGCTTGAAGCTAAGCCTCCATCTCCTCCAATCGCTTGTCCATCACTAGGGGGCCATGGCGGAGCGAAGAGACACTTATGCCCCACGGTTGGTGGAGGGAATTGTCTTGGGATGCTTCACCGTGGGGCGAGAGAGATCTATCTCCTGTGGGAGTCTGAACCTAGATTATTGTAACTTCCAGGGGCTCCTCCGTTTGGAGATGAGCGTGCCCCTACCCCCATGGAGGTGTGGTCAGTAACGTTGGCTGGAGCTCCTAGCTAGGAGCCGTCCTGGTGAATAGCTTGGCTGACTTGAGGCTGTTGCGGCGACAGAGCTTGCGAAACGTTGACTAGCTGAATCAGCTGACGATTAAGCTCAACCACCTAATTCTCGATCTGTTCCAGTCTAGCCTCGCTGGCCACCGAATTGAATTTAGGAACAGGGGGATCCATCAAGACTTCTTTAATAGTGGAGTGTTTGGATTGAACTTTCGGAGGTGGGGGTGGATTCTCACTTACTACAACACAACGTGAACGAGTGAGCATAAACAAGAATGCGAAGGTGAATTTTAGAGCAGGGTCTGGCTTTTTCGTCAGTTCCCATAGATGGTGCCTGGTACCTTGATTTAGAGAGGACCGCTCAATGAGAGGGAATCTGTTGCTTTGCTACTTCTCGTCGAGCTTCCTGGAAGAATTCTTATACAAGGAGTTGGCTCCCGGTAAAGAACCTCCCGTGTGAGAGTAAGTAGCTGAGTGTGGAGTAGTTATGAATTTTACTGAAAAATCAGAACTTACCTCGCAAAAACTTACGCTCCAAATATATGTAAGCACCTAGAAAGCACGGACACTCCGCTGGGGACTGAGTGTCGGTGTCCGACACGCTTCAGACACCGACACTGCTCCGACACATGTCAGAACTTGTCGGTGTTTTCTTTTTTTTTTTATTAAATTTCGACACAGCACTGACACGCGAGGTAAACGTGTCGAACACTTCAGAAGAAAGTGTTGGACACTTCCCTGCATCTGGGATCAATCCTTCGCTGCATTTCGAACCGACGACCATCTCGAACCTGGCCTTTGGCCTTCAATCGTGAACCCTAAGCTGCCATCCCTACCTTTTGGCCATCGATCCTCTGCAGCATTTTGAATAGGCGACATCTCGAACATGGTCTCTGGCCTTCGATCACGAACTCTAACACGTCGATCGCGAACCCGAAGTAGTCAAATCGCGACCCTCTAGCCTTCGATCGCATGCTGCATCACTTTATTTTTTCTTTTTTGATTGTGAACCCCAAGTCCCCAAGTCTATCAGCCTTCTTTAATCCCAGATACCCACTGCATTTTATTCCCCAAATTACAGAAACTACCCAGTAGTTTCTAAAACTCACTGGGTACTCCCAAAATTTACTAAAACAACCCCACCTTTTCTAGAATTCACCGATCTATTCCCTCTAACTTTCTACAAGTTCCTATTTGCACCCCAAACTTTCCATGAATTTACATTGTTTTTCAATTTTTTAATTTATATTTCATATCTATCTCTTTATTTATTTTTATATATTTTCAACTATCAAATCGACCTCAAGTGATTTTTTTTTTTTTTGCATTTATTTATAAGAATGTTTTTAGCTTAATAGTTTTTGTTAAATGAATTTACTTAATAGTTAATATATGTTAAAATATATATTTATTTATTGACGTGTGCATGCCTTGTCCGTGTTTTAGTTTTTGAAAAATTGTGGTGTCGTCGTGTCCATGTCGTGTCATGTCCGTGTCGCCTGTTCGTGTTCGTGTCCGTGCTTCATAGGTAAGCATGCTTCGCGGGAGATAGATTCCCAGGACCAACCTTCTAGCGGATTCTGTTTATGTAGATTCACCAGCCGTGCTGCATGGATCATGCATGGGACAACCTATGTGGGAAGTTAATCCGCGTGACTCCGTCGGCAGGTATGTGGTGATCCGGACAAGACAGGTTTTGGACTTCTTGATGGATCTCGGGTTGACCTGCCACGTGGATTCCCTCGTGGATCTATTGCGACACGTGGATGATGAACATTTCTATTAAAGGGTATTTATGTCTTTCATGTATTACTTAGGGCTTCCTATTCAGTTGGGTTTGCTGTATGGTTTCCTAATTTCTATTATAAATAGAGAGAGAGAATAACACTATTGTTTAAGCCTTTTCATTATTTTCTCTCTTTAACATTGTATCGAGAGCAGGTTATGGGATACTAATCTTGTTGTTCTGTTCAAACCATGATTTAATTTTTTTTTCTTGTTTAAGAAACAAAAACAAAAAAAAAAACCAGTTTGAGAACCCTAACCCACATTTCCAGGCCACACCTCCCAGCCGTCGCAACCCTAGCACTTCACCAGAGTTTCGTCGGCCATCATCGGTGCCTCGCGGGCCGTCACTTGCCTAGATTTGAGACTCACGGCCCTCGCTGCGCAGATCTGCTTTAATTTACATTTTATTCTCTTTTTTTTTTATGATTATTTATGATTCTGCCGTCGCCAATCAAACCTCCGTTGAAACCATTGTCTAACCTCGTCGACCGTCACCAATGCTTCGCCGAGGTTCGTCGGCATTCGCCAGATCTTCACCGACTACCACTGGTGCCTCGTCGGCCGTTGATTTCCCAGACTTGAGACTCACGGCCTTCACTGTTGCTGCCTCTATCTAGATCCGACGGTAACACAAAGGTTATTGTTCGTGAGAAACTATTCGTTCGATTGTCTAGATTTGAGAAAGTATTTTGGACCAGATCTAATGTCCCAGATGTTCATGAGTATTGTTCTGCTTATAATGTTCTTCATATAAGCCCTACTATTGTTTGTGTTGTTGGTTTGTTTTCCTTGTGCAAATTGTTTGTTAGTTGTTGTATTGGCGGGTACTAATGTCAATGGCTACACCTCAATCGTTAACAACCCGTAAGTTGAACGGAATTAATTATTTAAATTGGTCTAAGGCTGTGAAAATAGCCCTTACCGGACACGGGAAACACCGTCATCTCACGGACTCCGCCCAACAGAAGATGATAAAAAGTAAAAGGAATGGATTCAAGCTGATGCGCAGATTGTAGCGTCATTGTGGAATTCGATGGAGCCTCAAGTTGCTGATCTCTGTACTCATCTAGATACGTGTAAAACCATATGAGAGTATCTTCGTATGCTGTATTCCAATAATCTCACCAGGATGTATGATTTATCGATCGAATACTTCCAACTTCAGTAAGACACGCAATCCGTTACAGATTATTTTGCCACATTCAACAGCTTTTACGAGGAGTTAAATACTATTCTACCAATGCCTATCAATCTGAAAAAAATGCAAAAGCAATGAGCAGATGGCTGTCATGAAGTTCTTGACTGGATTACGCTCAGAAGTTGAACCAGTCCGATCTCAAATCCTTTCCAGTGTCACGGTGGTATTCAATAACTCAAAAAGATTTTGCAAAGTAAGTTTCAAACCAAAGATTTGGGTCATCTAAAGTATTTCTTGGGTATTGAAGTTGTTCGATCAAGTCAAGGCATTTACCTGTCTCAGAGAAAATATGTCCTTGACCTATTGAGCGAAATAGGAATGCTAGGAACTAAACCAATTGACTCGCCTATGGATCCAAACACCAAATTGTTGCCAGATCAGGGTGTACCACTGACAGATTCAGCGCAATATAGACGGATATTTGGGAGGTTAAACTACTTGACAGTTACCACGCCAAATATCTCTTTTGTTGTTAGTGTTATCAGTCAGTTCTTGGATCGTCAAATAACTTGTCACTGGGATGCAATGATCCGTATTCTTCGATATCTGAAAGGTGCTCCTGGTTGCTGTTTGCTATATCAAAATTTCGGTCATACTCAAATAAAGGGCTATACAGATGCAGACTGGGCTGGATCACCCTTAGATAGGAAGTCTACTATTGGGTATTGTGTGTTTGTTGGTGGTAACTTTGTCTCTTGGAAGAGTAAAAAGCAGACGGCAGTGACGCGATCACGTGCAGAATCGGAATACAGGGTAATGACCCATACCATTTGTAAGTCAACTTGGTTGAAACATTTGTTGGAAGAACTTGGATTTGAACACTCTTCACCGATAGACCTGGTATGTGATAATCAAACAGCACTTCACATTATATCCAACTCAGTCTTTCATGAGAGAATAAAATATATTGAAATTGATTGTCACTTTATTCGAGAAAAATTGTTGCAGAAGTAGATTAAGACTAAACATGTAAATTCAGTTGATCAGTTAGCTAACCTATTTATTAAACCGTTGGGGGATTCTAGGATAAAGTACATTTGTAATAAGGTAGGAGACTACAATATATATGTTCCAGATTGAGGGAGGAGTGTTAAAGAGTATTTATGTCTTTCCTGTATTACTTAGGGTTTCCTTTACGGTTTAGGGTTTGCTGTATGGTTTCTTAATTTCTATTATAAGTAGAGGGAGAGGCCAACACTATTGTTTATGCCTGCTCATTCTTCTCGCATTCTTTTTTCTCTTTAACAATTTTGCCCCCATATTAGAATCCAAAAGCGAATCCAATCCAAAAGCAAAGCCAAATTCGAAAATCAAGCTCAAACTTAAAGCTAAATTTGCATAACATATCACATGCGTTCGAAAATATATATTTAATTCTGTTCAAAAAATAGATCTCTTCAAACACATAACTTATTGAATTGAAAGCACACAACATTAGATCTGTTAAAAGAGAGAGTGGTCTGAACATAAATTCGAAAATCAAATGAAAAATTAAACTCAAACTTGAATCCAAAATTGAAAACATATCAATTATACTTGAAAATACATCTTAGATGGTGTTATAAAAATTTGATTTTTCAAACACAAAATTAAATCTGTTCAGATATGTATCCAGACATGTCCATGGCACACCATGTCGGATAGGTTATCCGACAGGGATACGTTGGCTTACTGGAAGTTTCACTACTTCCTAGCGTAGGACTATAATCCTCTTGTTTGAAGTAGGTTCGATTATTGATTTGTTAATTTTTCATAAGAATAAAGGATATTATAGGAATTTCCAAGAGAAAAGAAACATGATATGTCAAATCCATCCATTTTTGGTGGGAATTGTCGATTCTCATAAGTGACTCAAATAGGAATTCATAAATCTCATAACAACTGTATTCTATTCATTCCAAACATAAGAATATTATAATAGATCAGTAAATTGATTCTTTTCCACAGCTGTGGGTATCAAACTGAGAGATAGTGTTTTTCTCTCTACTGGTCGTTGTGCTTGGATTGATCCCCCCTTGCACTATAGGCTTTGTCTTGCATCCTATGTTTCTGTGATACATTCGACTTTCGATGTTGGTTAGGGGACCATGGATGCACAAGTTGTATTATTTTTAGATCCTTATTTTAACTTAATCTTACTGCATCAATGTTACTCCTTGCAAGTGACTTTAGAAATGGTCTCTGACTCCTTTAAATTCCATGAACTTCTGAATGGTAAAATGCTTGGAATCCACTCATATTTCAAATTATATTCTTTGTCCTGTGGTTTTGCCATGTTTTGCAATCAAGTATGCATTATATGTGCTTTACGCTTCAAATTCGTATTTCTTTTTGCAGTGTGTGGCCCGTGGGTTAAAACAATAATGCTGCAGTCATGCTGTTCATCAATCGAGATTGAAAGTTATGGAAGACCATGGATGATTCTCAAAAGTTGTCATATAATGCTGAACTGGAGCAACCCAACTTTTGGTTCCCATATTTCTGACCTAGGCATGAGGTCTTCATCTCTTCCTGGCAAGAGGTACATATAGTACATTTCTAGTGTGTAGATTACCTAAAATGATTACGGCCGCTGTGTGGTCCTTTGATATTTGCATTGAATTCTGGGATATGGTTTAGATGGTGGAAAAGAAAAGCAAAAATTTCAATTTTAACAAGTCGAACAGATTTTTAGGTTATCTGCTAGGGTTGGTCGTTTACATTTTTAAATCCAATATTTTTCATTTCGTTTTTAATTCGCCATTCCGTTTGTTTTAGCAGTTAACTTGGGTAGAAAATGAACATGTGCATGGCACGACCTTCATTAAGGGTAAAAATGTCAATTTATTTTTTTCTTTTCAAATTTGTTAGTTTTTTAATTTTTTCTTCTCTTTCACTCTTTGTTCCTTCCATTCTCATTTTTTGTTCTTCCGAGAGCCCTTTAATGTCTCACAAATTACGACAAACCACGGCAAAACAAATCACTTCAATGTCTCACGAGTCACGACAAACCATGGCAAAGCAAAATTGTTCATTTCAAAATTCTTCAGGTTTAGCGTACTATTTCTTCAACATATATGCTAGTTTTCTTCAAGATTCATCTTTGGTAATGCACAGTAGTGATGGCAAGCAAATCAATATTCGGATTAGGAATCAAGAATCAAATAGGTAGGGATGTTTTATTGCAATCGAAAAGAAATAAGCTGGAAATTAAATAAACATAATAATAAAAGAATGAAAGAAAAAAAGAAAATAAATATTAAGATTTCACTTTCCAATATTGTATTTTACATATAATCACATATGTATTATATAGCTGTTAAGATTTCATGGATAGTCAATTCAAATGTCTTTAACTTTTAATGGTGATTAAAAGGATTGAGATCTTAGACATTTGGTAACTAATATTCTAAATGTTCCTAATTGAAGGATTATTAATTGGTACTTAATAATCCGAATAGATTGACTTTTAGGGTGTTTTCTCTATTGAGAATGTTGAATCTCAAAACCATTAATATGAGATACTGGAATAACCACAAGGAGATTTTTTGTCAAGATCCTGAACGTGATTGTACTTGTTATTCTATGTTGGCAATCTTGCTTAAAGTGAAAATAGAATATCGGATTTATAATGGGATATGTGATCTTTAGACTTGAGGTACCGGGTAATCACGTAGATGTGTTCTTATACTTTGATAATATTAAGTGTTTTCTTTAAGCCAAGAAACTTCAAAGGTGTTCGTTAGGTATAATGAAACATATATGTGACTATTCGAGTATGTAATAGAGAATCTATTGCCCTTTAGTAAAAAGGGAATTGTCCTATGCAATTAGATATAATTTACTTGAAGTCTTTGGAAAAATCAATATGATGATTAGAATTAATTCTAATTGATATGGAAAGTAAATTATATCAAGAATTGGTACATATGATTGGATTAGAGGTTTTGATTTTATCCGGCTCTATTAGTTATTTCGGGACACAGAGATAGAGAAATTGAATTGAACGTAATTACAACTGAGTTGGTTCTTCGATTAAATTCTTATCATCTGGATATAACTACGATATGTTAGTAGACATCATTGATGGTTTGTGGGACTGTTGTAAAGGAACTGTTTTTTTACAGGGGCATAGTGGAAATTGTTCTAATTATTCCATTAATTATTTAATTACTTAATTATGACAATTCAACTTTTGGTACGAACGTAATAGGTCACACAAAATAGAGAGATTTAGATCTTGATGGTATTTTAGAAAGACAAAGGAGGTATGTCGAAAAACTTAAAAGGTTCAACAAGGTTGTTTGTTATATCAAACCATAGCAAGCAACAACTTCTTTCTTATTTCCAGAATTAGTCGATGGTGGCTGCGCCATCTGCCTTGGGATAGGGGACGTATCACCAGGCTGCTTTTAGAGAAAAAATAGTTGTGCTTCTTTTCCACCAACCAAGTTAGTGTTTTCTTCTCTTGCCGACTCTCCTATACTAGTCTCATCATTTGATTGTTGCTTTTGATTCTGTTAATATCAAAAGTGATCCTTGGTCAAAGTGTAATATAGGAGAAAGAAGAGTCTAGGGTTTTAACCCTGGGCAGTATTTAAGCCCACCATTTAATGTCTGACCATTGCATACCATAGGCACCCTCTCTAGTTTCCTTTGTTACTCTTGTGGTTTTGATTGTTTACTATGATATGCTATTAAAGACACACTTCCCCTTGCGTTCTTTGATTCTCTAGATCAACACGATGGTTGGAGAATTAAAGATATTCCATTAAGATCAAGATCTTTCTGTGGATACCATTAGAGGCAAAACACTTGTGTCGCTATTCAGAGATTTATACTCTTTCGAGGATCGTGCTCGAAGGATTCGCGAAAAATAAGAAGATGTAATGCCGACGGACAACTAGCTAGGTGTCGAAGCAAGTTACAAGAAGGTATTAATCAATACAACTAAATTAATTGTTTTATATTGTTTGGTATTATCACGGATTGGTTCTAGCTTAAGAATTATATTTAGTTTATGATGTATTAATAACACTTAAATTTTTATTTGGAGCGAATTTGAAATTTAGTTTCTATTGATGTATCTTTATCTTTATCCTATAGTTTTAGAATTTGACGTGTCATCGTGTCCGTGTCCCGCTGTTACTGCTTCTCGCATTCGTGTATGTGCTTCTTAGCCTGGGAATGATTTGGTTGTGCCATCTAGAGAATTCACACATGAATGAATTAAAAACTGGACCAAACCGAACGATTAAAATGGTTGAATCGTCGAACGAATCCAGTTAACCCTCGAAATTGGATGGTCATCTATTGTGATAACAATATCATCCACATTCATAATCAGGAGCATTTTCCTCACTGTAGAATTTTTGTTACTGATTGATCAACATATTTCTAAAGACCAAACTCGATGACCACATTATTAATCTCTCAAATCATGTTCCTAGGGATTGGTTGATCAATAGATGTGCTTTTTAGACAACTAACCAATTTCTACCCATCCTAGGCAGCTAACCCCGAAGGGTGCTCCATATATACTTCCTCAAGTAAGTTGTTCAAGAATGCATTCTTGGTGTCTAATTGATGAGACGATATCTTATAAGTGGGAGCAAGGGAGATGAACAAGCGAACAAAGATGAGCTTCACAATTGGTGAGAGAGTCTTACAATAATTGTGTCTATTTGAGTGTATCCTTTGGCAACCAATTTTGCATAAGTCGATCATTGGTTCCATCTGGATGGACTTTAACATCATATATCCAGTTGTATCTATTAGGAGGTTCTTACTTGAAACCATATGACTAAGGCCGAGTATTTCCTTTAATATATAGACTATTTTAGAAACCTCACAAAAGCGATGTGGGATTCAACACCCATCCCCACATGTAAGTACAACTTGCATGTCTTGTATTCAACATACATCAAAGGACATAAAAGAGACAAACATCAGAAGACAAAAGGGAGAAGCCAAACCACTCTGGAACAAACAAATGAGGTTTCTCAAACCTAATATTAATATGTTTAGAGGTTTTAAACCAAAAATCATATGGCAATATGTGGAGTAAGTCCTTTCATATATAGACTCGTTTGAGAGGCCTCACAAAGGCGATGTGGATTCAACAACATCCAACAACAGTCTTGTCACGTGGAAGTGATACCAGGTCCCAAGTTCTATTGCACAACTCATCTCCTCCTTTAGTGCATTCTTCTACCCAGAGTGAGAAAGAGCCCCTGAACTAGACTTAGGGAGAGAAACAGATGACAAGGAACCAGTAAAAGAAGAATATGAAGAGGATAAATATTCATACGACCCAAAGTTAGATATAAGATATGAAGTGCAAGAATAGTCATGCTTCTTGACAATAGTAGGGATGTCCAAATTTAGAATAGGACCCGAGTACAATGGGAGGAATTGGTGAAGTAATCAGGATTGGTGGAGTGGCCTCAACATTTTGAAGACACGTATAAGCTTGTACGTTAGACCAAGATAAATGACACAAACGGTGTAAAATAAGGGTGGCGAATGGAGGTGAGAGAACAAGTAGAATATCCATTTTTGCCCCTTTACAAATTATTTTGAAACCAAATTTGCCGTTGAGTTTTGCAGAAAGTGAGTCAATCACAATTTAAGTCTTGAAAAAGCAAAATATCAGATCTAATTCCGTCTCCACGCAATGGAACCACCGCTATAGCCACAATCACCAACGAATTCCTCTGTTGCGCTGCTGAAATCATTTTGCAATGCTACATGGGTTCAACCAAGGGGGGAGAGAGAGATAATAGTAGCTCTAGAGAGGTGATGAAGGAGGCCAATTGAAAAAAATAAAAATAAAAAATAAAAAAATAAAAAAAAATCTTGCTCAAATAACTCAATAATCAATTAATCAAATGTGTTTTTATATTACAATAAAGTCTCATTACATAGGCAAACAATAACGGCTACTTTAACGGCTACTTGACAAAATTAGAATAACGGCTATTTTAACGGCTACTTTAACGGCTACTTAACAAAATTAGAATAACGGCTATTTTAACGGCTACTTGCCAAAATAAGAATAACGTCTACTTGACAAAATAAAAATAACGGCTACTTAACGACTACTTTATTAGTTATAAATATAATTAACTATTGAAGAAAAAGAGACTGATGATTTTTTCGTCTCCACCATACATAAGATCGAACCGGTGGCCTCGGTCGATCCCAATCAATTCTTCCCTACTGAAAAGAACTCACCTCCGGAGAGTTATAAGAACGGTGCTACTCCAAGAGGTCAGGTGCAAGACGACTTAACTCCTCTTCTAGAATCCACGTAGCATCTGAGAGTGGTCGACCCTTCCATTTGACAAGATACTTTTGATATCCACCTTGTGACGAGCCAATGACCTCGTCTTCTAACACCTCTTTAGTTTGATCATCTCTATATGGTGGTAGACGGGGTAGCATCGGTGTTGGTGTAGGCTAATTAACATCTTTCCGAGGAAGAGTACCTGTGGAAAAAATAGGAGGCTCGAATGTGCCTCGATAAGGTAGCAAGTCTTCCACATTGAAAACATGACTAATATGCATATGAGATGGAAAATCGAGTAAATAAGCATTAAGTCCAAGTCTACGGAGAATATGGTGTGGCCCCATAGTTGTAGCATGCAGTTTCTTAAAAGAGTGTTTTAGGTATCATTCAAGGCGAACTCGAACCATTACATACTCATCCTCCTTAAATTTTACATTCCTACGGTAAACATCAGCCGATGATTTGTACCCACTACGCAAGTCGATCTTTGTGTACCATTTGGACTAGCAAGTCATCAAGTCTATCGCTAGGAAATCGGTACTTAATCATGATCCCATTAATGGCTCGACCATCCCAACACATTCTCCAAGAACCATCATTTTTGGGAGTCAACAAAGTGAGAATTGCACAAGGGCCAAGGCTAGGTTAAATTCGACCTTTTTTAAGTAGTTTGTCTACCTGCCTATTCATTTTTTTCCGTTATTTGGGATTCAACCTATAATGTGAGAGATTAAGCAATTGAGATTCTGGTACAAGGTCGATGGCATGTTGAATGTTCCTCATAGGTGGTAATTCTTCAGGCAGTTCTTCGGGTGTCACGTCATGAAACTCCCCTAACAAGGTGGTGACCTCTTCCAGGAGATTGACACTTGTCTTACGAGGAAAGCAGATTTCCCCTTTTCCCACTAATGTCAATAGGACGCCCGAGTTCTTACTCTCATGCCCAAACTTCTGACAGGATAAGGTATGAAGTTCATTCTTAAAGGTGTTTTGAGAAGAAGACTCAGTCTTTGTTTGGGTTGGGTTTGGTAGGTTTTAAAATGATGTTTTTGCCAGCATGTTGAAAGACATGAGTATTGTCCCTACCAAAGTTTTCCGTGTCCACGTCATAGAGCCATGGATGACCTAAGAGAACATGAGCAACATCCATTGGTAAAACATCACATAAAATCTGTGGTGTAGTCACCCATTTTGATTGGTACCAAATAAGTCTCAGAAACAGGTAAGAAGGTCTTATCTACCCAGGCAACCCTAAAGGGTGAGGATGTGGATTAGTTTTGAACTTTAACCTAGTAACAACGGATTTGGATATGACATTCATTGAGCTTCCTCCATCGATAACCAACTTACAAACTCTATCCCCACACTTGACAGAAGTGTGAAAGATACCGGTACGTTTTTAGGCGTCAGAATCGATAGGCGTAGTAGTGATACACCTCATAACATTAAGATCTAGGAAGCACTGACACTCCGTCAGAGATTGAGTGTCAGTGTCCGACACGCGTTGGACACTGACACGCCTCATACACATGTCGGAGTGTGTCGATTATTATTTTTTATTTTTTTATCAAATTCCGACACGGCTCCGACCCACGAGGTAAACATGTCGGACACTTCAAAAGCTTGTGTCGTGATTTTTTTTTCAAGGGTTTAGTTTTGTAATTTTTTATTATTTTACTGTAATTATTATTACTTGAGAGGTGTATTTTGCAATATATAATATTTAGTAACCGTAACAAATGAATAGAAGCGAACATTTTACCTCCTCCTTCCGACAAAAAGCATCCAAACTCCCAGGTTTCTCTAGAACTCCCAGGTTTCTCTATCTTCTTTTCTCTTTTTTAATTGTTTTATTGCTCTGTTTTTTAATTGTTTCTAACCCAGATTTCTCTCACTTATATGATGAACATATCACTAACCTCCATTGCACTATATTAAATTATTTACAATTATACACGTGAACTTCCACAGCTGCACAACACTACATTTGTATTGTATGATCTAGGTTAATAATATAAAAAAAACTAAATTGCATATTGAGCCTACTACTTTAGGATCTTCTATTATTTAGTGTTTTATTTTCTGTTTTTATTTAATTGAAAATATTTTTTTTGTTTTCACTAATTTTTTAAATTTGATATATAATATATAATCATATTTTTTTGAATTTGATATATTATTATATATTGAGGCCATCTTATTCACTGATGAAAAGTGTGAAGATGATAATCTACCAATTGACCTCAAGAGAATTTTTCTTTTCTTTTTTGCATTTATTTATAAGAATGTTTTTGGCTTAATGTTTTTTTTTTTTTTTTAATGAATTTACTTAATGGCAATATCTATTTCATTAACTAGGCTAATATATGTAAAATTATATATTTATTTATTGATGTGTCCCCGCCATGTTCATGTCGGGGTTTTTGAAAATTTGTGGTGTCACCATGTCTATATCGTGTTGTGTCCGTGTCCGTGCTTCATAGATTAAGATAAGTGTTCCTAGACTCATCCTCTACTTCTTCTCCCTCTTCCAATGGTTCTAAAGGTTATACTACTTGGTTAGCTTCCTCCTCATCTAGGGGTTCTACCTCTTCGACACCTATTGTTAGGGTTCGATGTGGGCAACGCGATGCCAAGTGACCTATACCATGACAACTGTGACATTCTATAGAGGAGAAATCTCTAGTCTTAGTCATACTAGGTCTCTGGTGGATACTCTGACTAGGATTAGAGCTTGTCTTGGAGGTCCCTGGTCGTACGTGACTGGGGTTGTAACTATTCTTGAGTGCTACAGAGATAGGTTGTGATTGATTGATCCAACGTGATTTCTCAAAAAAGTGCAGATCTAGATTGATATGATCCTCCTATTTGAGAAGTTACTCTTCTCTGACCAGGAAACCTAGAGAACCTCTCTATTTCTAAAGCCTTATGATATGCCTCTTCTAATGATTCTGGTTAATGGAGTGAGACTTCTCTTTGAATATCAGGCCTTAACCCATTAATGAATTTGGTGACACGAACCCATGATGCCTCATCAATATCACACCTCAACATTAATTCCTCAAATCGGGCTACATAATCAGATACACTAGAGGACAACTACTGAAGGTTGAGCCATTGGTTCATTAGTTGTTGCATATAACATGTCAGGAGATAGTTTTCTTTTAGCCAACGTTTAATGTCCTCCCAACAGGTGATAGGTGTCTCTCCTATTCGTTACATGTTTCTTTGGACACCTTGCCAATACCTCTTAATAGACCCAATAAGTTCCATTTTGCCAAATCTTACCCTATGGTTATCTAACATCTCATACTATTCAAAATAATCCTCCAAATCATTTAGCCAATCTAAGAAAGTGTTAGGGTGGAGTGCCATCATAACAAAAAACATCAACCTTCGCCTTTCTAGTAATATCATCATGGTCAAAGTGAGGTTGATGGGATCTTCCCTAAGCTCTTATTGGTCTAGGATAGCCAAAGACATCCCCTTCATTGGGGGTATACTTGATCTAAAAATTCTGGAGCCTCTTTAAATGGATACTTAGGGGCTATGGGCTGGTGACTCTCTAGGGGAAATCTTCTACCAAAGTCTCTGTGCCTACCTTCCATTTCATTCATACCTCGCTCGAGGTGACTGTGGGAAGGAGTTAAGGTAAGAGAAGAACTTGAATTTAGAACTTTCGGAGCGGTCGGCAGTGAGTTTGGGGATGGTAAATTTTCATTATGATGAAAAAAATTAGACTCCACTCTACGTTCCGTACTGGTTGTTTTTCCATTTATCTAGTAGCCCTGTGGTTTATGTGTTGCTCAGCTAGTTGAGTGATTTGTTGAGTGATCAAGCTATCTAACTCAATGCGGATCTCCTTATGGAATTCAGTTTGTCGCTTATGGAGGTCGGTAAATAAATTATCTCGATTTTGCTTCGCTTCCTCTCTAAGGTGTTTAACAGAATTTTGAAGTTGGTTTATGGAATTTTGAAGATTTGCCACAGTCTCTTCCATGGTTTGGAATTCTTGTCGAATAGAATTTTGGGAAGTTTCTAGGTCTTGAATAGTCATGGAGTGGATAATAGATTCATGATATTAATGCCCCAAATATTCTTAATGGAAGTACTATAATGTTATATCTGTCATGAAAGAAAATAATGCAATAGGGTACTAATGTGATTAGAAAATAGAAATAATTTGCTGTTTTAAAAAAAAAAAAAAATTGATTTGTCTTTTTTTTTTTTTTTTTTAAAAAAAAAAAAATTAAATGGAAAAACTAGGAATAGAACATGTGTGTGTGTATACATATATATATATACAAGTATGGTAGGACTTACAAACCGTGCCTAGGGCACAAAGCAGTCGGCAGCCGCTACGGATGGAATCTAGAGCAGAATTGTCGTGCTGCGAAGCTCCGACAAAGGCCCGCAAAGGGCTGAAACAGGCCTGTCGTGGTCCGGTGAAGGCTAGCCAGTGCTGGCAAGGGCTCGTAAAGGTCCGATGAGCTTAGATCTGGAGCAATGGCTGCTGGATCTGGATCGTTAGGCTGTTGTAGCAGAACGTGGCTAGGCTAATTGATGGTAGCTAGAGTTTTCTAATCTATGGTGGTTAGGGTTTTGGTTTGCACGTGAAGCGTAAAGGATCAAAGTGAGCTCTGAATGCCAAATTGATGGAGGCCAATTGGAAAAAAAAACAAATAAAAATAAAAAAGTAAAAAATAAAAAATTTGCTCAAATAACTCAATAATCAATTAATCAAATGTGTTTTTCTATTACAATAAAGCCTCATTATATAGGCAAATAATAACGGCTACTTGACAAAATGAGAACAACGGCTACTTTAACGGCTATTTGCCAAAATAAAAATAACGGCTACTTGACAAAATAAGAATAACGACTATTTTATTAGCTAAAAATATAATTATGTATTGAAGGAAAAGAGACTAATGATTTTTTCGCCTCGGCCATACATAAATTCGAGGCGGTCCTCTCAGACAATCCCCATCAAAGATGGTTTGCTAGAACTCAAAGAGTAGGTTCATGGGTGTGTGAATGAAACAAAAATTAAAATATGAGTTCGTGCAGCTTATAACAAAATTTTTAATTTAATTTTATCTTTCATTATTTTCAAACCCTTAGTCAATCTGTATAATGCAAAATTAATTCCTATCCTAATGAATAAATGTGGAGTGCGCTTCCACGCAGCTGCTTGAATTCCAAAGATGTGGCGTATATGTAAGTGTTTCACCTCTAACAATATTCATACAGAGATTTCAATCCCGACTACGCTGCTTCAATTTTCTAAGTATTTTGGTAATAGATTACTGTAGACTTTGAGAAGATTTGAATTGTTTGTGTGATACCAAGCAAACAAGTCAACAGTGCAAATGAGAGAGAGAGAGAGGACGACTAGGATGCCAATGCCCCGCCTTGTCCGGGCCTTTTATACGGTATAGTGCTTAAAGCCCTAAACACCTACTTCTCCTATATTACACTTTGATCCCGAACCTTTTTAAGTTGTTTGACATTCTTCCCCATACTTTGCTAAAAGACTATCAGGCTTTAATTTCTTTATTGTGTGTGGTTCATTAGGTTCTTATCAAAAGATGGAAATCTAAATTAATCAATTGATTTTATTCATTCATTAAATAGTTAAAACTATTTCAATTTTGCCCATGTAAAGAAACTATTTCTTTACGGCATCTTCCCACTAACTATGGTTGACTTCTGCCAGCATAACATAATTGTATTCAGTTGATAGGAATTCTAAATGAGAGAGCTCCTAAATTGTAATTACTGCGCTATTCGTTCTCTGTCTTTTTGATACCGGAAGAATCAATAGGGAAGTCAAAATCCCTAAATCAATCATAAGTATTTGATTGATAATAAAATTCAATTTATGATACTAGGTGGAATCTCATCTCAATTATCTGGCTGCCTTGGCCGGAGACTTTGTTTGAATTATATTAAATTTAATCACATAAGACACATCTCTCTTTATTGAGAGTGATAGATCATTTCTTGCACACTTGAATCTCCACATGCACGATCCCCTATATCCAATGAGTACCGTTGAAAATTCGTAGTTGGAACACTTCATTTAGTAATAATCAAATTATAGAGACACATATACATGATTATTTAGTATCTCAAGTTTAAAGATCACAAGTAACATCACAACTCCAATATTCTACTTTGACGTCAAGCAAAATTACGATGATGGAGTATCAAGTTTAATCACATTCAAGTTTTTACTACACCTTAGTAAGTCTCTTTATGGTTGTTCTAGTGTCTTACACCAATGGTTTTGCGATTCACCATTCTCGACAGAAAAAACACCCGCAAACTAGTGTTACCGAATTGCTAAGTATAAATTTAATAATTCCAAACGACTAGAATTATTTAAGATATTAGTTACCAAATATGTTCGATCTCACTTCTTTTAATCATAATTAATAACTAAAACATTCAACTACACATCGATGGTACCTGACAACAATGTAATACAATTAAGTAAAATATTGAAAATGCCTTATTATTAATAAACAAATGAGACTGAGCAATTTGGAATCATTATAAGACTTTTCTCTAACAGTGTTGGGTTGGGGGGGGGGGGGGGGGGGGCGGGGGGAGTGAGGCGGAGAGAGTTAAAAGGAGAGGAAAAATATATATTTAAAAAAAAAAAAAAAAAGGTGGTGAGTATCTAAAAGAGATTGAGCAATTTTGTGCTTTCATTTAATTTACAATCTTATGTCTTCCCAGCGAAAAATGGAAGATAATTATGTCAAGTCATAGTATGGGAGTGTTGACTTTAGAAGGGTATAAGATGTTGATTTTAATTTTTATATATGAAATCAAAAGTATTTGTGATTGAAATAGACATCACCGTCTCATAGTGTGGTGACAGAATCCTAGTTGCCCCATCAAAGTTTTTTTATTTTTTTTATTATGGCCTGTAGCTCTTCCTCAACCAGACTTGGGCAGAATAACAGAGCAAAGTATTAGTAGTATAACAAATATGTTTTCTTCGTTATTCAATTAATATGTTTGCTTGAGACAATTGTAATCTTTCGAAAAAATCGATGACTCCATCTTTGATACACTGCTAGTACTAGTACATCTAAGAATTTTTAATTTGCTAGTTATATATTAGAACTAGATGCAATATTTGTCGGCATTATTTTGCAACTAACCAATTTTTTTTGGTCGTATGTGCGTTCTCTACATATGTGTATGCACTCTCCTATGTTTGTGCTTGCATGCGGGCACATGTGCCTTATGCTGAGGTTTTGTGTTACAGGGTATCTTGTCTGCTTGAATGTAACTACTCTACTCAAGCTTTTGTTATAGATATTGCTAAAATGATGATTATTCCACAGATTCCTTCGGGGTGTGTTTGGGTGAAGAATTTCGGGAGAGGATTTGATTTTGATAAGGGATTTCTAAAATTCGTAAGTTAAAATTCTTTGTCTGGCTACTTCAGACAGAAATTTATAAAATTATTTGGAATTTCAAAATGAGATTTAAGAGGGTTAAAGTGACATCTGTAAATACTTCCTAAAGAATCCTTCCAGGTATACATCTCCATTTGGATGTGAAATTACCTCAATAAAATTTCAATTTCAATAAATATACCTAAACAACGAATTTGAAAAGGATGAGATTCTAAAATTTGAAATTTCAAAATCCCATCTTTTTTAAATTCTATGAACTTATCAAATTGCACTCTAGGTCCTGTTCGTATTTGTTTCAAAAACTGTTTTTTGTTTTTTTTGTTTTTGCAAAAGCATGAAATACAACTTCTTTTTTTTAAAAAAGAAATCAACTCAAAAAAAAACTTTTAAAAAGGATTTTCACAATACTCAATCTATTACATCACCTACTTATCTATTATACTTTAATTATTTTATAAATTTAATTGTATTTTTTTTTATTTTTTTTTTTAATTTCTCAACAAATTCTCTCTACCAAACATTCTTCCAACAAATATTAATATTATCTTCTTTTTTTTAAATCATATTTTAATCAATCACATCATTTTTATTTTTCAAACTTTCATTTTGCATAAGTATTCTATTTACTTTCATAATTTTTTCAAAACTAAACCAAACAATTTCTCACAATTTTAAAAAATTATTAGCAAAACCATATTCTCAAAATTATCATTTTTTTTTTCAAAAGAAAACCAAACAGGTCCAGGCCCTATTTGGTTTAATTT
The DNA here is from genome assembly GCA_016647705.1 of Eucommia ulmoides. Classification (NCBI taxonomy): domain Eukaryota; kingdom Viridiplantae; phylum Streptophyta; class Magnoliopsida; order Garryales; family Eucommiaceae; genus Eucommia; species Eucommia ulmoides. Next base: position 21,991,114 of record CM028331.1, read on the forward strand.
CCAAAAACTATTTTCAGTTTTCAAAAGCACAAAATACAACTATTATTCATCGAACAACACAACTTAAAGATATTTTTACAAAATAATTTTCACAATACTCAATCTATCATATCATCTACTTTTAATATTATACTTTTATTATTTTGTAAATTTAATTATATAATATATATATATATATATATATATATATATATATATATATATATATTATTTATTTAAAGATTTTCTCTGTCATATATTCACCTAACAAACATCATTATTATATATTTTTTAACATTATATTTCAATCAATCAAATCATGTTTACTTTTCAATTTTTAAACATATTAATATTCTCTTTTTTATAACTTTTTGAAACCTAAACTTTTCACAATTTTCAAAAAGCTGTTGCATATTTTTGGAAATTGTTTTTGAAAACTAAACCAAATAGGCCCTAAACGTTTCCTCTTTTGCCATGACACGAAACCTGATTAATAGTTTGTGTATTTCCTCTTTTTTCTTGCCATTCGGTTAATGAGCATAATTCGAAAGGATAATCGGAATCCTATTGAATGATAATAGATACTTGTTTTGTTCACATGAACAATGTCTTATGATTTTACTCACTCGTGACTGTCTCATGAATAATTCTACTTTATGGGATTCAGTAATTATACAAAATGATTCATAATCAGTACAATTGCAAGGTTCCAAAATTTTCCATTAATAGAATTTGTACTGAATTTAAAAAAAAAAAAATCATTTGACGATTTTGAGTATTTTATTGCCAACAAAAAAATTAATTAAATTTCTGGAATTTTACATTTTCATTATGATTGATCATCTATTTTTAAGTTATTATTAGAGAGATTCCTGTTTTTCCCTCTTAGATGGTCACTTCCGCTGAGGGTCATGTTACCGTAAGCAGATTAATTTCTTTTACAAGTTTTGTTTCCTGCGGAGTTCTGGCCTTTTTCATTTAAAGGCGTACTCCGATTTAATGGAGGACTACTGCTATATTTTTCACAATGTGTGATATTATAGCAGTCTGCTTATGTGACCTATAATTATATACACAATTACAAAACTTATGTAAAGCGTCGCTCAGAATTCTATACTCATATGTGGTAGTCTCAATAGCGTTCTTGTGATATGCGTTCATTCAACAGTTGTCAGACAAAAAGACCCAGTTGGAGAATTGCTCTCACTTTAGATCCGGGTGGAATTCCACGCAGCAACAGCCAAGACAGAGTTACTAGTGATAGCAGTGATCTGGGAAGGACTCGTTTGGGGCGGATAGTGAGTGCAGGTGGCAGACAGCTCCTGGAGAAGTTAAATACGGCCAGAAACAACTTTCCCATGAAGATATTTCTTCTGCTTCTTGGTTTCTACACTGCAAATGCATTAGCCACGATTCTGGGGCAGACAGGTGATTGGGATGTACTTGTTGCAGGGGTTGTGGTTGCTGCGATTGAGGGGATCGGTATGCTTATGTATAGAAAGCCGTCTTCTCTTCTTGGTGGGAGGTTGCAATCTTTGATAGTTATGCTGAACTACTGGAAAGCCGGTGTCTGCTTAGGCCTGTTTGTGGATGCTTTCAAATTAGGTAGTTGATCTCTCTCTCTCACGCGAATTGTATGACCTCGGTCTATTGCTTTCATTTGGAACCTTTTCATACGTACTCAAGTAAATAATTTGGTCTAATAAGGTGGTTGAATTGAAATTTTGTACATGATTTCCACCACAAAGAATTATAATGTCTGAACGAACAAAGTAGATAGGTTGAACAATCAATGTCTAATAATTTCTGCTTACGCCCAGAGAATTAAATTAATTTTCCAAGAGTACCAAGTTCTGGCTAACTATATGGTTTGGTTCATGGGAATGAAGTAAGGAATGAAATGGTCATTGATATCATGTTTCATTATTATGTGGTTCATACGCTTAATTTTCATTCCAATATTCAAGTATTCACTAATTCTACAAATCATGGGATTAGTTAAATCCTAACCAAACTAGATATTAAATAGGTAAAAATAAATAAATAAAGATTGGGGGTTCACAAATTATATATTTTCATTATTTGACATAAATTGTCAAAGCCCTAACAATATCGACGAATATTAGCCGGCCTCTTGCAATGTTGCAGGAATGCCACTAGTATTCCAGCAATATCGTTGGGACTATAAATATTGTCGGACTTTTCGTAATATCGTCAGAATATCATTGAAGAAGTCAAATTCTTATGACTGTTGGATTTTAATTCCCATCATTTTTCAATTCATCTTTCTAGCCTAAGTATTTTGAGGTCCACCGATTTTGTTGGATATTTTCATTCAACTATTTTAAATTGAGATTTTCTTTTTTTGGGCAAAATTGTTGGAAACTCGATGATTTCACAAGATTTTCTACTTCTATTTATGTTTTAATTGAAACTTTTTCACTTTATATATTTTTACCTTCATTAGCATTTCTATTTTTACTATTAGTTTTTTTTTTTTTTTGAAATTGTGGATCTCGGCCCAAAGATCTACCAAAGAGAGGTGCATTGGTTAGTGATAAAAATTTAAGTAATAAATTCAAATTCAAGATATCAATTTTTCTAATTGATTATTATCTTGTTAAGCAACAAAAATATGTTTATCTAAGTGCACACTCTAACAAACAAAAAAATAATAATGGAACACCCAAGAATTTATTCTGATTCGGCAAGCTACTCTTATCCACGTTTAGTCCCCCAAGCTCCACAGGAATTTCGCAATTTACTAATCTTTTGATTCCTTTCTCAGATTGGAATCAAACCCTTACAATTCTGATTATTTTCATAAGCTTAGAATCAATTTTTACAACTCTGATTCTTTTTACAGGTTCAGAATCAACTTTTCGCTCTCTCACACTATTACACTTATCCATTTCGCAGGCTTAGGAAGAACCTTTACAACACTCTAATTCTATTACATGAATAATTAAAATTTAATCTTTTAAAATGTTAAAGATTAACCTAATGTTTTTCGCAAGTTAAAGATAAAAAAAATCATTTTTTCAGGCTAAAGCTTAAACCCCAATCTTTTTCTCAGGTTAAAAATAAAAATCTAGTTACTTTGATTAGACACCGGCACTCGGTTGGTGTTGTCATTCACGAACGAAATCCGGAGTGCGTTAAATGTCAACCGTCACTGTGCAATTAAAGAGTCACCTTTAATCTAATCATGCCTTACATTTAATGCATGAATATTTTTGGTTGCGATTTTCGAAGCAACATATCTTTCAAATTTTTATTGGGCACCAACGCCGAGACATTATGACCAGATGACTTCTACCTTAGCACGATTGTTGATAGGTGTAAATTACCTATGTATTTTCAATCCGAATTTGTTAGTTTTCGAGTACGTTTATAATTATTTTTATATGTTTTAATATATTTTTATTCTTTTTGTATTAAAATAGGTGCGTGGGGTGAAAAGGTATGAAATTAGAGCGAAAACGATGTGATCGAACTAAAACGGACGAAGTTACGGTGGATAAATGAGCAAGGAGGCAACATTGTGAAAGACGTCCACCGCCTAGGCGTCCAGACCTCCACCTAGGTTGTGAAGATGCTGAGAACATTTCCAAGTCCACTGCCTACTTCTTCGCCTAGGCGGTCACCAAACCTGCAAAGTCGTTACAAGTGTTGTAACTTCAAGGCTATTTTGGACTATGATTCAATCCGATTTTGGAAACACTCAAAACATGGAAGTTGTAGATCTTTTTCTTAGCTTTCCATAAATTTTTGAATTACCTCAATTGGAGTTCGGATGAATAAGTTACAGTCAAAACAAAATGCAAACCTGCAGTAACTTCGCCTAGGCGAAGTTTCTTTCGCCTAGGCGAAAATCCGGCAGAAAGTTAACCGACCTAACTTCGCCTAGGCGAAGACCTCTACACAGAATATATATTTTGTAGATATTTTTTTGCCTATTTAAGCCCTTCTCTCCTCCTCTCTTCTTTCTTTTTGAGCTCCTAAGGCCTTAGGTCATATTTTAGAGTTAGGTTTAGGGATTTTTTGGGGAGAGCTCTCAACCCGAGGCGGAGGATGAAGAGGAAAGTGATCGGTGGACGGTTCTAGCGGCTATTCTTCAGATATTGGCTAAGTCGCTCGTTTCTTCTCTTTGTTTTCTATATTTTGGTAGTTGTTGAGTATGTTTACGCCATTTTACATTGTATACGTGGTTATGGTCATTGGCTAAACATAGGTTGTATGGGGATTATTAGTATAAGTTATGCAAACGTTGTTTAGTTAAGTTTGTGTTTTGTTTGCAATTATTATTCGTTATGTTGATTGTGTGTGCCATATTGTTTGTTTATATTGTTAATATTTACATATCAAGAATACGGGGTTTGACAAATCCTGGATTCGGACTAGAATAAACGAACACCACAATCCTATAATCCAGTCGGGGTTTAGATTGTGGACAATCGATGACGTTGGGGTAAGACTTACGTGACCTAGAGTCTTTAAGACGTTGAGGGTATTCCCTTGTCTTACACTCAGGAGAAGTGGCAAGAGAGTTTTAGAACGAAGATTGTCGATAGGGTAAACACAACGCGACAATCCAATAACCTGGGAGGGAGTTGGATTGTGTACAATCAATGATATTGGGGCGAGACTCACGCGGCCTAGAGTCGTTAAGACGTTGAGGAGGACTTCTTCATTGACACGAAGTCGCGTATTCCCCCGTCTTACACTCGGAAGAGGTGGCAGAGGAGTTTATGAACTAAGATTGTTATATAAGTCGAACGTCGTTAACATAAACTAAAACGAAATTGAACACGTATTCGTAAACGAAACTAATCCCTAGACAATCTATTCTCTCAAAACTATCACATATTAATATTAGTATTAGTATAGTTAAATTAGGCTATATTAGTATTAGTATTAATTAATTATATTCTATTTTTATCATCTAGATAAAGTCAAATTATGATAATTGCGGTATTCGATAGTAACAACACTAATCCCTGTGGATACGATACCCGACCGAAAGGTCCACTATACTAAAACTTGATCCGTACGCTTGCGGTGAAAGTGGCAACGCTTATTTTGCTGCCACCAATTGTTTTGGGGATCTTGGTTGACAAAAATATTCCCAACTCCCCATTCATCATCGGGCTCGAGAATAGGGGCATCTGATGAAGAGTTTTCCCAACCAGCTCCAAAAGTGGCCACGTGTAAGAATAAACCCAGATGACTTGCACGTGAGTCTAAGACTTTGTCCCAAGCACGAGAGCGCAACACCTTTACTGGTAATCGAGGACATTGCCTGGTACCAAGGAGATAGTTGAAGGCATTATACTACCATGCACGAAATGTATCCCATAGAAATCATGTTCGGTCTTCTTATGAGGTCGTCCTCGAAAAACCAAGGATGAGTTAGCGACGTTCCGACTCAGTCCTAATCTGAGCTCAAGAGCCGTTGCAACTGTCCACTATATATATGAAAAGGGTGGTTGTGTTTGAAGTATAACACTCCAGTAATACGATAATCCCACAAAATCCGAGTAATTAATAGAGATTGAACACGACTTGTGGAAGACTTGTCAAACAAATCTTTCATCTTCTATAAATACTACAGAGATCTAGATAAGATACATATACTTTTTCCTAGTCATTACTCTGCCAAAAAAATTCCGAACACACTACTGATCTCACAAGGGGGTACAACATCACCAGGCCCACTTGCCGTGCATTGTTTTGCAAGATCACATTTTAAATCTCGAGGACTATCTCTGAAAGTTTTAAATATTTTACATGTTGCGTTATAATATATATACGTGTGTCTACGTATATGTATATATATCACTAAATAAAATAATCATTAAATAAAAATAAATAAATATAATTTCTTAACAAGAAAACACAAATAAGGACACTTATTGTTCACAAAATCATTAATTTAAAAAATAAGGGAAACATTTTTTAGAGGTCCCAAGTTTTTAAAAATCAGTTTTTAGGTCTCATCTCATGTGTAAAAAAATTACTGTTATAGGACCTCATAAAGTGATGTTTTTATAGGATGGGACTTTGAGGGAATTTCCAAAAAAATAATACACCTACACTTCATGAGATTTATCAATAAGGCTTAGACCCCGTCTTTCCAAAAATTACATTGTCCTATAATTTTCGAAAAAGGCAAGAGGTATGACTGCCTTTTGGACAAATCTTAGAGGACGTAGGCCCAATTATCCCCAAAAAATGATTTTTTTTTTTCATTTTCAAAAGCACATCTTCTTAACTTTTAAAAACAACCCTAGAGAAAAAACTCGCATGTAATTTTTAATTATAAAACATTAATTATCAAACTTCTTTTTTTATTATTATTATTATTTAATTTATTTTTTTTTAAAAGTAAAAACCCCTCTCAAACTAAGTATTTTTTTAAGTATTCAGATGTTATGCACGAACCTTATCTGCGAGATTGCAACACCATGCATGCAGCGAGACAGTGCTTGTCCCGTTAAAAACCGGGTTTCGTTTAGAAATTCAAATTATGAACAAACATAGGTTAGTATTGTTGATCAAACATGTTTCAGATTGTATTATTTTCGTATAAATCAACATAAAAACAAAACAAGCACCTTGACCTACATAATAATTGATACCCATTTACTGAGACGCCATTTAATGACATTTGAAATTTAAATACAGACCCCGATTTCAAATTTAAAACCAATTCATTGTTACATTTGAATCTTTTAATTATGCACTAAACTAGCACTATACTACTATATTTCACTAAAAATTGATAAACGGCAGCCAACTTTTCATCTTGTTCCTTGGCAGCCCATATTCGGAATTCCACATGGACCAAATATTAAAACAGAAGTGTACCATTCGAATTCGGAAGATCCGTTTCCAAACTGCTCCTCTCGTCGACAAGATCCTCTGTCTCTTCTTTTGTTGACAAGAAAAGTATTATAGTATTTTCTAATAATATCTACACACTTACGAAGACCATTCAATTTTTTTACAATTTAATTGGATTAGAAACCTTACAGCATGTTTGGTTGAATGGAATTAGGAGCGGAATGGAATCGCATTCCGCCCTCGATCCCTATTCCGTTGTTTGGTTCTCCAATGAAATCACTTTTATGATTTCATTGAAATGAAAATTAAGGGAATGAAATTTCATTTGAAATAGGCTGGAATCAAGTCCAGTCCAATGGAATCAAATTTAAAATTACAAAAAAAAAAATAAAAAAAATCATCATTGATCCAACCCATTCCAGAAATTTGAAAACAGAAATAGACATTTAAGAATATAAACAAAAATTAAAGAACAGAAACAAAAATTAGAGAACAGAAACAGAAAATTGAGAACAGATACAGAACATTAAGGAACAAAAAATTGAGAACAGAAAATTAGAGAACAAAAAATTGAGAATAGAAATAGAAAATTGAGAACAAAAATTAAAAATTAGTGAATTATAAAATTGAGAACAGAAAATTAAGAACATAATCTGAAAATTGAGAACAAAAAGTTAAGAAGAGAAACTGAAAATTGAGAATAGAAATTGAAAATTCAAAACAAAAATTGTAAATTAAAAACAAAAACAAAAATTAAAGAACAGAAACTGAAAATTGAATAAAATAGTAAAATATAATAAAATGAGAGAAGAAATATAATAGTAAAATATAATAAAATTTTATTATAAAGATATAATAAAAATTTTATTATATTTCACTATTTCATTCATTCCCTCATTCCATACCAACCAAACAAACCAAACAAGTGAATGAAATAGTGATTACGTTGACAATTCCATTCCATTCCTTCTCTCATTCTATTATTTCTTTCATTTTATTACACTCTCATTCCATTTCATCTAACCAAACAAGTCGTTAGAGATATCAATGTCTATTTATAGAAAGAATAAAAAAAAAGTGTCATTTACACTGGATGTCTACCGAATAGACGTGATCCATGAAACCAAGAGCCATACCTATTCACATGGTTGTTATTCATGGAACTTGGGGCCATACCTATTCACATGGTTGTTATTCATGGAACTTGGGGCCATATGGAGGCTCCACGGGTTGACCCGATCCACTTCATAATCCAACATAGCCCAACAAATTGTCTAAATTCTTGCACAACTTAATACGGTCAAGTGTTCACTATTAACCCCAATTATGGAAGAAAGCAATATATACAGAATAATAAAGTTTTTAGCGGAAGCCTCCATGGCAATGCTCGTGTACAACATTGACCCTTCAATTATATGAGAATAAATTTGTAACAAATTAAGCATCCGATTTTTCTGCACAAACATAAACATATTAATTTACGAAATAGCTAATTTTCTGAATTATCCACTCTCCCGCTGTCTTCATTCTCTGAGCTGAACTCGCCCTGTGAGATGATACTCATAAAGGTTTTTCTGGCTTCGCCAACAGCACGACAAGTTTTCTTTGCAGCCCCAACAACCACCGGTTGCAAAGAGATGATGGGCAGGCTTGCTCTCTCCTCTATCATTGCTGTGTACATAAACACGAAAATTACTCATGACCCACGCACATATAAAGAAATAGAAATTAATCAGGGGCAAAAAGGATATAGCCATACAAATTGTCTTTTCGCGAGCTAGAGAACCTATTTGCCGAACTCCAGCTTCAGCTGCTTGTACAACTTGAGCAGATTTGCTGACCCCATCAGCTATCTCTTGGCTGAAGCACCAAAGAGATCAATCACGTTAACTCTCTGAAGCATCATATCTAGTATTGTTTGAAGAAGACTAAATTATTAGAATGGTTAAGGCACATGATGAAAGAAAAAGGAAAAATCTCACACAAGGAAAAAAGGAGTGGAAATTTATAAGCCAGTGGAACCAACCTAGTGCAATCATTGACAAAAGTCATAATGGAGTTAAAAACTCACAGATCTTGTTCCTTTTTCGATAAGGATTCTGTTACTCTCTCCCGGAAAAGGATTCTAAGACCAGAATGTGTTTTGACTAATTCAACCATTATTGTCAAGCACAGTCCATGTTTGATAACCAATAAATTTTAAGTCCCAAAAAATTTAAGTGCTAAATTTTAAATGCTGAAATAATAAGTATTGAATTTATTAAGTGCCGAATATATTAAGTATTTAATTTTTCAATACTTTTAACATAAAAAATTCATTATTGTACAAATTTTTATTCTTAAAATAATTTTTACAATTTTATTTTTCTAAAATATTCTCCCTCTACAACTTTCTCTCAATTTTTTCTCAATTTAATATTTTCTCTGTCTATAATTTTTTGTATATAATTTTTTTGGTGAGATTTTACAGTATTGATATAAAATATTGGTTGTAATAATTAGATATTCTATGGTATTAAGTGATAAATACTAAAAAATTAATTGAATCACAAACCACTTAAAATTTAGAACAATTTTTTAAGTGATATTTATTTTTTAAGTGATTGTTTAGTTTTGTTATCAAACGCACTTAATTTGATAAATATTTAATGCATTTAGTTTTAAGTACTTAATTGCATTATCAAATAGGGCCGAACTGTCGAGTACAATGCTCAAGAGTCGTATTTAATCAAGCATTGTGCTCGGCCAATCAGAGGATCTTGTTCTCTTTCCCATCATACTTGCTACATGCAAACATAAGTAAGACCGGATTACGCACAGCAGACATTGAATTCAGATGCCAGAAATGACTGCGAGGACGCCGTCGACTCTAGAGGAGCACCATTTGGACTGCGATATGCACTATCCGAACAGTCATGGGAACAGACTCCCAAAACTAGGGTTTTTGACATTAAAAAAAAATCCTCAATTGTTCTTAGGGTCACGGGTTGTTTCTGAAGTGGAGGGATTTTCTTTAAAACAAACCCCACCCTGCCTAGCTTTGTGTGGTTTGTGTGAGAAATTAATCTAGAGAGAACTTAGCTTTTTATATCAAATACTTTCTTCTAAAGCTCTCCACTTGAATCGAACATCATTTTTTGGATCTTCAAAGAGTTTGTAAAATTGATTTAAGGTTGTTTTAAAAACCACCAACATCATTAAACACCTACCTAGGATCACATCTCTAGGTTGCGCTTTGTTTTAAAAACCACCACGACCATTAAACACTGACCTAGGATCATATCTCTAGGTTGCACTTAATTACCCACTTGCAACCAGAGATCAAATCTAGCGAGATATGTGAAGCACGAGTCTCCTAGAAATTTTTTCCTATTTGGAGTCAAAATCATAGACATACGGTGGGTTGATTGGAAGCCATCAGGGATGGAGATAGAAGCAAGGGAATCCGTGATTAGAGTCAAACCAAGCTTGGAAACACAAGGAAAGCAGCGCAGGTGCTAATTCTCTAAGAGGAGCAGCTAGAAGCTTAAGTCTAGAAGTGAAGCATTAGGTTGCTTGTACCTCCATTAACTTGCTTTCTATTTAAATAGTCGTGAAGAAGTGCCATGGTTTTTGACCCTTGGCGTTTTCAACGACAAAAATCATTGTTCCACCTTTATGCTTCTGCATTTACATATCTGTTTGTCATAATTATTTTACTCTTTAAAGTGCTCCCATGCTTAAGTTTAATGAAATATTAAACTTAGAGATATGCTTTAAATATCTAGAGGGTTTAAATTTTTGATTACCTATTCACCCCACCCCCACCCCCACCCCCACCCCCACCCCACCCTAATCTAATTTGGAACTGATTTTTCAGTCAGTATGAGAGCGGGTTCCCTCCGCTAACAAGGCTTTTACCTGGAGGCATCCTGCCCTGCCAAACCCTGCTAGGTTAGAGCATATTTTCAGACTCTCCAAAGCCTGCTAGGTTAGAGCATATTTTCAGACTCTGTTTGTGTGATACTTTTATTTGCTCGACATAGTGGATCTTGGAGTTAGAGAGCAGACATCGGTTGGATGTTCATCATTCTTTGATGGGAGTAACTTTCCATATCAGAAAGCCCGTATGCGGGTGTTTCTGAAAGCGATAGACGAGCATGTGCGGCTTGCTACTCAAGCTGCATGGAATCCTCCCACAAAAATGGTCAACGGAGAAGACATATCCACACTGGTGGAGGAATGGACTGCTCATGATCTCTTTCCTTCCAGTTATAACAATAAAACTCTAATGCCATATTCTCTAATGTTACTACTGACAAGTTTCGCAGTATCTTACAATGTGAGACTACCAAAGAGGCCAAAGATAAACTGCAAGTTACCCATGAGGAACGATTTCTATGAAGGCCTCGAAAGTGCAAGTGCTTACCACTGAGCTTGAGAACCGCAAGATGACTAGTTTACTGGTCAATTGAGAAATATTATTAACTCCAGATTCCTGCTCGAAGATTCTCTTACAGATGCTCAAGTGATGAGGAAGATCATGATGCACTTTTGGGGTTACTTGTTGAGGCTCAATTCCCACATATTTTTTGGACATCTTGTGTGATACATACATTTAACTCTTGCTGCACTCCTACAAACTGGGGAATTATCTACTATTATACTTTACTTACTACATTTTAAGCTCCAACCTCCAAGATAATGTCCTTAAGCAACTTTGATATAAAATGATTATCTTTGCACTCTCCTTGACAATTAATTGCTTTCAAGAACATCGGTCCAGTCTCCGATACAGCCATAAATTAATGAGCGTCCTTTGAGCATTGGTCCATCCATAGGAAACAATACTAACACCCTTTCTTTTCCACGAATTTCTAGTTGGCTCTAACAACTTCTCAATATTCGCCCTCCTTTTGAACAAGTGTAGTTCTCGACATGTTGTAACCCAGAGGAATATATCCAGTTATGGGACTACTATGCAACTCTTCACGAGCTGTATTATTAAATGCTTTCCCAATAGCCGAATTACTTAATTCTTTTTTCTTTTTTTGAGTCAAAAGCGCTCTCTCCATACAAGTCAACTCCATGACTAAACATGCACTTGAGGAGGAACTATCTTTACTTAAAATAGATGATGGTGGTAAAGGGACTTGCTTTGGTAAGGTTCTTTTCAATCGCAACTCAGCTTCATTATTTAACTTAGTTATCTCAGTTAAAATTTGAGGGGTCACTTTCGAACATACTCTAACTCAATGTCTAGGATTTTCAACAAATGAGCCTTAACCCTAGAAGACGAGTCTCCCCAAGGTGTGTCTCACAAATTACATTGAACTCTTTGGTTTCCTCCTCCTGACCAATTTTTTCCATTTTTGTAACATTCAGCCGCAAAGCGGCACTTTTATCATATTGATTGACGTTAGAATCATCCGAATTTCTCATCTTCCTAAACAATACAAACAATAAATATGAATAATTTTAGACACAAACAATTAACTATTAATTTAAGAAATTTCAAATGGGGAGTTCATTAATTTAAGAAATACTAAAATACTAAAAGATTAAAAAATAAAATCAAGGAATAAACAGCCTTCATGCTTTACTAAATAAACTCATAAAAAAGTTCAAAACTTGCACAAACAATTTCGGAATCAGCAAATCAACGCATACCTATAGCTGTCAAGCCGGATGGCGGTCCGGCGGAGCACGAGATGAAGCAGGCTGGCGATGTGAGATCTAATGGTGAAGCATGTGGCTGGTTGGTCGGAGCGGTGCAGAGCAGGCTGGTTAGAGATCTAACGCCAAGGAGTTGGCAAGTTGCCGTCGGAGATTCGGAGAAGTAGGGTTCGGGCCTTCACTGCGTGTTTCTTTCGGCTGGAAATTTGGAAAAGACGATGACAATGATATGCTTTATGTATTTTCTTTGTTAACCCTTATTATTCATATTTACAATCCTATATATTTTTAAAATAGCACATAAAAACCCGACGTGTCCGAGACATGTCCCTTCTGAAATTTCAATTTTAAATTTTCCAACGAACTCCGACACGTGTCCCGTACGTGACCCATCATGTCCACCATGAGTCCATGCCCAAGAAGTGTCCAATACACTTATGGCGACCCTCTGGCAAATGTCCGTGCTTCCTAGGTATCTTTATGCCCCTCTCACTCACGTAACTAAGCCAATGACGCACATTCTGCATCAATTTTTGATGATGCAACCATGATAGCACTATCAAATCCATATCTCAAATACAATGTGTTGTCCTTCCCTCGAGCGAGCACCATTGCTCCCTTTGACATCTTCCAAGATTCATCGTTGAAAGTAGAAACCACTCTTACCTCTGGTAACTTGCCTAACCGAGAATAGATTGCGAGTTACTTTGGGAACATGTCTATCATCCCCACAACGTAAGTGTAGAAGCGTCCTCTTGAATGATAATGATTTGAACTTCTCCCTCATTAGTGATGTTACAAGGTTTACCATCACGACCAAGTAAACCCTACAAAAGTTTCCCTGGACAAAATTATGCAACAAGTCCCTTTGTAATGTGACGTGAAACGAGGCACCAGAATCAACTACACACGCATTATTGCTCCTAACCATCTCCAATTGATCAAAGATTTCTCGTGGCTAATGTGTTCCAAAACATTATCCTTTTCCATTTTCAAACTGAATAGTTTCGGGAGAGTGAACAGCTTGTTCGTTGTTGTAGGAGTCTCTTGCATGTTTATAAGTGCTTCAATCAAATCCTGATGTCTTCTCCTTCTTGATATTACTTAACAGTAAGCCAGATAAATCCCATTACCTAGCGATCAAGGATTGTCCAATCCTCTTCCAACACCTTTCCGATTTTTTCATCTTTCCAAACAATGGCATCCATAGATCCTTCTGATACAAATAACCCTCCACTTGCATCCTCCAATGAGCAAAGATATCCACATTCATCCTACCAACCATGAACTTGTCACTATCCATTGCCATGTAGAGGGAGCCAGAACCTAAACGTCGATACCTATTGTTGGAATCGAACCGGACTCAATATTTTGCAACCAAAGAACACCAAAAGATGCACGAACAAAGAAAAAGAAACAACATGAGCATTTCATGTGATTCAACATAAGTCTAATCCGTGCCACAAAAAGGTTTACAAGAACAATCAATAGTTGCAGCTATAAAACTTCTGCACACACCTAAACCCTAGGTATGATGTGAGTATAGTCCACACAAAATAGCCAGACAACATAGGATAGTAAGGATTAAAATCGGTGTTCAGCCATCCAGATAGTACAACCCACCGTTTGGACACAAATTCCAATAGCGTCAGCATTCGGACGCTTAACACGGCTGTTTGGACACTACTTCTGCAGTAGGATTCCCGTTTGGGCGCCCATCCCCGGCGTCCAAACACTCAGTACGTTGTATCCCCTCGATTGATTGGTTTCGACACCCCATCAATCGACTGAGGCAATTTTAGCCTCCAATCCTCACTATATGGTCTAAACTAATATTACATGGAACATGTTTGCCTTAAGTTAATGGTACCCGAGATTGGCTTCACGGTACAAAGAAGGTAGCTAGGATTTGTTTTTTTTTTGGGGAGTAAATGTTGTTCGATTTACACTTGTATAAATGAATATTTTGATAAGCAATAAGAAGAAAATCATTGAATTTATATAATACGAACATACAATTATAGGAAGTAACAATTTTAGTTTCAAATGCAAGGAAATTAAAAAAATTAATTTTAAATGCAAGGTTTACTAGAGCAATTCGTTCCATCTTCCCTATCTTTTGGTTTGCCTAATATAAAGATTTTGTTCTCTATCTTCCAGAAGTTCAACAGATGCCAACAAATTTTGGAAGAATAGTCTGTTGGCTATGATTTACTCACATCAGGAGACATACTTTCTTGCATAAGAAGCTTATGGTAATTGCAGAAAGGGGATGGAATAAAAAGGAATGATTTGCAAAAAGTACATTCACGTCATGTTCAGAAACTTCTCCCACTTCGCTCAAACTAAAAATCTTTTAATTCTCGATGTAGAGGGAATACTGCAACAAGTAAAACTGTCCTCTTCTCTTAAGCCCGTTATATTGAACGCTAATGACACTGCTTATACATGATTCATTTCAAAAAATTAGAAAACAGCCATACAACATGTGTGGCAGACCAAGGACCCATCATTTCTAGCCAGCTGGGCCATGAAGGACCCAACAATATGGTCACATTATCATGCGCCTCACTCCCATGCATTACATGCGTCTTCCTCTTCAGATCCAACCTAGCTGCCTCGCCATACAAGTTAGCCATTCGAGTGCAAAATTTCTTGCAAATTCTACCCAATTAGGGTGCGAAAGCTCTACTTACCTTTCCAAATTGTAACCACTACAAGAATATCTCTTGGACTGAACCAGTAACATTGACCACTTCCATTACCCTGATTTGGTAGTTCAAGTGTCTGCCAAGATGAAGTCTTCTTGATAAGAACATCTCTCCACCATTTGGCAATATATCTAATCCTAATTTCCTGCAATCAATTTAAAGGCTTCCCATTCCTGAGAGATAGGTCTTCCATCGTAGTAATAAAATTAGATGTTTTCAAACCAGCAAAATTGCTATCCGATGTTTCTTTTTGTATACGGAAAATGATGGGACAAAATCATTGCAATTGTGAGGACTGAGTTGCTCTCCAATTTCTTGATTCATGAATAAAAAACAAATCTTCTGCGACCACTAATCAAAATTGTTTTTTTCCTGTGACGCAGTGTTTAATGGAAAAATAAATCAAAACATGCTGCGTCAGCCATGATCATCTATAAGTTTTATTCAAAAAGAACCAATATGTTCCAATTAAAAAAAAAAAAATTGGATTTACTCTGTAACAAGTGATCAATATAGGTTGGATGGCTAAAACATACGACCAACCTTCGCTCTTGAGGGAAATTCCTTATATAAGCCACTGAAGCCTAATTCCATATGTTCAAGTTCCAGAGATGCCAAAAAAAATTCTGAAGAATACTTTGTTGTCTATAATTTACTCTCATCGGGAGACATACTTTCTTGCATAAGAAGCTTATGGTAATCGGGGAAGGAGGTGGGAGAAAAAGGAATTAGCCAGCAACTTGAAGAGAATGCAGACTCATCTGTACCTTAAGTCACTCAATTCTAGAGTAAGATCGCTGATTTCCATGCCAGAAAGCCTGATTGCAGCTGTTGTACTAGGAAGCTCTTCCCGGGCTGTGTCTGCTAACTTCGAAAGAGATGTTGCAACTCTTGCCATTGCCTACAAAAAACAAACAAGAGAACAATTAAGCACATAACCTTCTTCTACATTCACCATTCACACACACACCAAAAAAAAAAAATACAAATGGAGAGTTTATTCAGATGGATTATACATCACTATTTGTGACAGATTTAGGTTTAATTGCTCTTTACTCCCTTGTACTTGAATCATGTTTTATTTCATCCCCTCTATTTCACCTACACTTCACCCCCTTCTACTCTCAAGCTAAAGGAAAATTTAATATTTTGTTAAGAAAGTATAATATAACTAAATATTTCTCTATATTTTCAATTTAAATTTAATGTTTAAAGGTAACAAAAGGGAGAAATTAACATTCTCTCACTCAGTTATTTTCTTTCTTTATTTCTGTATTTTTTTTTATAATAAAGACAGGAAAAAATAAAAATTAAAGTAAAGGGTAATTTTGTTTATTTATGTAAAATTTGGATATATAAGTTAATTTCACCCATTTCTTAGCATTTTCTGTTAGTGTTAAGTTAAAACACAAAATGTCAGTTTCCAATTAATATAAGTAGACAAGAGTAAAGTGTAATTTTTAAAGTAGAGGGGACAAAAGAAAACAAGATCAAAGTAAAAGAAGGTAAAAGGAAATTAACCCTAAAATGTATTTAGGGTTAAGATTTTACGGTACGAGGAAGAAAAGACAAAGAAGAGGAGAGAGATGACAGATTTTGTGAAGGGGATTTTGTATATCCAAACTATGCCCTAAACCTAATGTATAAAGTACAAAAGTATCATACTACCCAAGGTTTTAAATCACAGTATCGGTTTACGTAACAGTAACGGTAAAAGTGTAACGGTATCGGGAGTATCAGCCTATCCATAATGGGAAATGACCGTAATGGTCGTGAATTTTTTAAAATCACCAGAACATTCTCAAAAACTCAATAATAGTAATTGTTTTACGCATTTAACCCTTGATAAATACATTCTAATAGATATTATGGCTCTTAACTACATATACAACATAATAAAGATATGAAAAAATACGAATTCTTCATTAAGGCTGAAGAAAGATTGAAGAAAGGCCAAAATCTGAAGAAATGATGAATTTCCAGCCATCCCATGGCCTCTGCACAAGGCTGAAATTACAGCCTACTGATGGGAGGAGTGTTTTTGATGGGAGAGGGCCTGCACAAGGCTGAAAACAACATGTATTTGACGGGAGGGGGCCTGCACAAGGCTGAATACAGCCTGTATCGGCCATAATAGTCGTTACGCCTCACTGTAACAGGAAAAGACCCCATGTTGGCCCGTAATGGGCCTATTCGGTGCAAATCGGCCCAAGCACGAAATATTGGCCCCTAGAACCCTGGATACACTGAAGCAATAATTGTAATAAAACATTAGACAAGAAAAACAATCAATCAAACGAGAAACTGAAATTTAAGACCAAGAACTAGACATTGTTTTTTTCTTTTGTTTTTTCCCCTTTTTTTCTGGCTTTTATTTTTATTTTTTCTTTTTGTTTTTCTTTAGAGGAAACGAACTTGAGAATAAGAGTTGACGGTCAACATGCTTGAAGATCATAAAAAGGGGCTTCAAGAGGTAGCCACAGTCAGCGGTAGGGCAACAAGGTTCCAACCAAGGTCACGGAATGGCCGGTGAGGATTAGCAAAAGAGAAGTGGTGACAAAGCTTGATCAGGCCGGACTAGGCAAGATCCGAATAGAGGTAGGCTAATTCGACCTCGGCAAGCAGCCGAGGGGCGCAACGGTGATGGCAAGTGGTAGAGAGGCTTACATCTTGGGGGGGCGGTTGTACCACGGTCAAAGGGAAAACAAAAAGGGGGGAAAAGTATTAATATTGGGAAGAATAAGACTATGGGATTGAAATTGAATTCCCAGAAGAACCTCCTCCTGACACCATGTTGAAGCAAATAGGTATAAGAAGAATGAGATGGCTTGACTTTCATGGCCAACCTCTTTTGTATTTATAATAAAAATATGAACAGTATATAGAACCCTGATACAGACAAATACTAAAATACCCTCTAACATTAATAGTTAAAGAAAAATTATCCTTAAAATAAGTATTAGTTGAACTTGAAACCTTAACCTTTCCGGTATAAAAGATTCCAATTATCCCACCACGTAGAGAGAAGAACGTTGAGGGATTTCACATTGATATTCCAATCATCAATGATGAAAGGAAAAACAATAATTTCCCCCAAAAATCATATTTTAACCAAAGAGAACAAGATGTTAAAATATCCCACATGGTCTAACATTCCGAAAATCAAAATGTACATATTATTAAACAAGATGATGATTCAACTTACATGTAGTGTTGGAACAGCTGCAAAGACAAGGCTTGTGAAGGCCATAGAAGTCTGCATTAATCAAATTGGTCTGGTGTTATCATAATTGAAAAATGAATACAACATTATATGAAGATGTCTGACATGTATCCAAAGCACTTCTAACCAATTACAAGCAAGACCTCAAAAAAAAAAAAATATGCACCTTAATTCGGTTGTCAATTGTATAATTTCGGTTAAGAGGGACCAAATCCATCTGGGAAAACAAAGAAGGTACTTGCAACAAATATTAGATGATTCTACTCAGTATCTCCAAGAGTTCACCCAAATTCAAAAAAAAAAAACGAGAACCGGCCAAAGCCGACCTTGAGGCTGCCGCCTTCTAATTTCATCAACATTAGTTTTGATGGTGCTTGTTTTATGGATCAAAGCATTTAGTCTTCCAGAATTGGTGTGTCAGAGACGGTAAGGGAAATTTTATGGGTGTTTTGGCGATTGCAAATTTAAGTTTTGTTAGAACCAAGTGTTGGTGGAGGCTTTGGCTGTGGAGAGTGCTGTGAAGCTGCTTATGAGAGAGAATGGAGAAAAGTAGTGGTTGAAGGTGACTCAGTGATCCTAATTCAAGTATTAGAAATGTACTGCGGAGAATTGGTGGTACATCGACGCCATAATTCAAAATGTTAAGACCTACAATGCTAAAATGGAGGAGGTTAGGTTTTCATTTGTCAAAAGAGATGGGAATCAGGTTGTAACTGTTTTAGCTCATATGGCTGAAGAATTGAGTTGTACCAACAATTTCATTCAATTCCTCAAGAACTGTGTAATAGTCTAGCTAACGATGTAATTGGTACTGACAAATGATACCATTGCCATTTCTGTTCAAAACAAAATTCTATAACTTATGCCCAGAGAACCCCGCCCAGAGAACAAACAAAGAGGACCAAAGGAAAGAAAAGTTTTGTTTTTTTTTTTTTTTTTTTTTTTGGGGGGGGGGGGGGGGGGGGGGGGCGGCGCTGAAAGAACCTGTACGTAAAAGTTACAGAGAGCGCGATATTAAAAACTAAGCATAGTTAAATAACAAGCCAAGACCATATATAATTGAAAGTAGAACAAAGTTACCGTGCAAGCAATGAAAGCCAAGAGAAAGAAAGCTTGACCGCCGACGCTTAATTTGGGGGGCGGAGCACCCGATGCAACGCTGGAGTTTCTCACTTCAACCTTCCATTGCCTCGGTGACTGCGCACCATTGGTAGAAATCTTTTCCAATGGGGTTGCAATTGTTGATTTTAGGACATCGAAATTGGTTGCGCAAAGTTTAGTAAAACAACGGTGGGGCAATATAAAATTGGAACTTGTGAGAGATGTTCGACATGAAGATGGGATCAGAAACGAAGTCGATTTGAACCGAGCGAACATGTAAAATTGAGTGAAGCTGGGGAAAGGACAGGTGGGAGAAGAAGGATGAGGGACAATGAATAAACCAGGCTTCATGACGGTTTGGAGGGAGAAAGAAAGGACTGCGTGTCCGAATCTCGCATGGTTCTTGAGGATCGCATTACTCGCGTATAATAAGCTTTGGAGGTCTGGTTTGTCACTTATCTAATCTAATACGGAATCTAATCTTACCTTATATCTAATCTAACAATTTAACCTAGAGTAGGTGGTCTTGATAGAGTTAATATATGTGTACATAGACGCAGTAATTTAAACTTGAATCCTTACTTATACATTTTGTACATATTTTGTATGTTTCAACATATCAATACATTATTTCAAATTCTCTCTCAATATTCGACCTCTCTATTATTCTAACATAGTATCAAAAATAAATTTTTCTTGGTCATATTCTTATTGAACTTCTCCGACCCTTAAACCAAGTTTTTTCTTCAAGTCTTCAACCACGCTGCTACCTACAATAATTGGTATCACCATTCAACAATCCAACACCGAATTTGTCACCACTATTCGAAACAACGGGTCCAATGCCAATGGAGAGAAGCCCAAACACAATCACATGCGCCTCGAGAAGTCTCAGAGTTGTTGTCAACTTTATTAACCCCTATAGACTTCATCCTTGCCCATACATCAACACGCGCCATACCATCTGAATGATCTCTCAGAAACGAAGACAACATCACCATCATTAGAGCCCACGCACACCGCCACAAGCTATTGTCTCTCCACCGCATCTTCTCCATGTGCCAATTTTTGCAACATCATCTCCAAACGAACACTTTCTCTGCCATGTCAATGTCCATGCCGACAACCACATTAGTATGTTGCCACAACAACATCTATGTTATTTAACGCCAGTAGCCATACCGGCATAAAACCATCCTATGGGCGCCACATCAGCAGACTTGTCATCACGTGAATTCCATGTTTGTTGGCAAGTTAACACCATGTCAACATGGTCAACTATCTGTTGCCATGTCAGCTTCTTGCTTCGTCAGCTGATTCATCTCATTTTTCACTCTTTTGATTGGTTCACCCTGTTTTGACTTTTTCTTAATGGAACAGACCGGTTCCTACGATTTTGGGACATTCTGAATCTGTTTTGGGGGTCATTTTTTGTTTTGGTGACTCTATAGTATAGTTTTTCTTATATTGTTGATCCAATTCTCCATTTTTCTTTGCCTAGTTCAAGGGGTTATCCCTCAGTTATTCACCACCTAATATCGTTACTTGATTATTTTGACCTTCTGATTGCATCTAGCGCCTCTGTTTTTACCTAAGAAACATAGATACTTTTCTTAGGTTAACCGTACACGAGTCGAACACATGAACGCATGTTTCAGACACCATACTCCACTGATACATATTGGATACACATTCTTCATGTTTCCAATTAAAGAGAAATATTTAGACATGTTAGAGGTGTATCCCGACATATCGAAGGTATATCCTGATGTATCAAAGACATATCAATGTCCTACTTGGGTAGAGATTCTCTTTATCGTGTCTCACCAAATGGAGATGCTGAAATTTCAAGTCAGAGAAAATTGTATGTAAATACATTTTTCTAATTCGGAGAAACGAAGAAAAGATAAAGTGGAGTATCTAATGTTTCAAGTTAGAGTTTTTTTTTTTTTTTTTGATGTGTGTGTGTGTGTAACTTGATTGTTTAGTTTTCTTAGTTTGTTGCAAAACTTAAGGAATGGTGGATAATATTCTTAAGATTTAATTGAGTGTGTTTGGAATTAAGTTCTTGCCAATGTTTGGTTGACAATTTAAAGCATTATCTAGTATTATTGTACATTATTTATTTATTTATTTATTTATTCATATGTAGTAATTTATTTGTAAATTTTATTGGTGTTATAAATAACATAAGCAATCATAAATTTTTTAAACACACACACACACACACACACACATATATATATATATGTATGCATAATAATAATAATAATATATAGTCGTGTCCTAGACGTATCTATATCCTATTTTTTTAAATTTGTATGTTTTCGTTCGTCATAGTGTTTGACACGACACGCGTATCCATGTCTATGCTTCCTAGATTTTTCTAGTTTCTATGTTAGATAATATACTTTCTTTTATATTGTTGTTCTGGTTTGAATTCAATATCCAAGTCTGGCTCTTCACCTATCGTTCATGTTGCTAATAAGGATTCTAATCTTACATCCACTATTGTTTCCATCTCTATTGGGGATTTAACTTCACTCTTAAAATGTTTTTTCTTCGATTTCGAAAAAAAAAAAATTTGCTTGATCTTTCACTTTCTATTGATAATTCTTTTTTATTCTTTGATTCTACCTATTGTAATAATATTTTAGACACCGTATTTTGTTCTGCCCAAGCACAAGGCAGGTTTGAGAATAAAAAGTAATTTCGAAAAGAAAAAAAAAGTGTTCATTCAAGAGTTCATAGAATTGTTGTAATTTAGGATAACTAAGGGACCAAATTGAAAATTGGAAAAAAAAGTGAATTTTAAAATCAAAAGTTTAAATTAAGGCTTCAATAGCCGAATTAAGTCAAAAAGATTTTTCCAATCAAAGTTCTGGAGTCACAATATGATATTGCCAAAAAATCTCTGGTACGTGATACAGCTCCTCAAGTGGTGGAAACCTACGCAACTTGCAATCCGACCTGCAAAAACCAGTTAGTTCTATGGGGGGACACTAATGTGGTATTAGCTAAAGAACCTCCGGCATAAGAATAAGGTCAGATTGCTTTAAGAGAGGATAAAAGGTTTAGAGTACTATGAATGTAATATTGAGAGTTACATCTTACGATACCTATCTTTTCTATATATATTGGAGTCGATTTCCCTTGTAACTGTCATTGCCAAGATCTTCTCTACGTTCCATACTTAACTGCCGTGACTGTTGTCGATGCTTCCATCACAGGATGTTGCATTAATCACGTCTGTGCATGGAGAGGAGAGTAGGTGAGGCAAGGGTTATCGTCAACCTTCAATCCTTAGATTTGATACCCAGGCCTTTATTAAGAGGCTTCGTTTTGTGATGGGTCAGCTCATACGTGTGGCTAGACTTTATTAGTAGGCTAGGTACTCTATTTTTTGGGCCATTAGAGCTGTCGGTCAATGATCAATTATTAGATCGCAAATCCACTCCTATTGGGTCGGATTCTATCCACTGACCTAGCCCTCAAAAAAATCCCTAATACGTGTTACAATTCCTCAAGTGTCAGAAACCTTCACAACCTGCAATCCAACCTGCAAAATCAGTTAGTTATATGAGGGGGACACTAGTGTGGTGTCAGTTAAAGAATCTCTAGTATGATAATAAGATCAGATTGCTATAAGAGATGATAAAAGCTTTAGAGTACTATGAATGTAATATTAAGAGTTGTATTCTACGGTACCAACCTTTTCTGTATGTAGTCGATTTTCCTTGTAACTATCCTTGTCGTAATCCTCTCCACGTTCCATACTTAACTGTTGTGAATGTTGCTTGTGCTCCCATCAATTACTGGATCACAAATCCACTCCTATTAGGTCGAATTCTATCCATTGACCCAACCGCCTTCTTAACACTAATTCCATAATTCACACGTGGGAATTTTTCCCATATCATTTGCCCTTCTCACTTCCGTGGCAATTCGTCGAAGCGAGACAAAAGATCATTTTTCTTCTACTCCAGCTCCTTGGTGTACAGTTTTCTAAGGTTGTGATTTTGGCCTTATTCCAAATCTCTTGGGCGAGTCAAATTTGGTGAAGATTGAGCTGGACACTATGGTTGATACACTGGCGGCAAAGTTGAGGCGATAGTAAAGACGTCAGTAGCCATATGCAGAACTTTTGGGCCCTTCGGTTGGGCCCAACACACTTCTGATTGGGCTCAACTTAATCCTAACTAGATTTGGTTTAGTGTTGGATTAGGTCAACTCAAATCTAACTAGGCTTACACCCCACCAGTGGATTAGTATTAGTACCTATTGAGCTTCGCATCACACTTATGCCAAACAGTGCAGGTTAACTGGGCACTTGTTTGATTAATTAGCCTTCCTTTCCACCTTTAGTCTTATCTATTTTGTAATGATAGCGTTCGGTAATTATGACCGGCCTTAAGCACCTGCCGTACTTGATCTTGGAAACCTTCTATTTTTCCACAATATTTGCTGCCGCCGTTTTGCTTCATACATCATAAATGACCCAATGATTGAGTTTCACATTTCCCATCATTTCATGATCGCTGGTTTGGCTATTTTAAGACAAACTTCCTCAAGGCTTCTTCACAATTTTATTTTTTGGTTTTTCCCTCTCTTTTACTTTCTTCTTTCTCCTTTCGTCTTAGTACGAATATGGCCTCGTCGTCGTTTGCTTCCGATATTTTTGACACAATTCAGGCCGAATGGAATAAGAAAGTTAAACGAGGGTATCGCTTTTGTCAACTCATGATGATGGTGAAGACCTTTGATACAGGGTAACCTTAGGCTTCGGGCCATCGAGGATGCCGGTGTCTTCTACGCTTCCCTCAATACCGCCCATTTCTGCGCGATATCCTAACTCCACGAACTTCATGGTCAGTTACGAGCGGCAGAGAAACAAATCAAAGAGTTAAAAGCCTAAGTCTATATCTATAAAACTCACAATGGTGTGCTGAAGGTAGAAAGGGAGAAGCTTCTGGACAAGAACGAAGAGAAGAAGGAAAAGATACGCTCCCAGGTTCTTGTGCTAAGTCAGTATGAAGCGGGCGCCTTCTACCACTCGAGTTTGGACTTCGAATACTTAGTCTCTTTGCCTTCTCCTGGATTGGAGTAGTTTTTTTTTTTGTTTTTGTTTTTTTTAGTGAAAAAGCCTCAAGAGCATTTTTTGAATAGTACGGGCTTATTAATCACTAAATAACCCCTACATATATAACGTCTTTTCCAGTCCAAACTCTATGATAAGATGTGATAAGTTCAAGACTGGAAAAGAACAATATCTTGAGTAGGAATCCTGTGGTGGTATAATGTAGCTACACCTATATTGTATCGATCCCATGGTAAGAAGTGATAAGTTCAAGACAATTTTTTTTTTTTTTTTTGGATTGTAATGATAAGTTTGTTGTTTATAAGAAATTGTTAAACTTTATGTATCATGTGTTGAATGATTTTCCTAAATAGTTTTTGTGTTCAAATATCATTCATGCATAAAGTATGGGTTCTCAATCGTCACATTTTTGAGATAAGTAATATTTGGGTAAATAAGAGTAAGTTTCCCAACCATAACTTGTAACGAGGGTAAGAAGCAATTAGGGAAGAATAGGAAGTGTATTCTTATGTCAGCAAGAAATGTATTTTTATTCTTCCATCATTTACCCTCCTCCATATCAAGTTTAAGTAATAAACATGATTTGGACTGCATGAGTATCGACAGACTAATAGAAATAATGTACTCACTGACTTGAAATTTGGTAATTTGTCACACGTTAACTCTCAAACGAATTGCCCTGAGTGGCTCAAAGTCCTAGCCGAGTCAATCTGAGTTGTTATTAATCACGTCGATGAGTTTCTATTAAGCATTCGCTAACTGGGTTGATCAGAGTAGCTGGGTTAGTGCACTGAGCTAATCTTAGCGGTTTAGCTGATTGGTAGTCTGATGTGCTGATGTGGGCAATCCAATTAGTTGATGAGCTGATCTTGGCAGCTCGGTTTATGAGTGAACTGAGCTAAGCAGTTCAGCTGGTTGAAGAGCTGATATTGGCAGCTCGCTTTATCGGTGAACTAAGTTAGGCAATTCATCCGGTTGAGAAGCTGATATTGGTAACTTAATTTATCAGTGAACTGAGCTAGATAGTTCAGCTGGTTGAGGAGCTGACATTGGCAGCTTGGTTTTACAAATGAGCTAATCTAGGAAGCTCAGGTCAGAGAGGAACTGTGTTAGGCAGTTCAATTTATTTAATGAGCTGATCTTGGCAGCTCAGTTAGTAGGTGAGCTGACCTTGGCAACTTTCTTTTAGACTATTTTATATCCCAAGTGTACGGATGGTCTTTGTTGAAACTTTTTCGTGAAGATAAGTAGCTATGACTGCTCATTCAAAAGTTTACAATTGAAATAGCAAGCAGTTTTTCTTCTAATCTAATACAAATAACAAGGAACTCACACAATATTTTTGAAAATGCGCAATGTTCTATGGCCGAGGGATTGGAACACCATCTAGATCTTCTAACCAATACGTCCTAGGTCTATTCACCTTGAACACCTTGTACGACCCTTCCCAAGTAGGGGCTAGTTTTCCTAATCGAGCCTCTAGGCGGTGTGGCATTACCCTCTGAAGCACTACCTCTCCCACCATGAAGTATTTTGGGTGAACTGCATGGTTGAACGTCCTTGCCATCTTCGATTTGTTGGCTTCCATCCTTAGCGCTGTCTGGTCCCGTTTCTTCTCTAGTTGGTCTAACTCTTGGCGTATCACTCCCTCATTTTCTATGAGATTGACCATGTTATCCTGCCTTGAAGGCAAACTAATCTCTATTAGGACCACTGCTTCCATCCCATACGTCATGGAGTAAGGCGTTTCTCCCACGGTTGTACTCAAAGTAGTATGGTAGGCCTACAAGATCACTGGCAGTTCTTCCACCCATATTCCATTGGCATCGTCCAACTATTTTTTGAGTGCTTCCTTGATTGACCTATTTATTACTTCTTCTTACCCATTTGCTTGTGGATAACCTAGGTTTGATGTGCAATGTTGTATTTTCAATTCGTTGTACATCCAAGTAACCTTTCCCTCGGTAAAGGGGGTTCTATTATCTGATATCAGTACCGCTGGAATACCAAAATAGCAGATTATTTGTTTCCAAATGAAGTTCTTGACCTCATTCTTATCCATAATCACGAACACATCTGTCTCCACCCATTTCGTGAAGTAATCGATCACCACTGGTAGATATTTCTTGCTCCCGAGTGCTGGTGTGAATGGCCCTAGGACATCCATTCCCCATTGAGCAAAAGGCCATAGACTATGGATGGGTGTTTGCGTTTGAGAAGGAACCCAAATGTCATTCAAGAACCGTTGGCATTTGTCACACTTCTTGACGTACTTCTGCGCATCGCTGCGCATAGTCGGCCAATAATACCTTATTGTAAGTGTGCCTTGTGTGCTAAGGTTCTTTCTATCTAATGGTTCCCACAAAATTATTCATGAATTTCTTACAGCACATAAATTGCCTCCTTTGGCCCCAAGCAGAGTAACAAAGGTTGTGTGAACGATCTTGGGGATAACTTACTATTCATCAGGATATATCTCGATACCTTATATAAGATCCTTCGTCTTGATTCCTTGTTGTCCGGTAATGTTCCCTCACTCAAGTAGCACACCAAATGAGTTCTTCAGTCTTCATTTTGTCCCAACTCTCCAATGTATGCACAAGACTTAGTTTGGGTTGGTACGGACGGTTGCTCTAAAGAATCCACCACCTTGGAATGCCAATCTATACTAAAAGACGATGATAGTACTAACAGTGTATCTGCTTTCTCATTCTCAGTCCTTAGAATAGCTTCAATTTTGCAGCTGTCAAAGGCCTTTGTTAACTTCTTCCCTTTATCAACATAGAGGCGTAATATCTCTTCGTTAACCACGTAAGCCCTATTTATTTGATTGACTACGAGCTACGAATATGATTTGGCCTCCACATTATGGGCTCCCAGATCCTTTTCTAAGGTCAGGATTAGGATTACGGCCTTGTTTTTTGTCTCATTGTTGGAGGCTTTAAATCCAAGCTGTACAACCTTCTCAATAGTAACACTCCTTCCAATCCCCGGCAACGGCCCCAAAAACTTTGTGGCCGCTAATTAAGTGCTGTCACTTTCACCACAAGCATACGGATCAAGTTTTAGTATAGTGGACCTTTCGGTCGGGTATCGTATCCATAGGGATTGGTGTTATTACTATCGAGTACTACGATTCTCATAACCTAACTTTATCAAGGCAACCAAAAATGTAATTTAATTAATTATTACTAATACTAATATACTAATTTAACTATACTAATTACTAATACGAGATAGTTATAGGATAGTTTATCTAGGGATTAACTTTATTTACTCAAATGTGTTTGATTTCATTTAGTCTACAATAATGGTGTTCGATGTATTTGACAATCTCGGTATCTAAAACTTCTCTGCCACCTCTCTCGAGTGTAAGACGGGAGATGTAACACAACTTCGTGTCAATGAAAAAGTCCCTCTCAACGTCTTAACGACCCTAGGTTGCGTGAGTCTCGCCCCAACCTCATTGATTGCACACAAAACCTCAGTTCGTAAACTCCCTCGCCACATCTCCCGAGTATAAGACGAGGGATATAGCGTGACTTTGAATCAACGAAGAAGTCCCCCTCAACGTCTTAACGACTCTAGGTCAGGTGAGTCTCGCCCCAACGTCATTGATTTCACGCGTTGTGTTTACCCTATTAACAATCTCAGTTCTAAAACTCCCTCGCCACCTCTCCCGAGTGTAAGACGAGGGAATACGCGACTTCAAATCAACGAAGAAGTCCCCTTCAATGTCTTAACGACCCTAGGTCGTGTGAGTCTTGCCCCAACGTCATAGATTGTCCATAATCCTAACCCCGACCGGGTTATTGGATCATGGCGTTTGTTTATTCTAATCCGAATCCAGGATTTGTCAAACCCCGTATTTGCAATATATAAATCTAAGCACAATAAACAAACAATATGATAAACACACTCAAACATTGAAGAACAATCATCAAAGAAACACAACTAAACCAAAACTATGTTTTTCATAAATAATATGTTAATCCCATACATAATCCACGTTTAACCTAAGGCCATAGCCATTTATATAATTGAAACAAGGCTAAACATGCTCAAACATACATAGAAGATAAGAAATAAAAGGAAAAATGGATTAACTTAGCCGATATTCGAAGATTAGTCGCTAAAACTGTCCACCGAATGATTCTCCTTATCTGCGTGTTGATCTTCTCCTTCGGATATGTTTGAGCACTCCCCATACTCTCTCTATATCCTAACCTAAGCCTTAAGGGCTGTAATGGCTGGAGGGCTGCAAAGGAAGAAGGAGAAAAGGGGTATAAATAGACAAAATATCTAAATAAATATCTAATACTGCACAGAGACTGACTGTCGCGGCGGTGAAGTATGTCGATTAAGGTTTGCCTAGGCAGTAGAGTCAGCGGTGGCAGTAGAAAACAATCTACTGGATTTTTGCCTAGGCGATGGTCCTCCAGCAACAATTGTGTCTTCTCAGCATCTTCATCGCCGCAGCGGTGGTCTAGACGCCACGGCGGTGAGCTTGTTTGCAGAATTTTGCTGTCTTGCTCATTTTTCCACCGTTCTCGATACAAATTGATCGTTTACGCTCCGATTTCATACCTTTTCACCCCATGCACCTGTTTTAATACAAAAAGAATAAAAACATATAAAAATAACTATAAACGTACTCGAAAACTAACAAATTCAGTTTAGAAATAGATAAGTAATTTACACCTATCAATCACCCTCTAAGGTTTCCAGAATTATGCTAAGTCCACATCCTCATGAGTTCGATGCTCCGTCAACCCATAATTTCCAAGGTCTCATTAGAGTTATCTCACACTCTCCGTCTTCCATGGTCGTTCCTTCTAGAGGTGTTAGCTCAGCAATGAAATTGGCTAGCACTTGACCTTTGATTGTTATCTTTGGTTCAAAGGTCACATAGAATTCTCCCATCTCTATCATCCACTTCATGAGGCAGCCCGAAGCCTATGGCCTATGCATTACTGTTCTGAGCGGGTACGAAGTTAGCACATTGATCGCATGCGCTTGGAAGTAAGGTTGCAGCTTCCGGGCGGCATTTATTAGGGCTAAAGCTAGCTTCTCGAGTTCAGTGTAGGGAGTTTCCGCTGGTACCAATGATTTTCTCACATAGAATACTGGCATCTACCCTCCTGCGCATTCCTTCACCAATGTTCTACTGATCGCAACGGTGGTGACTGCTAAGTACAGGTATAACTCATCTCCAGATTCGACCTTAGCTAAAGTTTCGATAGAGCGCAAGTGGTAGTGCGTAAATTACGCCGCTACTTACACTCGCAAGTATACGAGGTCTAAGTTTTAGTATAGTATGATCGTGAAAGATCGGGTTATCGTATTCATAGGGATTGGTGTCGTTACTATCGAATACCGCATTTGTCATGACCTAATTTTATCTAAGCGAAAAACAAATGTAATTAATTAATTAAACTAATACTAATATAACCTAAATTAACTACACTAATATGCTAATATGTTTTAGAGTGAAGAATTGCCTAGGGATTAACGTGTTTACAAATACGTGTTCGATTTCGATTTACTCACGTTTACGGTGTTCGACCTATTTGACAACCTCGGTACGTAAACTCCACCGCCACCTCTCCCGAGTGTAAGACGGGAGAATTGATTTCGAGTCAACGAAGAAGTCCCCCTCAACGTCTTAATGACCCTAGGTCACATAAGTCATCCAGCGTCATTGATTACACCAATCCAACTCCCTCCCGGGTTATTGGATCATCGCGTTGTATTTACCCTATCGACAATCTCCGTTCTAAAACTCTCTTGCCACCTCTCCCGAGTGTAAGATGAGGGATATAATGCAACTTCGAGTCAACGAAGAAGTCCCCCTCAATGTCTTAATGACCCTAGATAGCGTGTGTCTTGCCCCACGTCATCGATTGTCCACAATTCAAACCCCGACCGGGTTATAGAATCGTGGCGTTTGTTTACCCTAATTCGAATCCAAGGTTTGTCAAAATCCTGTATTCTCCATTTACCATTCTAAGCATAATAAACAAACAATACGATAAACACAATCAAACTACCAAGAACAAACATAAACACAACACCGAAATCATCCAAACAAACATATTTATAAATATACCGTTAATCCCTACTACAATCTATATTTAACTCGTGGCCATAGCCGCATAAACATATAAATCAATCTAAACATGCTCACATGATCCTAAGATAAAGAAATAAGGAAAAACAATCAAAGAACTTAGCCTCGTCCGAAGATAAACCGCTAAGAACGCTCAACGATCGATTCGCCATCTTTTCCACTTCGGGATGTGAGCTCCACCTCTAAAACTCCTAAATATACCCTTAGATATAACCTAAGGGGCTCAAAAATGCAAGAGAGAGCAGAGAAGGGGGAGGAGATGGGGTATTTATAGCCAAAATATCCTAAAAATATCTCAAGACTATGTAGGGGATTTTCGCCTAGGCGGTGGATTCTTCGCCTAGGCGGAGTTAGGTCGGTTCAGCTGATCACCTAGGCGGTGAAGTAGGTGGTGGACGTAGAAGAACATTCTGTTGGATTTTCACCTAGGCGGTAGATTTCTCCGCCTAGGCGATCAGCTGTTAGTAGCCCATCTTCGTTTTCTGCTGGATTTTCGCGTAGGCGAAGGAATCTTCGCCTAGGCGGTGGTCCGTCAGTAATATTTTTCTCTTTTCTCAGCTTCTTCACTGCCTAGGCGGTGGGCCTGTTTCATATTTTAGCCTCTAAGCTTGTTTATCCATCGTAACTTCGACTCACTTTAGTTCGATCTTATCATTTTCGCTCCAGTTTCCTATCTTTATACCCCACACACCTGATTTATACAAAAAGTATGAAAACTAATTAAAACATAATAAAATACTATATAAACGCTCGAAAACTAACTTAATTCGGTTTGAAAATACGTAGGTAGATCACACCTATCAAATAGCCCCAAACTTGAAATTTGGTTAGTCCTCGTGCCAAACACACACATTAAAATGAAAAAAAAAAAAAAAAAAAACTGAATTAAATAACAAACAACCTAAAAACAATGTAAACATAACAACATGCGAGTTTTGACTCCTTCTAACGGCCTATTTATTTTTTCCTCAACAACCGCCAATTATTTCGAGTTCAGGCGGTAACACACAACATGTAATGTTCTCGAATTTCGATATGCAATAATGGTGAACACTATTCTAGATCCTATAAATGTGTTAGTGCGAGACTCAATAATATGGCTATACAACAATTGGATTGGATTATCCCCCAATGAAATTTACGAGTTAAGGATTACCATAAGTTAGATTGGGGTCCACTCTCCACTAATGTAGGTTTAGTAGTTCATGAAGATCATTAGGACTTGGTTCGGTTTTGGTATATTTGGCTAAGGGTAATTTGGAATAGAAAACAGGTTAACGTTGTTAATTTAACGTTACCCAAGGCTCAATGTTTGGCACATTCACTCTCGAACCCCCATAGAAAGATTGGAAACAATCCCAAACATGCATTTAAGACCGACATACTCACTTGTCAAAAGAAATGAAAATAAAAATCGTATTTACATTTGATTTTTTTTATTTTTTTTTCAACGAACACCCCCCCAAACTTATTTGATTGTTACAATTGAAGGGGTGTGTGAAATACAAATGAAAAAGGACAAGTGAGTACTCAAATACCGAACCAATTAGAAGTTCGCCCTAAACCCAACCGCTCACATCAAGAAGCCTTTGCAATGACTAACTTGATTCACTCAAATGTGCCTTTAAATTCAGCGATATAGGTTTGGAAAACGATCAACTGGCCAGGGTATTAGTTTATGTGTTCAGAATTGAATTTGCATTTAGGCTTCAACAGGGTAACGAGGGATAAACATGTATCAGGGTAGGTTTAAAAAGGCTCAAGCGACAAAACGAATGCCTAAATCACGTCTCCTGAACTACCTCGCCTAGGATTTTGCCTCAAGCCTCCCCTCAGTCAAGTTCTAGAATCCTTAATGTGTCATGAATTTGGTTAATCGATAATCTTCCTCAAATCAATTGAATAGAAATACACTGAGTCTATGTGTCCGTGCAAATTAGGATCTACAATAATTTTGACCAAAACGCATAGTCAAGCACACAGAATCACACATTGCATGTATATTACCCTTGACTTCAAAAATAACCAGGGGTAATCTCATCATAGGGTAACGGTCCAGATGAATGCAAAACTCAACTTATAAACAACAACACAAAAACATAAACACATTCTAACCTAAACACACATGCAATACGAAAAAACAATAACACATAAACTAACAATACTACATGCTACACATCACTTCCGAACTCAAAATGGATAGTGTCCTCAGCGATCCCAATCATCATGCTGACGAAGGGTGTTTAGAACACTTACCTGGGAGGCGAGAGGATCTCACCTCCGAATCAAGTCGGATATAACAGATTTAACTTATTTTGACCTTGGGTTACCTCCCAAGAAGCACGTGGTTTATTGTCCTCGGCCTGACATTTTCAGAACGCCCTCAAGATTGGTGAGGTTTTACTTTGGATGGCTCAATCTCTCAACGAAATGCCTCACCGGCTTATGTGCTTGGCCAAGCAACATAAAACAATTTGGAATCCCATCACAGGGGATGCATCAATACCCGTCGATCTAACATCGCCAAGTACCCTGCATGGGAAACAAAAATAAAACTACAAACAAAAATTATATACAAAATAAATGCCTAAAGTAAAATTAAGTCATTTATACACAATATCAATAATAATAACTTCGCCAATCCCCGGTAACGGCACCAAAAACTTGGTACGTTGACGGGACTAGAATACGATACACTTGCTTCTCCTATCTAAAACTTAAGTCTCCGGCCGTTACCGCGTTTCTCTGACAATAACATCAAAACAATCCCCAGCAACGACGCCAAAAACTTGGGAGCGCGTAAATTACGCCGCTACTTACACTCGCAAGTATACGAGATCTAAGTTTTAGTATAGTGTGATCGTGAAAGATCGGGTTATCGTATCCACAGGGATTGGTGTCGTTACTATCGAATACCGCGTTTGTCGTGACCTAATTTTATCTAGGCGAAAAACAAATGTAATTAATTAATTAAACTAATACTAATATAACCTAAATTAACTACACTAATATGCTAATATGTTTTAGGGTGAAGAATTGCCTAGGGATTAACGTGTTTACAAATACGTGTTCAATTACGATTTACTCACGTTTACAGTGTTCGACCTATTTGACAACTTCGGTACGTAAACTCAACCGCCACCTCTCCTGAGTGTAAGACGGGCGAATACATGATTTTGAGTCAATGAAAAAGTCTCCCTCAACGTCTTAACAACCCTAGGTCACGTAAGTCTCGCCCAGCGTCATTGATTGCACACAATCCAACTCGTTGTATTTACCCTATCGACAATCTCTGTTCTAAAACTCCATCGCCACCTCTCCTGAGTGTAAGAAGAGGGATATAACACAACTTTGTGTCAACTAAGAAGTCCCCCTCAATGTTTTAATGACCCTAGATAGCGTGTGTCTTGCCCCACGTCATCAATTGTCCACAATACAAACCCCGACCGGGTTATAGAATCGTAGCGTTTGTTTACCCTAATTCGAATCCGAGGTTTGTCAAAATCCCGTATTCTCCATTTACCATTCTAAGCATAATAAACAAACAATATGATAAACACAATCAAACTACGAAGAACAAACATAAACGCAACACCAAAATCATCCAAACAAACATATTTATAAACATACCGTTAATCCCTACTACAATCTATATTTAACTCATGGGCATAGCCGCATAAACATATAAATAGATCTAAACATGCTCACATGATCCTAAGATAAAGAAATAAGGAAAAACAATCGAAGAACTTAGCCTCGTCCGAAGATAAACCGCTAAGAACGCTCAACGATCGATTCGCCATCGTCTCCACTTCGGGATGTGAGATCCACCTCTAAAAATCCTAAATATACCCTTAGATATAGCCTAAGGGGCTCAAAAATAAAATAGAGAACTGAGAAGGGAGAGGAGATGGGGTATTTATAGACAAAATATCATAAAAATATCTCAAGATTGTGTAGGGGATTTTCGCCTAGGCAGTGGATTCTTCGCCTAGGCGGAGTTAGGTCGGTTCAGCTGATCACCTAGGTGGTGAAGTAGGTGGTGGATGTGGAAGAACATTCTGTTGGATTTTCGCCAAGGCGGTGAATTTCTCCGCCTAGGCTATCGGCTGTAGTAGCCCATCTTCGTTTTTTGCTGGATTTTCGCCTAGGCGAAAGAATCTTTGCCTAGGCAGTGGTCTGTTAGTAATATTTTGCTATTTTCTCAGTTTTTTCACCGCCTAGGCGGTAGGCCTGTTTCATATTTTAGCCTCCGAGCTTGTTTATCCACCGTAACTTCGACTCGCTTTGGTTCGATCTCATTGTTTTCACTCCAGTTTCCAATATTAATGTCCCACACACCTGATTTATACAAAAAGTATGAAAACTAATTAAAACATAATAAATACTATGTAAACGCTCGAAAACTAACTTAATTCGGTTTGAAAATACGTAGGTGGATCACACCTATCAGCAAGTAATCCTTGATGGACTGCAAGGCATGTTCTCTCTTATCATCCTATTGAAAATTCTTGCTCTCCCTCAAGATTTTGAAGAATGAAGCACATTTATCCGTAAATATGGAGATGAACCTGTTTAGAGCCGCCAATCTTCCAGTCAACACTTGGACTTCACGCATCATCATGGGGGACTTCATTATTCTGACAGCCTCTATCTGTCTAGCATAAATTGTGATGCCTACCTTGTTCACCACGAAACCTAGAAATTTGCCTAACGTTACACTGAATGCATATTTCTCAAGGTTCAACTTCATTTTGTTCTTCCGTAATATTATGAAAGCTACTTCCAGATGATCCAGATGATCTTTTTTCTTAGAACTCTTGACTAACATGTCATTTATATAAACCTCCATAATTGCTCTAATTTTCTCTTGGAACATGTGATTTACCAGACGTTGATATGTAGTCCCGACGTTTCTTAGACCGAAAGGCATCACTCTATAGCAAAACGTACCTCTAGGGGTAATGAAGACAGTTAATTCCTCATCTAGATGGTTCATCCATTTCTTATTGTACCCTTAATAGGCATCCATCATCGATAATAGCTCGTGCCCAGCAGCTGCGTCCACCATTTGGTCAATCTGAGGCATTAGGTAATAGTCCTTGGGGCATGCCAAATTAAGGTTGGTAAAGTCTACGCACATCCTCTATTTTCTATTCTTCTTCTTGACCAGTACTGGGTACTGGGTTGGCTAACCACTTTAGGTAGACCACCTCCCTTATATACCCTATTCTAAGCAGTCTTCGTACTTCAGACTCAATTACCTCTTTCTTCTCCGAACTGTACATTCTTCTCTTCTATTTTACTAGAGGATAAGACCTCGAGATATCGAGTCGGTGAACCTTCACCTCAAGGTTAATCCCCTTCATTTCTTCAGGTTCCCAAGCAAATACGTCCAGATTTCTTTCTAATAATTGCATGAGTTTATCTTCCTCAAGTTTGCTCAACAATGTGCCAATATTCAAGAGGCTAGAGAACTCTGGGATGTTCCCTAAAATCATCGATCTCCTGTGTTGAGCTGCTGACTCGAGTCAGTCCGTCAATCTGGGCTTTAACGATCTCCTATTCCTGAGTTAGACGGTTGATCTGTACCCCGATAGGTATCCGCTCTTGAGTTGAGTTATTGATCTGAGATGTGTTCTGTTACTAAGTTAGGCTATTGATTTGAGCTTTAGCGGGTTTTTGCTGTTGAGTTGGGTCGTTGATATGAGATCTACTGGACCTCCGCTCGTAGGTTGAGATTTTGATCTGAACTCTGATGGGTTTTTTTTTTCATTGTTACATGGTAGTCATCTTCCTATTCTAAGTCGTTGTTAAACATTACTTAGATATAGCTTGGATTCTTCAGATGGAGACCATTATCGTCCTTCATGTACTTAATAGATTGATAAAGTGTTGATGCTACGGCTCCCATTTCATGGAGCCAGGGTCATCCCACGATAGCATTGTATGAGTACGTGGAGTCCATTATGGGTAACTCAATGGCCATAGTCGATCTGTTTCCTTACTTGCTTATTGCGACGAGCAATGTGATCTTTCCCATTGGGGAGCTCAGGTCTCTATTAAAGCTTATAATCAACATCTGGGTTGACCCAATGTCGAAATCAGAAACACCATTTGGCTAATTATTTTAACGAAAATGATGTTGACTGAACCGCCTGTATCGACCAAAATCCATCGTACCTCAAAGCTATAAATCTAGAGCGTTATGACTAAAACGTCATCATCGAGACAAACCACATATGTGTTGTCCTTGTTGTCAAATGTTATCACTAGTCCAGCTTCGCTCGTCGACACCATTATTTTTCTGTTGTCTGGATCCTGTCTGGCCTTACAGGCCGTTCTCTTTTGTCTAAAATCTATTTTTCTAGCGAAGAGATTAACCGTATTTATCCGGGAACTGGCCTCAGGAATGTCGTTGGGGCTATCGTTCCGCATGTCGTAGGGAGTAGTGACGCGAACTACACTTGAAGCCTCCAAACATGTTCTAGTATCGATAGAGAGTGGGATCTCCTTTCCCTTTTTTAAATCTATTGCGCTTAACTAAAACTGCCTAATCTAGTCGGTGAACTTCTTTTTGTCCTTTTTCCTACAAACAACGCCAAATGATGTTGCCAAAAAATTCCTGGTACGTGTTACAGCTCCTCACATGCCAAAAACCAACGCAACTTGCAATTTGACCTGCAAAACTAGTTAGTTCTATGGGGGAGGACACCGGTGTGGTGTCGGCCAAGGAACCTCCTACATGAGAATAAGATCAGATTGCTCTAAGAGAGGATAAAAGATTTAGAGTACTATGAATGTAATATTGAGAGTTGTATTTTATGATACCTATCTTTCCTGTATATATTGGAGACGATTTTACTTATAACCATTATTCCCATGATCCTCTCTACGTTCCATACTTAATTTCAATGAATGTTGCCTATGCTCCCATCATGGGATGTTGCGTTAACCACGTTTATGCGTGGGGGAAGAGGGTAGGTGAGGCAACGATTATCGTTGACCTTCCATCCTTAGATTTGATACCCAGGCCTTTATTAAGAGGCTTTGTTTTGTGATGGGTCAACCCGTACATGCGGTTGGGCTTCATTAGTAGACCAGACACTCCATTTTTTTTGGCTATTAGAGTTGTCGGTGCATGATCAATTATTGTATCGCAAATCCACTCCTATCAGGTTGGATTCTATCCACTGAGCCGGGCTACCTTATTAACACCAGTTTCATAATTCACACGTGGAAATTTTTCCCACATCACAATCTACACCATTGAAATGTTTTGGGATTAAATTGAAATTTCAAGAGACTTTAATTTAATATTTAAAGAGACAAATTCTGAATTTAAGTTTTTAAGTAATTTTTTTTAGAAGTGTATAATTGTAAGAAAATGTAGTTACTATTGGTAATTGTTCTTGGTGCTTTGATTTTTCTTATGGTAATCATATTGTAGACACTGTATTTTATCCCACCCAAGCAGAAGGCACGTTTGAGAATAAAATGGAAATTCAAAAAAAATTGAAAAAATGGGGTCCATTCAAGATTTTCTAGAATTGTTGCAATTTAGGAAAACTTAGGGACTAAATAGAAAATTGTAAAAATAGAAAAAAATGAATTGTAAAATCAAAAGTTCAAATTAAGACTTCACAAAATTAATTAAGTCAAAAGGGTTTTTCCAATCAAAATTTTGGAGTCACAATTGGCACTATTGAAAAGTTTTGGGCCTAAATTAAACTTTCAAAAAACATTAATTAATATTTATAGGGATAAATTTTGATTTCATTTTTTTAATTATTGTTTTAAAGTGTTTAATTGTAAGAAAATAGAAATGGGAGCACCAATTGAGTTTTGGGAGGTTAAAGAAAACTTCAGGGTCAAAATTCGAAGTTTAAAAAAATTGTTTTTTGGACTAAATTATCAAATTGGTGGATATTCTCAAAATTATATCACTTCTTAATTAATTAATTTCAATCCCTAAGTGTCAATTTCAAGAAATCATATAGTTTGTGCAAATCTTTATTTTGACACTGAAACTTTATTATTTTATAAAATTCATCAAATTGGCAAGCAGTTTCATATCTTTTTTCACAAATAGGACATTCCAATCAAATGTTGGATGTTTTAATTTCACATTTTTCATTTCAATTTAATAGAAAATTTTCATTGAATTAAGAAAAATTGCCTTTAGAATCAAAATTGCTCATTCCTTACTAATGTAGCCAAAAATCTCCAGCAAACTTGCAAAACCAGAAAATACATAGGATGGCACCGGTGTGGTGTCAACCTAATAACCTTTGGCATAAGAATAAATTAGTCAGTTTTTGGTGTGAGCAAAAGATTTGTATTTGAATTAACATGATACATTTCTCTTTATAGGTCGCCTAGGTTATGACGGTTTGATATGGTTGAAGTAGTCTTCCCCATGATCCATTTCTATTTAGTTGGGAGTGGTTACGAACTCAGTGCAACATATGATTGTGGGGTTTGATTGGGTTATGTTCTTTGGCTTCCCACTTGTTGGATCCTGGATCACCAAATTGGACCATTGTCCTTAGCCTGGTCGCGTGTGAGCCTTTAGCCTCTTTATTGTGCTCGCCCAAGATGGCCTATGTGTAGACACTGCATTTTGTCATGCCTAGTTAGTACCAAATCGGAAGTACAGGATAAGAATCAAGTCAGTTAGACCAAAGCCAAGCAGGGATTTTCCTACATATCTCAGACAAGCTAAGAATCAGGTCAGATATAGTTCTAGCAGTTCTTTGTCCATTGGACGAAATAAGGAAAAATAAATATATGTAAAGAACGAAAAGTAAATATAGAATGTAAAGAACAAAAAGTAAATATGCAAATGACGAAAAGTAAATATCTAGTTCAAAGAACGGAAAATAAATATTGCATGCGAAGAACAGAAAGTAAATATTTCATGTAAAGGACAAAAAGTAAATATCGCATGCAAAAAATAGGAAAGCAAATATCACATGCAAAGAACCTGAAAGTAAACATAACATGCAAAGTACAGGTAAGTAAATATCGCATGCAAAGAACATGAAAGTAAATATCGTCTGCAAGGAATAGGAAAATAAACATCTCATGCAAAGAACAAGAAAGTAAATATTTCATGCAAAGAATAGGTAAGTATATATTGTAGATGAATCCTTTCCACGAAGGGTAAGGAACAAGGCTCTAAGAGCAACTCCAACCCAATAGCCAAAAGGCTAGGCAAATGGATTAACTACCACTTTGGCTCATGAAGAATGAAAATAACAACTCCAACCTACTAGCCATCATGGTATCCAAAATGCCTCTTCCTTTATACATGAGCTATATTTGGAGAGTTTCATATGTCTAGGCAAAAAATATTGGCTCCAAAAAAGTTACTTATTTTGGGTATTGGGTTATTTAATTTGGTTATCAAATAAAAATGAACTATTTGAATTAGATTAGTTTAGGTTATTTAATTAAAATATTTTATTTAATTATTTATTACTCAAGTTTTTTATATTATTTCATTTAATTATATCTCATTGTGTTTTTATTGTTCAATTTCTAATAATTAGAAAGTTAGTTAGTGTTATTTTTTTTTATATTCAATTTATGTATTGAGTTATTTGGTTTGGGCAAGTGTTTAAGTAGGTTTAGGAATATTTGGTTATTTAGTTGAAAATTTTAAATAAAAATTAATAAATAAAAAAATGGATAATATAAATGCCTATTTGGGTTGGAGTGATTTCTTGATTTTGGGTAGGCAAATTACTATTCAAGTAGGCAAATTACTATTTTACCTATTCTAAATGGCTCTCTTGCATTGGTGTTGCTCTAAAGAGGGTCAACGGATCCGTCCTAGAAAGGGTACATCGTAGCGTAAAGATGGAGCCTTCGGCTTCCTATATATCCTGGACATACCAAGAATCAAGTCAATGTAGATCCGAACAACCCAACCTTCTACGAGGTGGGAGTTGATAAGAACTAATAACCATTATCTTGCCTAATGAGTGGTTGAGGAAAAATTATGCCAATGCACCAAATTATGCCAATAACGAAATTATGCTAATATCCTAAATTATGCCAATATCTAGGTTAAGCTATGGAGGGAAATAAGGTCTCGATTAGAGAAGCTCATTTTCCTAAACACATCTCAGCCCTAAGCGAATGACGATGCAAGACGGTTCTCATAGAGAAATTGAATTATAGTCTGTCGTCATAGTCCAAGCCTGAGAACTTTGTGATAGCGATGATAAATACCTTTAACCCATCCCTATGATGATTGTGACGAGATATGAAATGTGTCCCAGTCGATGACTGGGGATGATTAACTGCGATAGAATATGCCACAGCCCAAGGCTAAGGGTAGTGGAGATAGGCTTTGTCTCGGGAGACCTAATCTTGTGAAATATACACCGGCTCATGCCGGGGTGCTAGTCGATAAAGTTAGACTTTTCAGGAAGTCGAACCTAGTGAAATACGCACCGACTCATGCTGGGGGTGATGGAAAATAAAGGCAAACTTCTCTTAGAAAAGTCGAACCTAATGAAGATATGCCCAATCTTGTGACCGAATGTGATAAAAAATGAAGTCATACTTCATTAGTCCTTCGGGAAAATTGAACCTGATGAAGTATGCCCCAGCTCATGGTCGGGAGTGATGAAAAATGAAGGTGGAATTCTCTCGGGGAAGTTGAACCTAGTAGAGGTATGCCCCGACTCATGTCAAGAATGATGAAAAACGAAGGTAGACTTCTCTCAAGGAAGTCAAACCTAATGGAGGTATGCCCCAACTTGTGACCAAAGGTGATGAAAAATGAAGTCATACTTCTTTCAGGGAAGTTAAAACTAATGAAGTATTCCCCAACTTGTGGTAGGGAGTGATGAAAAATGAAGGTAGACGTCTCTTGAGGAAGTTGAACCTAGTGAAGGTATGCCCTTACTCATGTCAGGGGTGAAGAAAAATGAAGGCAGACTTCTCTCAGGAAAGTAGAACTAATGGAGGTATGCCCCAGCTTGTGACCGGGGGTAATGTACTTCCTTCGGGAAAGTTGAACCTAATGAAGTATGCCCCAGCTCGTGGTCGGGGGTGCTAAAAATGAAGGCGGACTTCTCTTGAGAAAGTTAAACTTAATGAACTATGTCCCGACTCGTGGCCGGGGGTAATGAAAAATTAAGCATACTTCGTTCAGGAAGTTAACTATGTCCTGGCTCATGGCGGGGGGGTGATGAAAAATGAAGTCATACGTTTTTGGGGGAAGTTGA
Organism: Eucommia ulmoides; assembly: GCA_016647705.1. Classification (NCBI taxonomy): domain Eukaryota; kingdom Viridiplantae; phylum Streptophyta; class Magnoliopsida; order Garryales; family Eucommiaceae; genus Eucommia; species Eucommia ulmoides. The sequence goes on from CM028331.1 coordinate 22,033,100, forward strand.
CTTTTAATGAGATGGGCCCCGACTTTCCAACCGAGGTGTTTATAATGATTCTAGGATATCAATTCCTACTAAATAAAGTACCAGAAGGTTACCTTTTTCTTGCTGTGGCTATTGAATGAATTCCCTTTTGTTGCGAAAATCATACTTGCCTTTCTATGTTAAAAAAAAAAAAAAGAAAAAAAAAAAGAAAAAAGAGTTAGATAGAAATAAACTCTCGTCATTCTTATCTTCCCTCATCTAGCACTTAGTTGATTGCTTGTTGATGTCTTGGAAATGGATATGTTGTCCTATTTTTGTCCTTAAAAACTTATATGCTCTTGTACTTTTCTTCTTGTTGGATACTCTATCGTGACATGTGAATCGTTCTAAGGTCAAATATCTAGAGTTGTTGGGCGACAGGGATTCCCTGGTTTCTTGCTTTCCAATCGAAACTTACTAGGTGGGAAAATATTCACTACCACACCATAACTATTTTTGGATGACTCTTTGTTGTTATGTCTAGTTTCAAAATCGAGTGACTGGTGATTAGTAGCAGTGTTATTCCAAGATTTTCTCACTTTTGTTGGTCTGGTGATGGTATTGGGGTTCACTATTTTTTACAGGAAATTTATTGCCTGAATGTTTATGATCCTAATTTCTTTATCTCTTACTTTCCTTTTTGTCACTTCTATTCCTTTAATAGAATGTTGACGAGATCCATTTTTAGGTAGTATCAGTTATATGGTCCTTTCAATCAGGAGTGCATATTTAAATTTAAGTTATTATCTTTTGGTTAAAATGCTCATAGGGTTTTATCAGGTCTCATTATAATCTGAAAGACTCATACGTGATGAACCTACGTATGACAATAGGAACTACAAGAATGTCCCCAACTTATAGTTGGGGTTCTTATTAGTTGGATGACCGAAGCTTAGTAGGTTTTCTACGTTGATCGTCCTAAGAATATTTACTTGTGGCAAGGAGATTGGAAAAAATTTCCTAGGAAGGTCAAGGGACCATTCTAGGAAGAATTGTGCCCTAGTACAAGGCTAGGTACATGTCGTGAAATCGACACCTTTCTCTTTTTTTCCCCCGACCGGCCCCACTTGAATTTCCTAGGTATCTTGTTTTTTTTGTTTTTTGAAGAATCAAGTCATAACATAGTTCTGAACTCCTGACGATTCCGAGAGACACACACGTCTTAGGTCAATATAGTTATGTTCACTAACAACAATCACCTCCACCATGGCATTTTGCAGGAATGGATAGAGTCTCTTGCATGAGCGTTAGCTATGTAAGAACGACTAACAGTTTGATTGTTGGTCTGATAGAGTCCTTAAAGGATGCAATTCTTATTTTTTCTGCGGGAAGGTTGGTGTTTAAATTGTCTTATTTTTCCATGCTTGAGCTACTAAATGAGATGTATAGATGTAAATGTTATGCTAATGATGACGTGTTTATGCTAAATGATATGCGTGATTCTACATTCTATTATGAAATGCGACAATATTTCTTATATATGTTATGCAAGCCTTTACGAAAAATAATAATGCATGATGCTTTATGCAGTGTTTGGCTAAAAACACTTTTTGTTTTAATTTTTGAGAAGAGATGCCTAAAAAGTGCAGGATTTTCGTGATGACATCGCATAACGACCTTTTATGATATACAAACCTAAATGATAATACTTTGTGCAGATAAATGTAGTATTTTCTTTCTCTTCCCCCCCTTTTAGGCTATTGTGAATATCAAATGCTTGACTGAGGAGACTTTAGCTATTAGAACCTAAGCTTGATGATGTATGATGCTAATGATGCCAGAATGTTTTTCTAGGGAGTGCGGTGCCTATATGGAGGTGTCACCTAGTTTTTCCTTTCTTTCTTTTTTTTAATAATATTTCCATCTTACTTCCATTAGGTGCTTTTGTCTATCAACCATCTTCCTTAAATTCTTTTGTATTATCTCTGATATAGAAGATTATCGGTGTGTCTAAGAGGCTTACATCTTCTTTACTCTGACTTTATTGGAACTGAAGTTTGGATCTAGATCGAGATTGCCTTTTGGGAAGGTTATGTACAACTTTTGTTATAGGATGGAATAGTGGAGGGTTACTCCGTAGTTGAGTTCATGGTGTCTTGGAATGGATAAATCTATCTCAAGATAAGGATTCGGTTACCAAATTCAAACCTTTCACTATTGCTCTTGATAATTTTAGGATTCATCTCTTTCTTTTCCTCTGTTGTCTTAAGTTCATTTCCAACTCTTTTAAGGCATTATACCTATACATGATGTGCATATTTTTTTTCCATTTTCATGCAAGATCATTTTGGCTAGAGTATACTCAAGTAATCATATTCAAACATCCAAGCATCTTTCTGGTGGCCATGATTTTTATATCGAATTAATCTAGTTAATGATAAATATGATTTCAATAGTACTTTGGACCAAATATTTGCATTTATTTTGTTTAGAGAAGTTGTCTAGCTCAATTCCGTCTAGTTCTGATTATTGATCTTTTTTGAGATTGATAACAAGATTGCCTACAACCTGTATGCTTCCCGGGATTCTTGAGATATTCTAACTTTCTTCATCATGTCTTGGCATTGAAGGCGATCTTGAGCGAGCATGCCTGAGATGACTCAGAGGAGAAAATAATAGAGTAGAAAGACCCAGAGATAGACAAGGTGACTGGTCAAATAGAAGATTATCCTGAAAGTATTAAGAGAAAATTATTTTGTTTTTTTATATTATATATATATATATTTTTTACTCAGGCAGTTAACGTCTCGCACCTTTATAAATAGTCCATGTAGTGAATTTTGGGTAGTGATCCCAGTCCTGTTGGCCCAAGTTACTAGATATTGAGACACCCCTATGACTTAATCACTCTGACTAAGAAGAATGCTTGATTAACTAAAACCTTCGTGCGACCACTCAACGTTTAGAACTTTTCTAAGACTAGTCTTCTTTCTTTTCTTTTTTTCTTTTCTCAACACATACTTATTGGATAGTACATAACAGGTGATAAAAAGTAATTGACTCAATCGCAGGATCTCGAGATACGTTTTCCTTGTCTATGCTTGATTCTTCAATGTTGACTTCTCTCTTGTAGTGACTTCTTATCTTTAACTACCTTTTTTTGTTTTTCAGACCAAATAGGTCAAAAAAAAAAAAATACTCTCTTTCGTTTACCTGCCTTACTACTTTTTGAGAACTTTAGGTAAGGCTAGGTTTTGTAATTCTCATGAATGTTTGATGATTCTTTAGTTTTTGAAACACGACCCTGGCTGCTTGGATTATCCTTGAGATCATTGTACGGTTACCTTCCCCCTCTTAAGAATGTTTTTCAGGGCGAGGCCAAGCTTCACGATTACTTTCTTCTTCTCAGGGCTCCTTAATAGATGATGTTAGCTAAAGGTCCTTCTTTCAATGTCCATAATTCTTCTTAATATTAGCTACAAGCCTTCTCGTTTGATTCTTCATGGTTTTTCTTTCACAGCTCTCGATTTAGAACATATGTAACAACTCCACATCATGGTTGTTGGTTTTCTTTCTAACTTTCTCATTTTTTTTGTCAATATCTCACCATCATTTAGTTGAAACAAAATATTTCTTTTAATGTTAACTTTGGATGATGGTCCAATTTAGTATTGAAATCATATTATCATTACTTTGATCATTCGCGGTGTGCAAATTTCGAGAAACAAATTAATTACTTGAAAGCTAGATTATAAAAACTTGAGTTTACTTTAGATAAAATGAGCATGCATTCCTTGAAACATATAACTATTACATAGCCGTACAAGATAATACCTAATTCATTGAAAGGTACTTAAAAATTAAAGAAAAAGTAAAAGATAGATATTGCTCCCCCCCTCCCCCCCCTTTTTTAATTTCTCTTGATGGTTAAACTTCTCCTTGAGATGCTTATGATTCCTGCCTAGATGAGGTCTTTAACATGGTGCTTGAGGTGGTACCATTGGTCGGTATGATGGCCAATTCCTCTAGAGTGGTATTGGCAAAACCTGTGAGGGTTAAACCTTAGAGCTTGGAAATTTTTATGGTAAGGGGGAATTGGTGTTAGTAACTCCTATTTTAGGAATTCGTGAACATTTTTGGAAAGTGAAATAGGAAGTGGGGTAAACCGCTTCCGCTTTCGGGATGCTTGGGTTGGTTTGGGATTGTAGTGCATTGGGTTAGGGGTTTGTTATACTATGAACTATTGGGAATGATTAGGACTACTCATGTACAAGGGAGAGGGAATCGACTTATGTCTTGGGAACATAGGGGTTCCAAATAGTAGAGCCTTCTCTAGGTATTCACTATAAGGTTAGTGAATGAGTTTTGATTGTTCGATTATCTAGATGGATTGGTTTATGTGGACTATCTGGTTCTTTATCTTGGCAATTCCTTCTTAAATTTTTTCCTAATCAGTCGTCTCTTTTTCCTTGGGCACCATTTCCTGATTTATCACAGTAGTCTAGGTATCTGCTTATTTAACTTTATCTTGCTCATTAAACTTTTCTAGGTTATTGTCCTTCCATCGAGTAAAGTTGCTACTTGTCTTTTCCATTGAGTAGGTCTTTTAGCAAGTTCCTGTGGCGACCCATCCAATCCTTTATCACGCTAGGGGTATCTTCAGGCAGCGGTGACTGGTCTTCCTTTCTCACTTTTCATAATAGCGAGGTCAAGTTCATCCATCTCAAAGCCCATTTTATAGAAGCAATACTTCTTTGCCTTATAGCAAACGTGGTGGTGTTTAATTACTTTCAAGATAGGGAGAGATCGGTTCCATTTTATTGATCTTATGAGCAGATCTTAGATGGATTTTAGAAAAAGCTACCTAAAGCAAGTTTCCTTGAATTATTAAGTAATTAGAAACCTAGATCTTGGCTAATGAGATATAAGTGTTTCCTTATGCAAATTATCCTTATGCATGATTGTATTCTTGCCTATGTATGAATCCATATAAAGAGATGATTATGATCATGCAATATGTATACTATATTCAATCCTAAGAAGATGTATCTCTAGCTTGCAACTTTGGGATATGTTTGAAATACAAACCTTGACTCACCTTTGATGAAAGGGTCTTGAATTGGGTTAGACTTAAGTACACGTGATTAGGTAATTTTAAGTCTCTTCTTGTCCTAAACGTTAAGGGATACAACTATTTTGAATTAACACAACCATTCCAACGTGTGGGAAATAGTTCAAATTACAATCTCAATGATGCTCCTTCTTAGGACTAAATGGAAATCTTGTTTCCCACTTTTTCCATTATCAAACTCAAACTAGGTAAAGATTTTGGATTCGTCTGAAATGTTATTTCTTTGAGGATAAGTTTATTTTGATGGTCTGTTGGGAGAACATTAGATGGCATCAAAGTCTTATCTCAAGCAGAGCAAATTTTGAGTCTTAGTAGTCAGTTTTTGTTCTTTATGTCCGTGTAAACCCTAAAGGGTTGTCGTTTTGTACATTTCTTTAACTATTTTTTATTGAGAAATAGTATTTTGATTACTCCATTCTATCTTATGATATCTCTTAGCCCAATAAGTCATGGCACATACAACATAGGACTTCTCTATTTATTCTTTGTGATATGTTCATTATCATTTGGATAACTGATAGGTGAAATTTATCTATCTATTTCCAAACTGAAGTTGGCAGTTTTCGAGTATTCTCGTCATGTTTTATTATGTTTTAATTTGTTTTTATTTGTTTTTGTTCAAAGCAGGAATTAGGAGCCAAAATTGTCAAAAAAACAAGCAAATTGGTTGGAAGACGATGGAGGAATGTTGAAAAAATCATCACTGCAGCTTCACCGGCGGTGAAATATCAAGTTTCTTCCTATCCACCGCTGCAGTAGTGGCTCTCACCGCTACAATGATGAAAGGGCAAAACAACCACTGATTTCCCACCGCTGCAACGGTGAACCTACCGACATCCCCACCACTGCAGCAGTGAAGCCCCTGTTGTAAAGTGTTTTTTTAGATATTTTGTTAGATATTTTGGCCCCAATTCTCTTTTCTTTCATTCCCAACCATTTTGAGAACACATTGGGACATTTGTGGGAAGGTTTTGAGAGCTCCAAACCCTATCAACCAAGAGAAGATCACAAAGCTAAGAGGAGGAAACAATCTCAGAGCAATTTTAGCGTTAGTTCTTCGGATAACAACTAGTCTTCTTGTTTCTCTCTTTATTTCTTAGTTTTGGTTGATAGTTTTGTATATTTTTAGCTTTTATATTGTTGTATATGTGGTTATGACCATGAGAAACTAAACATATATTGTCTAGGGAGCGATTCGTGTATGGAAACGTCGTTTGTTTAATCTTTGTTTCATTATCGGCTGTTCTTGCCTATTCGATTGTGTTTACCGTTCTTCCACTTTTATATGCTTGTTAAGATATATTGAGAATACGGGGTTTGACACTTGGGAGAGTTAACCCCGGATTCGAATTAGGGTTTAAACACAACATGATGATCTAATGACCCGGGAGGGCGTTAGAAAGTTTGCAATCCATGAGGTTGGGACGAGACTCATGTGACCAAGTGTCGTATAGACGCTAGATGGGGACGTCGGTGTTAATGCAAAGTCACATATTCATTCACTTTACACTCGGGAGAGATAGTGAGTGAAATTTCGATACCTAGATTGTCGGATAGTGTGAATGTCATTATTGTAAACTTGATTGAATCGAATGTGTTTAAGTGAACGAAGTTAATCCCTAGACAATTTATTCCCTTAAACGTCAATATTAGTATATTAGTTTAATTAACTTAGTTTAGTATATTATATTAACAAAAACTATAAATTGAGTCACCTAGATAAAGTTAGGTTATGACAATCGCGGTACTCAACGACCATCTAATCCAATCCCTGTGGATACGACAACCCCTACTCTTCCCATTATACTAAAACGTGACCCATATACTTGAGATGCAAGTAGCGACGTAATATTCCGCTACCAATAAGATCCATACTTTGAACAAAACTATGGTAGGAAAATAGAGAATTCCTAGGTTGGCTATTTCCAGGCTTTATTGTTTCTAGAGATTTCTAGTGTATAGTTTCAGGCTATGAAAGATAAAACAAGATAAAATCAATATATATATATATCTCCAATCCTATGTAGTGTCCTAAAAATCAGGATTTTGACACCATTCTGTCATAGGCTCACTATATGGGGCTCACGATTTTTTCTTCTAACGCATTATAAAATGGTTCGGCTCCTAGATCTTCAAACTTCCGGCGTCCTGAGGAAACATCCATTGTTGGTTGGTGATCCAAGCAAGGCGAGTTTCGAGGCTAGATCCTGGTGGATGAACCGCATAGCCTAGCCCCTACAAACTCCTTATTCTAGTTTTACAGGGTGTTTGAAGCTTAAAATCAGTGAGCAAACCGATGGATTTTAACCTCTATTGTTAGCCTCCTAATGAGGTCTATGACTTGGGTACACAAAGTTGATGTAGATGGAATGGATGCTCATGCCTTGGACAGAATCGCAACGAAATATATATGTACAAAAAGCAGTAAATAAATGAAATATGTAAAGTAAAATGCAAAATTTAAAGGATAGAAATTTAAAGATTGAATTTAAAGTAGAAGTAAATAAGAATATGAGGCAGTAATTTAAAGTAGGAAATAGATATGCTTACATACTTATGCATGAAAAATGACAGAAGAATTTTTTTTGGCTAAGGAAAAATACATTATTTAACCAACTAAATGACACAAACTTCTTGGACTTGAGTTTGATTTAAAACTACTTAGACACCACTAGGATTGACCTTCATTAAGTCCCCAATGGAGTCGCCAACTGATGCGCCCCGAATTGTTCATGAATAACAACACCAACCTAGCATCGATATAATATCTGAAATCCCGTCCATTTAAAAAAATAAATTTATCCTTTAAAAAATACTTTTGGATAAACTTTAATTTTGAAAACATTTTAAGAAAACAAGCTCAAGGGGTTTTTCTATGTGTCAATTTTGAACTAATTTACTTGGGCCAAAGTTTTATAATAAACTTGGAGTTGCATTGGCCAAAATTTGACTTACAAGGTCTTTAACTAGAGTATTATTTAAGCTCAGGGATTGGTTATGCTCGGGTGTTAGGCACCCCAAGACATCCGTTCAAAAATCAAGTTTTATTTTATTTGTTTGGTTAAGACAATCTCTTTCCCTGCTTTTATTTATTTATGTTATGGTATGAAGTGAAAGTAATAAACATATAAGTAAAAAAATAAAACATATAAAATAAAACAAGTAAATAAAAAACAACGAATGTCCTCCTATTAAACCACCTATCGATTATGGAAGAATCGACAAGTTTAGTCTCGGGGGGAGGGGCGATTGATTTTTAGTTTATGCTATGATGGAAAAAACTTACGTATGAAAAAAAAAAAATGAATGAAGAAGTCCTTTCCATTAAGGCAAATTTTTTATAAAACAAGATGTTTCCTTAAGAAAACAATCAAAGTCTGAAAAGACATTTTTGTTGGTTTTACTAGTGAAGAAAGGTAATAAAACAAATTTGAATAAAGAAAACATTTTTGGTTTTAAAAAAAAAATCATTTTAAAGAAAACAAAGGTTTCGTTTCTTATGAAGACAACTTTGAAAGAAAAAAAAATCTTTATTTGCGAATAAAACATTTTGAGCAAAAAAGAGTTTTTTTTTTTTATATGAAAAAAGAACAAAACAAAGTTGTTTTTAAACAAATGGAAGAAAAAAAAAAAGAGTTTTCAAAAAAAAGAAAAAAAAATATTAAAAAAATTTGGTCTTCTTATGAAGAAGACATTTTAAGGAAAAATATTTTTAAGAGAAAAACTTCTAGTCTTTTTAAGAGAAAACATATTTTATGAAAAATCATTTTTTAGAAAAAAAATACTTTTAAGTAAAGAAAATATTTTAAGAAAAAAAATATTTTCTTTTCAAAGAAGAAAAATCATTTTTCAGGTGAAATAGAAATTTAAACTTTTATCAAAGAAATTTTTTAGAAAAAATTATTTTTTTTATTTTCTTAGGTGAAGAAAACATTTCTTTTGAAAAACTTTGTTTTAATGGAAAGAACTTTTAGGGAAGAAAACAAGAACATTTGTTTGGAATTCTCATTGTTTTGGAAGAAAAGCAAAGAGACTTGCTTTTTTCATTCTTTGAAAACAAATTTATACATGTATTTTTGTCATGATATCCTTAATTATAACCACTTGGGGGAAGAATTTTCCTTAACCCTCATTTAAATGGGAAACTTAAAAAAATACAAAAAATGTAAAGCGGGGAAAGGCGCCGAGCAATAAAGTAAATGACAGAAAAGTAAATACAAAAAAATAAATGCGCAGAAAGGCATAAAACGGAAACGTAAATGACGTAAAAGTAAATACAAGAAAGTAAATTTGTTTTTGCATTCTCGGAGAACGGTTTGTATTCTTTCGAGCTTTGACCTTTTTTTTCTTTTTTGTCTTTCTTTTGGAAAAAAAGAAAAAATATAAGGGTGTTTTGAGAACTTACCTTGCTTCTATGAAAGATAACTCTTTTTTCATTTCCCTTCTTCTTCTTCTTTCTTTTTTGTTTTGTCTTTTTTATCTCTATTTTTTTTTTTTTGGTAGAGTTTCTTAGACTTCTAAACTATTTTTCTAATATTTTGTGAGAGTTTTTTTAGAGTGAGAAAATCCTCTTGGCATGTAGAGAGAGAGAGCATGCAAGCAAGAATGTGTAAATTAGCAATGAAAAGTGGAAGAAGGCCACCCCTATTTATAGGGGTGGCAACCTGTGCACTCCTCAGGGTGCGCACCGTGGGGAGTGCACGAGCCTCCCTGCTACAACTTGGGTTAACATTTTTTGATGGGGAGCTACCCCTATTTCGGGAATTATACTCTTGAGCCCTCCTATTTTGGGTATTGAGTGTAAGATCTTGGTTTTTTATAGAATAAAGTTACACCACTTACGGAAATGGCTTGGGGGACTTCCTAAGATGGCAAGGGCACTCTAATTTTAGGGTCCAATGCTCCAGGTTCTTCCCAGGAGGTGCGCATTAAGTGATTTTTGTGTTTTAGGCATTTGTTTGTCAATTATATGCAAAAAAAATTTCTTGAAATTGAAATGAAAAAAGTGACATTATACCTATCCAAATTAGTATTGGAAAGTCCAATATCGGAAAATAAAATGTTTTTGGCCATTTAAACGGGCTAAAAATGCATTGTTTGGGCTAAAATACAAAGTAGTTGGAATTGGTGAAATTTCTTAAAATTAATGGGTGAGAAACAAAAGTAACTATATTCAAAGTGATATTCTATGAAAATACACTTTCAATTTAATCAATTTAGTCCCCAAGTAATTTTTAAAAATTTCGATTTTAGCCCAAAACTTTATTTCTTTTTCAAATCATTAAGTATAAACTAACTACATGAATCTATGGTGTGAATTTGTTCCTTTAAATGTAGTTTAGAGTTCAACGAAAATTATGCTTTAGACCTGACACTTTTACCAAAATAAAAAATTGGCAGGACAAAATATTATATCTATATACGTCCTCCGACGATGAATCACAGGATGCTCCAAAAAAAAAGGTAAAATAGATTTCATGCAACGAAGCAATTATGTCTATTATGTCCATTATTGGTGATTTCACTCTATTTCCAACTACTACAACACGAACAGTATTTAGACAAACATATTATGACCATTTCATGCTAAAATCGAAAAATAAAATACATTTGGTTTTAAGCATTATAGTAGTCACATGTAAGTACTATAACACGATTACTATATATTTTGTACAACATGTATGTAAATATTTGTTACATATATCTAATACCACACGATTCACTCAAAAATAGTAAGTGATATTTGTTAGATGTACCTAACATTAAACACTTCACTTGAACTTGTGCGTAATAGTTGTTAGATGTAACAATATTAAACGGTTTCCTCCTAAAACTCCTGATATATACATTGTTATCTCATTTTGTTTTGTGAAAAAACATATGTACATGAATAATATTAATAATTTGATATTAAATCCTAGAGGTACAGGTGATTCTAGTTTTTTCCTACATAAAAATAGTTAGTGTAACTAATATTATAAAGGTGCCCTGCAGTTATGCACATGCATTGTATTCAAAAATGTGCATAACATAGTTACATATAATTTGTAGTTATGTATCTAATATATTGGAGACATATAAGTGGAATTTGAAAACAAGAATACATTTAGTAGCATGTGTCTAACATATTGGAGACATGTAACTAAAAAATTTGCAAACATGAACACATTTAGTAACTATTTAGTAGAATGTATCTAATATATTGGAAACATCAAATTAAAAAAAAATATAATTTATTTTCAAGTTTTGACACGTATATGATTCTTTATAACTTTCTTAAACATGCATTGTTTTCTTTTTTTTTTTCCAAATAAAAATAGTTAATACATGTAACTTGTGTTAACAAACACCTTGTATTTATGTAAAACATCTATGTGTTAGATTTTGTTTATGAATTTTAATTGTTATGCAAATATCTATGTGCTACATTTTGTTTGTGAATTCTAGTAGATTGTCTTATATTAACTCTATTACCTAGTCATTTGTAGTTTGTACTAATAAAAGTAACTTATTTGATATAGATCCAAGAAAGGGAAAAGTTCCATCAGATGATGTGGGAGACTCAGAAAATGTTGTTGTGATATCATCACTGCAAGAAAGGTTAAAAAGTAGTTGTCATTTCATATCGTCGTTCAATCAAACGATTGATCTATTGAGTGAGTTTAAAGATACAAAAAGAACATAGGTAGTATTTAGCCAAAACACCATTTTGGCATACATTTAGGGCTCTTCTCGACAAAGATGCAACATCATAGCAATGTAGATAGAAGGATCATCTAATTAGTAAAATAATATCTCATTTCAATCCTTACAAGAAGGCATCCAAAATTGGCGGCAAGTACATTAGATTAAATCCATGTGACATATGACTAATTTTTGGCATCAAGTCTAGGATAGAAATCGTGAATAGCAATTATGGAACAAGAGGGTCATCACAATTTATGTAGAGGAACAATCTGGAACATTTGCCAAAATTTACTATTCAAATGATAAAATAATTTGCTAAAAAGGTTGTTAAGTAAGATAATGACATAAATCACTAATCTAGTTCCACTTCTATACATATATATATTTGCGACCTATTTTTATGCAAACAAGGGGCAGTTCATTTCATATAGACTCTTGAAGCACATCGAAGACATTGATAGCACGATTTCGTATGCTTGACTTGAGCCAATCTACCAAAACCTAATGGCAACTATTCAATCAGATTTCAATAATCCAGGAGCGATCAGAGGATGCGTCATGGCCTTCCCTGTAAGCATATATTCTAAAATACTTAAATAGTTTACGTATACTACAAATATTATTGCATTACAACAAAAATTCATTTTCATAAAAAAAAAATGCAGTATTGGTGGAGCAAGCATACGACTATCCAAAAACCCATTGCAAGGAAGACAAAGGCGATTCCACGATTCACAAAGTGGAATCTGAAAAGTGTAAACAAGAAATTGAAGCATTCTGGATTATCCAATGTCAACCAAATCAAGTATTGGTTTATTGTTGTCTCATATTTCGTCCATTCTAACTCAACACATAAATACAATTAGTATAGTGTATCTCACATATTGGAGACATTTAACTTTAATTAGAAAACATGAATACAATTATTAGAATGAATCTAACATGTTGCAAACATGTAACTAAAAGTTTGAAAAAACACCAATATATTTAGTAGAGTGTATCTAATATATTGCAGACATATAGAATGTAACTAAACGTTTTTTTTTTTCCAAAAACATTAATATATTTTGTAGAATGTATCTAAAATACTATAGACATGGAACTAAAGTTGGAAAATGAAGATTATATAGAACATTGGTAACATATTACAAACACCCAAAACAAAAAAAAAAAAAAAAAAAAAAAAAAAAAAAAACAAAAGAAAAAAAAAAGGCAAAATGTAATATTCATCATTTAATTACAGGTTTTGACAATTGACATATGTGAGAAATTAAGTGAAATTCGCAAAGGAATTTGCAGGCCAATTGAAAGAAAAACTGTTGAATATGATCTAAGATAATAAAAGACAATACCGGAAAGCAAACAAAAAGAGAGAAAATAGTTGTTGAAGTTGGTTTGGAAAAAGAAAAGAAAAAATTGAAAAAAACAAGTTATGTACCAGTGACAGCAGACAAACCCAATTTGATTTGACAATTTCTGATCTCGACTGTTGATCACCAAGAATAAATAGAGAAAAGGAAGAACTCAAGAAGAAAGTCCTAAATCTCATGGTTGAGAATGAAGAGATAAAAAAGAACAAATTCTCAATCTTGCAAAAGAATTGAAGAGATGACTAGAATAGTTGAAGTTTTCGTTGAAAAACAGGAGAAGTTGGAGAAAGAAGTCACCGAGTTAAGTGATAGGAGTAAATTATTTAATTATTCCCAAGCTGGTTTTGGTAGTTTTTGAGTATTTTTATAGCGTTTTTATATGTTTTAATACGTTTTTATTCTTTTTGTTATAAATTAGGTATTTGGGGTAAAAAAAAGGACTAAAAAGGGTTTTAAACGATCATATCGGAGCAAGAACGGTGGGAAAAGAACTAAAAGGCAAACTTTCAGCATCAACAGGCCACCGCTACAGCAGTGAACCCATCGCTGCAGCGGTCAAAGTACAGAGAGTTACCTAAACTCTCTACATTTCTACCGTTGTAGATGTCACTCTGTAGATATTTTGAATCCTATAAATATCATACCTATTCTCCCCAAACGAGAGTTGACGTTTTCAGGAGTCTTGATAGCTCCAAGGCCATTCGACCAATAGAAGATCACAACGCGAAGAAGGAGGAGGCGTTCTCGGAGCGGGTTTTGCGACGGATCTTCGGATAACGGTTAGTCTCCACGTTTCTCTCTTTGTCTCTTAGATTAAGTTGAATGTTTATATATGTTTAGCTTGTATTTAGTTGTATTTAGGGTTACGGCCATGTGTAACTAAACATATATTATATAAGGTTTGATGTACTTTATGAAAACGTTGTGTATATAAAATCGATGTTTTGTTAATGGTTGTTCATGCTTATCAAATTTTGTTTTCCATTATTCCATGTTTATATCCTTGTTATGAAATATTGAGAATACGGAGTTTGACACTCGGAAGAGGTAACCCCGAATTCGAACTAGGGTTTAAACACATCGTGACGATCTAATAACCTGGGCCGGAGTTAGAAAGTGTTCAATATGTGAGGTTGGGGCAAGACTCATGTGACCAAGTATCGTATAGATGCTCGAGGGGGACTTCAACTTTGACGCGAAGTCACATATTCATTCACTTTACACTCGGAGAGGTAGTGAATGAGATTTCGATACCAAGATTGTCGAATAGGATGAACGCCATTAATGTAAATTAGATTGAAACAAACACATTTAAATGGACGAGATTAATCCCTAGACAATAATGTTTCCTAAACGCCATACTAGTATATTAGTATAATTAGTTTAATTAACTTAGTATTAGTATATTTTATTATAAAAACTACATTTTTATTGCCTAGATAAAATTAGGTTATGATAATCGCGGTACTTGAGAGTTGTAAAATACCTATCTACTTCTAAGATGGATTTGATAGTTTTTGAGTGAATTAGTTATATTTAATTATGTTTTTGTTAGTTTTTATGTAATTCAGGTGTAGGGACACAAACAAGTGATAAACGAGCGAAAACGGTGGGAAAATGGTAAAGAAAAGATGAAGAAACGGGGTTTCATGATCATACAAATCACTGCCGCAGCAAAGAATCCACCGTCGCGGCGGTGAGAATGCAGAGAGGGCTGTTTTGAGCATAAAGACTCATGGCCGCGGCCGTGATCCCATCGCCGCGGCCGTGAAAGATTAGGATGTAACCAACTTAGCCCACCACCAAGGCCATGATCCCTTCGTCGCAGCCATGACCTCTGCACATGAATTAGATATTTTTTAGATATTTTGAAACTTTGTGCCTATTAATACCTAATCTCCAACTTACCTTAAGACAACTTGGATCATAGAACGTCCCTAACCCTAGGAGATTGATCCTTGACCATTCTTGAAGAAGATATTCGTCATCCGGAGAAAAGGATACATCGGCGGATCGGTCTTTGGCGATAGTGGATCACTCCACTTTAAGATTTGATCTTTCTCTCTTTGTTTCTATCTTTGTAATTTAATGTTTTATTGTGAATGATGTTGAATATCTCTTGGTTTAATGTTTCAATGGCCAATATCATGTTAGATTAGATAAATATTAGCTAGGGATCGGTGTAGTTGTGTAAATACTAGTTTGATGGAATATACGTTTTCTTAACGGTTGTTTGTGTTTAAATCCGATTGTGTTCATCATTTTATGACGACGTTAATATGCTTGTTAAGGTATTAGGGTTGGATTTTAGAATCTAGGGTTTGACGCTCAGAAAAGGTAACCCTGGATTCGGACTAGGGTAAACACATCGTTACGACCTAACGACCCGGGAGGGCGTTAGTTAGTGTGCAATCGATAACGTTGGGGCAAGACTCACATGGCCTAGAGTCATTAATATATTGAGAGGGACCTCTTTGTTGACACGAAATCGCGTATTCCCCCGTCTTACACTCGAAAGAGGTGGCGAAGGAGTTTTAGAACCGAGATTGTCGGATACCATAACTTCCATTATTGTTAGCTAAAATGAAATCAAACGTGTATTAAGTGAAAGAAATGAGTCCCTGGGTAATCAACTTAGTTAGGATTAACCCACTAATTGTAGTTTAACTTAGTTTAATTAGATTAATTTTAAAACAATTCTTTAACCGTCTAGATAATAGAAGACTATGCCAATCGCGATACTCAATTATTCAACCCATCCCTGTGGGAACGATATCCGATCTTCAAAGATCCACTATATTAACACTTTGATCTCGTACACTTGCGAGTAGTCATATACGCGAAGGATAGTAGAATCTTTTGGTGTACAAGTTTTTGGCGCCGTTGCCGGGGGCGGTGTTGAATTGGTTGATATTGCGACTAAGTAGTTGAATGTTAATCTAGATAATTCTTTTGTGTTTATTTAGTTTATGTTAATGGTGTTCAGGTATCCGATAATCTCGATTCGTAGGCTCACTCTCCACCTCTCCCGAGTATAAGACGAGTGAATACATGACTTTGCGTCAATGAAGAAGTCCCCCTCAATGTCTTAACGACACTAGGTCACCTGAGTCTCGCACCCAACGTCTTTAATTGCATACTTTCTAACGCCCTCCCAGGTCGTTAGATTGTCGTGTTGTGTTTACCCTAGTCCGAATCCGGAGTTACCTCTCTCTAGTGTCAAACCTCATATTTTCTAATTATCTAAACAAGCATAATAGCATAACAACACGACAAACACAATTGAAATTATTATAAAACACACAGTAACGAAACACCAAAATCGAAATAACCACATATTTATAAATGTATTGTTAATCCCTAAACAATCCACGTTTAGTTAGCGGCCATAACCATATTTACAATAAGAATGAGCTAAACATGCTCAACAAATACCTAAGTTAAAGAAATAAAATAGAAAACAAAAGAACGTAGCCAAGTCCGAAGATTATGTCGTAGAACGATCACTTCCTTCCTCAACATCTCCCCTTTCGGATTGTGAGCTCTCCCTCCAAAACACTCCAAAATATGCCCTAATGGCTTTCCTAAGTGTTCTTCACGAAAATGGAGAGGCGAGGAAGGATAAGGGCCAACAAATATCCTAAAATATCTAAAAAACACTTTACAGGTGAAAGGTAACCGCCTAGAGGGTGGAATTTCCACCTAGTCGGTGCAATAACAGTGAATTTATGCTTGATTCTACACTTTTACCACCTAAGCGGTGACATATTTGTTGTTTTCGCTGTAACTTCTTTGTCCGAACTCTGATTGAGGTGATTCATTTTTGTTATTTTGTTTACTTATTTCGTTAGTTGTGATCAAGTAGTGCGTGCAATGTAGAAGAAGTTTGGACTTCTTTTTTCTTGATCCTGAGATTGAGTACATTGAATACGATAAGGAGAGAGAAGAAACTAACTTCAAACCAATGAATCGTGATCCAACGGAGAATTCTAACCCTAATTCCTTGTCCATGGGGAATTTCTGGTGAAAAATGCTCAACCATGCAAGAAGGTGTTATACACTGCATCCAATCTTTGTAAGCAGTACTTAATGGCATACCTAAAGCCGGCACTCCTTTTGCGGATGATCCAGACCTTTTCGGATCAA
The DNA here is from genome assembly GCA_016647705.1 of Eucommia ulmoides. NCBI lineage: Eukaryota > Viridiplantae > Streptophyta > Magnoliopsida > Garryales > Eucommiaceae > Eucommia > Eucommia ulmoides. The sequence continues at coordinate 22,050,392 of CM028331.1, forward strand.
GTAAATTTCCCTTCGGTTCATTTGAATTGGAAGGTGAAAATAGAGGGTCAAGTGCTTTATCGGAAATGAAAAAACGAGTCCCTCTTTGATTTTTTATCACGTAATTTGCTAAGTCCAGCTAGGGACCGTAAATCCAGCGCATTTTTTGATTTGAAACACATTATTTTTTTATATGAAAATGAGGACAAGAATTCACCCGATTTTAACTATTATTTAATTCTTTTTGGAGGTCGGAATAGTCTCGGAGCGAGTTTGGAGGTGTATCTAGGAGTTTGGATAGTTGGGGTTGTGTTTTGTACTTAAAATCATTGAAATAGCGAAATGGAAATGAGTAGTGAGGAGTTTTGTTGAGGAAAATGAAGAAAAATCAACAAAAGCCCACCGCCACGGTGAAAAATCCCACTGTCGCGGCGGGGAAACTTTAGGATGGGCTCTTTTTCAGCAAAATGTCTCATGGTTGCGGCGCGGAATCCAACACCGTGGCGATGGAATGTCAGTAGCTAATATAAGAAAAGGCATTTCCAGCGCCGCGGCGATGACCCCATCGCCCTGGCGGTGACACACCTGTTCAAATTAAAACAGAAATGCTATTTCAAAGCCAAACTTCACCCCCCCTTCTTTCTAAAACGTAAATCCCTCTCAACCCAACCGCTCCAAACCATTTTAAACCCTTTTAATCATCCTTCCATTGGCCAAAATAGTGATTTCCACCACAAATCACCCTCCAAGAATTGGATTTTCACCCCCATTTCGAAATTTTAGGGTTTTTGCCGTGAACGGTGATATTTCCTCATTTTTCTTCGATTTGACCGTAATTTATCAACAAGTAAGTTTCTTTTACCTTACATTTTGTCTATTTGTTGAGATTATTGGTTGGTTTGTTTGATTATGTTGAAAATCATTTGATTTTGAAGTTTTGCCCTAAACCCCTTAAACCCTATTTTCACAATTTCAAATTTCTTTGGGATTTTGGTTTGATTCTTGGTGATAAACATGTTTAAATGGATTGGTTAAGTGTGTGAACCAAGATAGAATGCTAAATTGTTAGTATTTTGTTGAAATCATTGCAATAGGTGTATGTGTATTGAAATTTGAACTTGTTCTTGATAGTATTGTTTCCATGGTTGTTTTTCATTGTGCGTATATGATTGGGTTTGTCTTGTTTGTGAATATAATTGCTAGGAACCATGCCAAAGAAGGTGGCTACGAAAAGGGCACGTGGAGAAGGGTCGGGGTCAGCCCCTAACTTTGATTCCACCAAATTTGTTTCGAAAGCAACTGAAGCACATTACCATAAGCATGAGTTCATTAGGCCGTGCATAAAGCAGCGCGCATTCAGGCCAATCGCAAGTCTACCGGACAAATTTCAAGATGTCATTAAAGGCCAGGGATGGGAATACTTTTGTCAATCGCCTCACCTCGGAGAAATTTCTATAGTCCGGGAGTTCTAGGCAAATGCCACTAAAGCTCAACAGAACCGGACAAAGGTCCGAGGCAAGATTATTCTATTTAGTCTTGAACAATTGAATGAAGTATTGGGAGTGGGACCACTGCAGCCTTTTTAAGAGCCATATCTGGGGTATACGCCAAGTATGAAGGACATAATCCGAGCCCTTACTACAGGCAATGTCTAATGGACAATTAAAGGGCCGGATCAAGCTAATTTTCCCTCTAGATTTCTAAAGCCGGTGCCGAAGATATGGCACCACTTCATCTGTGGTAGCCTGATCCCAACCTCTCACGTTTCAGACGTGTCAAAGGAGCGGGCTATTGTGCTACATTCCATTCAGCGAGAAAAATTGCTCGACGTCTGATCTCACATATATTCTTTAATTCTACATACTATGGGGATAACTAAAGGAGGCTTACCCTTTTCGAACTTAATCACGGAGTTGTGTCAGCGAGCCGAGGTAGTGATCCATGGGGATAGTCTATTTTCTCCAATCAATCCCCTAGATGTGGCCATTATTGCAAGGATGTGGAAGGGGAACGCTCAAGACCAGGGCGAGGGAGAAGTTGAAGAAGAAGCTGAGCATGCAAGAGACGAGGTAGGGCCTTCTGAGGCCTTAATTCCCAAGGCACCAAGACAGGCCCGATTCGACGGGGAGCGAGTTTATCAAGAACTCCAGAATCTTCGACTAGGGCAACATGAGCTATGGACATACCAAGATCAGTTCGGGCACTATCAAGATCAAGTCGACTGACTTATTTGCAAGGGCCTTGGCATCGAAATGCATACTTTTCTGATTGTGCCACAGGTGCCGCAGCACCTTTTGCAACACCCATATTTTTCTTTCCGACGAGATAATGGTAGTGATGACCCCTTTTCAGCTGGACAGTAGGGAATGAGACTTCTACGTCTTATTCCCTAGGTATGTGTTCAACCCATTTTGTTTTCATAAATGTTGTATGTTTATTGGGTTCGCTGCTAGGCAGTATGGACATTGCTATATTTAAGTTTGGGGGAGAGTTCATTCATTTTTGTGTTTTTGTAGAAGAAGGATGAACCATTAATTTTTTTGAACAAAATGAAATTTTTTTTGATGTATAGAAGGATATTTATGTATGTATTTGATTGTTTTAATGTATGTTTTAGTTTTTAGTTTAGTTTAATTTTTGTTTTTGCATGTGTAGTGTTAGATTAATTAATGTATGTTAGTATTAGACTTAGTTTAGAATTGTGTATATATAAAGTTGTATTTGCATGTTTAGTTGTTGAGTTCATTTGGGCCAATTCTCGATGATGAGAATTGTCCCTTAATTACATATTGAGGTCGGGGTAATGCCTTCCATGTGGGTTTTGTGTGCTTAACATGTCGATTGGGTAAAAATTATCTCAATTCGAAAATCGCACAACATTCGGACTAAATGTATAATAATCTGAACAATTAGACGCCGATTATTCAATATAAAATTCATGACAAAAATGAGGAATCTAGAACTTGATTTGGGAGAACCTTGAGGCGAAATCCTAGGTAAGGTAATTCCGGAGACGTGATTTAGGCCATCATTTTTTTGCTTGAACTGTTGTAGCTAACCTAAAAAATTTCATCCCTTATTTTCCCTGTCGAAGCCGATAACGTAATCAATTCTGAAAATGTTCAAATACTCTTTTCATTAAAATTTTTCCTAAACCAATTTCGCTAAGCCTAATTTTCAAATTGAGTGAAATCAAGTGAGCGGTCAGGTTTCAGATGAATTTTTATTGATTCGGTATTAGTGTATTCACTTGTTACTTTCGTGTTTCTTTTTGCACGCTCCCAAATTAAGTTTGGGGGTGTATTTCTATCGTTTTTTTCTTTGAATATTCCTAAATTTTATAAATTCGAATAAGTTTGGGGGTGTGTTTCTCTAACTTCTTTTTGCACACCCCTAAAACTGTTTCATTTCGAATTCATTTAGGAAAAAAAAAACTATAAATATTTAGTTTTCATTTTCTTTTCTTTCGACAATAGAATACAAAGATCTTTAATTCCTATAAAGAATTATGTTTTACATATATTGGGTTGTGAGAGAGGATAGCGACAAGTGATTTTACCTTAGGTATCGATCAATTAAACCGATTATCTATTTTCAATTCCAGTGATACCCGTGGTCATTCTCCAAAGTCAAACTAAGATCTATTGATCTCTGTGAATATCCGAACCTACATTAGTGGATAGTCGAGCTCAATCAAGCGTATGGTTTTCTTGAATCCTTAAACAGTATAATTTTGCATTTCTTTCAACAAGATTCCGAGCCATTTTATTGTGCTTGGGATCGATACAAGGAGTTATTGTTCCGGTTTTCAAATTATCGTTTCCCAAGGGAGTGTCAACTACTGAACTTCCTCGATGGGTTATTAGCCGCAACCAGAACGTGGGTTGAAAGAGAAAACGGTACCACCTCTTTTGACTAATTAACCGTGAATGAAGCCTATTGGTCGTTGGAAGACATGGCCGGTTATGATTATCACTGTTGGAATTATTCAAGAAGCCACCAAAGCTTGGGGGTTAGTTTCACCACCACGCCGCCATGGATTGACACTCCGATTCAAGATGTGGATTCCCCCAATGTTAGCTAAACTTATGGGGGAGACTCAGACTTTTTGGAGAGAGATGAATGACCGGCTAAATGAGCACGAGGATCGTCTCGACAATATTGAGACGATTTGCGCCAAAATCGATGCCACCGTAATATCTCTTTAGACGCAAATCGATCAGCTTATCTGATTGATTAAGGCCAAGTCAAACGCGGTGGCACTGGGAGATACACAACTCATATCATGTGAAATCCACCGTAAGGAACTGGAAACGAGGGGAAGGAGCTTGGGAGAGTTTAACTTTGATTAGTCGAATAAGACGGGAACCCAAGCATGGATTGACGATTGTGGTTCTTCACCATTAGAGATCCAAATTGTGATGCCACCACCGATCCAAAATGATCACATCTACGAGGATCCGATGTGGCTCACTTGTCCTTCACCGCCAAAAGCAATGCTCTCCCACCAAGTACATGAGCCGAGGAAGAGTCTTGTTGAAAGCTCAGGCCATATAATGCCAAATCTCGTCAGTCTTGAGGGCGTTTAGAATCAAGACCCATATGTAGTGTTGTACGACACATACTATGGGGAGAAGCTACTCTTTGACGAGCACTTCTCCATGTCGGGGCGAGGACAATAAACCACGCGCTTCTTGGGAGGCAACCCAAGTTAAAAATAAATTAGATCCGTCACTACCGACTTGATTCGGAGGCGAGATTCTCGCCTCCCAACTACGTGTTCTAAACTCTCTTCATCAGCATGCTTTATTTCAAATGTTTATATTGATGATTGGATCGTTGTGGACACTACCCGTTTTAAGTTTGGGGGAGATGTGTAGTATGCTAGTATGTTTTAACTTTTATTAGTATGTTTTAATGTTTAATTGTTTGCATGATTGTTTAGAGTAGTTTGTGTTTGTGTGTTGTTGTTGTTGCATGCTGAGTTATGCGTTCATCTGAGCCATTACCCGATGATGATATTAGCCCCTGGTTGTTTTTCAAGGTCAAGGATAATGCCCATTCATGTGTGTTCTGGGTGCTTGACAATGCGTTTTGGTAAAAGTTATTGTGGATCCTAATTTGCACGAGCACATAGACTCAATGTATAGCTATTCAATTAATTTGATGACAATTATCCATTAGCCAAATTCATGACATTTTAAGGATTCTAGAACCTGATTGAGGGGAAACTTGAGGCGAAATCCTAGGCGAGATAGTCCAGGAGACGTGATTTAGGCATTCATTTGTTGCTTGAGCCTTTGAAACTTACCTTGTAAAATATTTATCCCTCGTTACCCTGTCGAAGCCTATAATACTGTTTCAATTCTGAACACATAACAAATACCCTGGACAATTGAACTTTTTCCAAACCAATATCTCTAAACTAAAGGCATAATTTGAGTAAATCAAGTTAGAATTTATGTATGTTACTTGAAGTGAGCGGTTGAGTTTAGTGCAAACTTTTGATTGGTTCGGTATTCGAGTACTCACTTGTCATTTTTTCTTAACCACACCCGTGAAATTGTAATAATCGAATAAGTTTGGGGATGTGGTTGTTCTTAAATATATATATATATATATATATATATATATATATATATATATATGTCAATATTATTAAATTTCTGTTTCTTTTGACAAGTGAGTATGTCAGTCTTAAATGATTGTTCAGGGTTGTTTCTAATTTATCTATGGGGGTTCGAGTATGATTGTGCCCAGCGTTGTACCTTAGGTATCGTTGAGTTAACAACGTTAACCCGTTTTATATTCCCAACATACCCTTGGCCATGTTCCTAACCAAACCAAGTCCTATTGATCTTTTTGAACTTCCAAGCATACATTAGTGGAGAGTGGAACCGAATTAGGCGTATAGAAATCCTAATCCTTAACGATTTAAGTCGTGTGTTTCGTTGGTGGATAACCCAATCCGATTGTTGGATAGTTATATTATTGAGTCTCGCACACACACGTTGACAGGATCTAGAATGGCGTTTACCATTATTGAATATCGAAATTCTAAAACATCACATGATGCGTTTTACCACCTGAATTCGATATAATTGGGGATTGTTGAGGGAAAAATATTTTGGTCGTTATCTGAATTAAAAACTCACATATTATTATGTTTAGGTTTGTTGATCATAAGATTTTGATGAACAATTAAGCATTGATATTTTGATGGAACTAATGTTTGATTGAAGTGTTTCAGTGATTTAAAGTTCCAATAATGAAGACATCAAATTAAATGGATGCTAAATGAAAATGTCAAGATGATGATGAAGAATTAAGAGTTTGAAGAAATTAGAGAAAATAACCCAGGTGAATCTTAACTCTTAATATCCCATTTAGGAACACACACATAGCACAAAATGTATTTTATCTTTTATGTGTGTTTTGATTAAATTAAATTATTTGCTCTTATATGAAATAAGAAGAAATAATTTTAAATGACTAAAATGGAATATAAGAATATTAGTGGAGTTAATTAAGAGAAGAAAATGGTTAAAAGGGCAAAATCGTAAAAGAAAATGAGTTAAAAACGTATTCAAAGAAGAGTTCCAGTGACAGTAGTCGACTTGTGAGTCGACCGGACATAGAAGCTGAAAGATCCTGTATCTCTTAGTCGATTGACAAGTCGACCGACCAAGAAGGGCTGAACTCTCTGAATCAACAAGTCGACCGATAGGTCGACTGGTGAAGAAGTGCTAAACTCTCTGAATCTACGAGTCGACCGAGCAGTCGACCGATGAGCTCCATTGTCTACAACCTGAACATGGCAGTCGACTGGGCAGTCAATTGAATACATTGTTTTAGGATACTGTTTGATCTCAAATTATATCCAAAAGTAGCTGTTTTTTTTTGGGATTTGAGGGAGATTTCGGGGATATTATCTATATTTAAGATATGGTTCACATATTAATTAAATCCTATTGATTTGGAACATTAAATATTAATGTTTCTCAATTTGGTTCTTGAAATTGATTTTATTCTAATTTATTGAGATTGAGAAATATTTAAGAGGTTTAATTGAAAGATTTGAAAGTTGTTTTTAAGTTAAAATTGGACCTAATTGAAGTCATTATGATATAAGGGGTCTATAAGTGCTATTAATTGTCATGACACATGTAAACTAGCCGTTATAAAGCTGATTTCATATTCTTATATATAGACCTACAAATTTTTATTTATGGCTAATCATTCTAAGAGAGAGAATCCATATATTATCAAGAGAAATAAGAATTTATCAATTGGAGTGAGATTTTCTAAGAGATATCTTATTTAGAATTGTGTGAGTTTTTCTAAGAGAATCATTTGCTGATCAATGTTGCTACCCATTTGAAGTTTGCATTGCAATACTATTTTCTTTCAGTGGATTTTGGGTCAAATCTTTCCATATTGCTTATTGTTTGTTTATTATTCTATATTTGGAAATTGATCTTAGAAATTATTTCTGATTTTTTAAGAAAATATTTTTACAAATAATTTCTTGAATCTGATTATGTGCTCTAATTTGCTACCCATATCTTGTTAAAATCAGATTTTTGTATCTCACGTATTTCTATTATTATTTGGGATATTAATTGAGTTATTGTTTATCTGGGGTGGTAGAAGCTCCGAGTAAAATTTACTTCTTATCAATTTTTGTATTGGTGAGTTGTGATGGGTTAAATACCATTGGGAGTATTTTATCAAGAGTAGTTGGGTTTTAGTCTCTTCCTGTAAAGAGATTGAGGTAGTGATTCTTCCTGAATTAGAATTATGTTTTGAGTGATTTGTAATGGTTCCGTCCTTACCTGTGAAAAGGATTGTTGGAGTGTTTGTGAGAGATTTTAATTCTTGAGCCTTAGTGTTAAAAAGGATTAGGTTATTCTTTAGCCTGTAAAAAGTAGAGGTTCTTCCTTAGCCTGAGAAAATGATATTATAAAGGTTGATTCTAAGCCTGTAAAAGAATCGGTGTGCAGGTTTGGTTCCTACCTTTAAAGGAATCTTGGTTTTAGTGGGTGCGATCTCCGTGGAGCTCGGGGGACTGGATTAACTAAGAATAGCTTTGTGAACCAGTATAAATCTTTTGTGTGCTGCAGTACTACTTTGTTATTTTTGCTGTTTGAGTGTACACATATATTGATAATATTATTCCGCTGTGTTATAAAGATAATAATTAATTTAGACTTAAAATTAATTATTTAATTTATTCAAGTTTTATTCTGATTATTTTTAATTACCCAATTCACCCCCCCTCTTAGGTATTATATTGGGCCAACAATTGATATCAGAGTTGGTTTAGTTTGAATTCTTTTGCTAACAAAGATCATATGACACACATAATAGGCACACTAGCTGAGGGGTAGTCTATGCACCGACCACCCTTATTTGCAGCTGAAAGTTACCCGTTTTGGAAAGACAGGATGATAGTCTTTCTTCAGGCTACAAATTATGACGTGTGGCTAACAATCGAGTATGGTCCATTCATTCCAATGGAAAACGGAGTTGAGAAGAAGAAGAAACAACTCACTGCTTCCGATAAGTCTCTATTAATTCTCAACCTATAAATATTCTCTTTTGTTCTTTAGATGCTAATGAGTATTCTAGAGTTTTAGGTTGTAAATCCGCAAAGGAGATGTGAGATAAGTTACAAGTCACCCACGAAGGGACAAGTCAAGTGAAGCAGTCAAAAATAAATGCACTTATGAGAAAATTTGAGCTATTCAAGATGGAAGAGAATGAATCGATTCATGAGATATACACTCGCTTCAACAATATATGCAATAATATGAGTCAACTCGGAAATCCATATTCCATTGAGGATAGAGTACGAAAGGTCCTAAGGTCTTTGACAAAAATATGGGAGTCAAAGGTGACGGAAATCGAGGAAGCCAAGCATCTTGGAAAATATGACATTGATGATCTCATTGCAATTTGATGACTCAAGAATCAACAATTAAAGGTTACGAGAATGATACCGGAAATGGCAAGAGAACATCCTTGGCGCTAAAAGTTTAAAAAATTGAAGAAGAGGATGACAGTGATGATAAAAGCCTTGATAGTGAGCAAGAGAATAATGTATCACTTCTCACAAACAATTTTAGAAGAATGAATCGACACACATTCCGTGGAAAAATAAATCTCAACATGGCTAAAGTCGAATGCTACAATTGTCGTAAAACCGGTCATTTTCAAAATGATTATCCCGAACCGAAGAAGGATAAAGAAAATGAGAATAAGAAGAAAGCTAAGAAGATCATGAAGAAATCAATGAAGGCTGCTTGGGATGATACCGATTCAAGTAGCTCGGAAGAATCAGATAGTGAGAATACGTCCATGCTTGCATTAATGGCCACTGGTGGTGAGGTAACCATTTGTTCAAGTTCTTATCCTATATATTTTGATGAATTGTTTGATGTTGATCAAGAACTTTCACGTGATTATAAAAACCAGTGTTCTAAAATAAATGCCCTTTAAAGTACAATTAACACATTAAACAAGCAAGTAGTGGATTATGAATTTGAAAACAATAAGTTGAAATCTAAATTGATGAATTTGCAATCAATTGTTCTCAAATTTACCGGCGGTGAAAAAAATTTGAAAATACTTTTGGGAAGTTCACGTGGAGTTTTGTATAAGGCCGGTGTTGTATTTCAGAAAAATCTTAAACAAAAACGCTTTCATAAATTCTTTTCTAAAATCAAGGATCTTGTTAGATGTTTTAAATGTAACGTTGTAGGGCAAACTATTCGAAGATGTTTTGCAAATCTATCTAACTGTAGACAAGTTTGGGTTCCAAAAGGAACAAAAATTGTCCCGACTAACAAGATCGGACCCACATAGGCTGGGTACCACTTAGGAACTATCTGAGGTGCTCCTTGCAGGTTATTCTAAAAGTATCAATAAGCAAGGACAAATGGTTCCTGGATAGTGGTTGTTCTCGACACATGACAGGAGATAAAAGTAAATTTACATATTTAATACCTAAAGATGGAGGTCATGTGACTTTCGGAGACAACGCAATGGGTAAAATTATCGGTATAGATAATATTGGTAATGGTACTACTATGATTAAAGATGTGTTACTAGTTGATGGACTTAAACATAATTTGTTTAGTATTAGTCAATTGTGTGACAAGGGATACAATGTTATATTTGATCATGATAGATGCATCATTAAGAAGAGTCATGATAGTAGTATTTTGTTAGTTGTATCACGTTTTGAGAATGTTTATACTTACTCTTTTGATGATTTTAATTCTCAAAATTTATCTTGTTTGAATGCTTTATCTGAGAATAGCTGGTTATAGCATAGAAGACTTGGGCATACTAGTATGGAGTTAATTTCTAACTTATCTAAGAAGAGTCTTGTACGTGGCCAACTTGATTTGAAATATGTGAAGGATAAAGCGTGTGATGCGTGTCAATTAGGCAAGCAAGTTAGATCATCATTTAAGAAAAAGATGCACATGTCCACATCTAGATGTCTTGAATTACTGCATCTTGATTTATTTGGACCTAACTCTGTTGCTAGTTTTGGTGGTAAGTTCTATGAATTTGTTATTATTGATGATTATTCTAGACTTACTTGGGTATACTTTCTTGCTAAGAAAAGTGAAGTTGCTTCCGTTCTTGCTAAATTTTGTAAATGTGTTCAAAATGAGAAGTAGTGTTTTATTATTAATATTCGTAGTGACAGAGGGAGAGAATGTAAGAATGATGAAGTGATAAGTCACTGTGATGAGCATGGTTATGCTCACAACTTTTTTATACCAAGAACACCGCAACAAAATGGTGTAGTGGAAAGGAAGAATAGAACGCTTCAAGAGATGGTCAAAACAATACTAAATGAAAATCGCTTACCAACCTACTTCTGGGCCAAAGCAGTAAGTACCGCTTATCATGTGGTAAACTGAGTATCAATTCGTAGAGGGTTTAACAAAATCCCATATGAAATCTGGAATGGTAAGACTCCTAATATTTCTTATTTTAAAGTCTTTGGATGCAAATGTTTTATTTTGAAAGACAAGGATAATCTTGGTAAATTTGATGCTAAATCTGATTATGGGATTTTCCTTGGATATGCTACTAACAGTAAGACTTATAGAGTTTATAATAAACGTACTTTAGTAGTAGAAGAAATAATGCATGTTGTTTTTTAGGAAGCTGATCCATTCTTGTCGAGAAAGGTTTTGGATGATGATGATGCAGGTATCTTAAATAACCAAAACCAAGGTAATGATGTACCAAAGAAGTCTCAAAAAGAGGAGGTATCTAAGGAAAAGGATTCGACTTTACCAAGATCTATAAAGAAAGTACAAGGGCATTCAATTAAATAAATCAACGGTAATTTTGAAAAAGGTGTAAGTACTTGATCTTCACTTAGGGATATAATAAATCTTGCTTTCTTATCTCAAATTAAGCCCAAAAATATAAATGAGGCGTTAATTGATGAATCTTGGATTTATGCGATGCAATATGAATTAGTTCAATTTGAGCGAAACAAAGTGTGGTGTCTTGTTCCGAGACCGAATTTTCATCCAGTTATTGGTACTAAATGGGTTTTTAGAAATAAAAAGGATGAATCTGGTATGGTAATAAGAAATAAGGCAAGATTAGTAGCACAAAGCTATAATCAAGATGAAGGAATTGACTATGATGAAACTTATACTCATGTTGCTAGACTAAAAGCAATTAGAATGCTACTCGCCTTTGCATGTTCACATAATTTTAAGCCATATCAAATGGATGTAAAGAGTGCATTTCTAAATGGCTTTCTAGCTAAAGAAGTTTATGTGGAACAACCCCCGGGATTTGAAAGTGATAAATTTCCCGATCACGTATTTAAACTTCGCAAGGCTTTGTATGAGCTCAAACAAGCTGCGAGAGCTTGGTATGAGAGACTTAGCCGATATTTGATCGAAAATGATTTTCGAATGGGTGTTTGTGATATCACACTATTTGTAAAGCAAACTGATTCTGATATCCTATTAGTATAAGTATATGCTGATGATATCATTTTTGGATCTACTAATGAGGATCTTTGCCAAGAGTTTGCTAAGATAATACAGGTTGAATTTGAAATGAGCATGATGGGAAAGCTGAATTTCTTCCTTGGATTGCAAATTAAGCAAACCAAAGAAGAGATATTTATAAACCAAGCTAAATACACCAAGGAGCTGTTAAAAAAATATGGCTTGGAAGAAAGAGCTAAAAAGTACAAAACTCCCATGGCAACGACTACAAAAATTGAAAAAGACGATACAGGCAAAAATGTTAATGAAAAAATGTATCAAGGTATGATTGGTAGTCTGTTGTATTTAACTGCTAGTAGACCTGACATTATATATATAGTGTTTGTCTTTGTGCTAGATTTCAGTCTTGTCCTAAAGAATCGCGCTTGACTGCGGTTAAGAGAATTTTTCGTTATTTAAAAAGGATGATCGACCTAGGATTATGGTATCCTAGGGGGAGTGATTTTAAATTGGTAAGTTACTCTGACACTGATTTTTCCAGTTGCAAAGTTGAGCGAAAAAATACAAGTGGATCATGTCATTTGTTAAGACATGCTTTGGTTTCTTGATCAAGCAAGAAATAGAATTTGATAGCCTTATCCACTACTGAGGCTGAATACATGGCAGCTGGTAACTGTTGTGCTCAAATTTTATATATTAAGCAACAGTTAAATGATTTTGGAGTTTGTATGGAGGAGGTCCTAATCTTTTGTGATAATAAAAGTGTTATATGTCTAAGTAAGAATCTTACACAGTACTCACGAACTAAACACATAGAGATTAGACATTATTTTATTCGTGATCACATTCCGAAAAGGGATATTATTATTGAATATATTGATACCTCCGACCAGCTTGCTAATGTTTTTACCAAACCACTAGCGGAATATCAGTTTGTGAAAATCATTCGCGGTTTGGGTATGGCTAGGCATAATCAAGTTTGCCTAGAATGAGTTACATGTATGGGTTTCCCCCTCCCTAAATTTTTTTTTGAAGATGACAAAGGGGGAGAAATTAGTGATATTTGTTTTATTAAGGGAGAGTATTCTAAAACTGTGTTTTAATCAAGTATTTTTTATTTATGTAAAAAGGGATAAATTGGTAATGAGGAGATTTTTTTTTTTTAAAAAAATGTGCTTTATTGAGTGTTTTTAAATTGTGCAATATTGAAATCTTCATTATGATACTTTAATGAGTTAAAGAACCCATCCTCGAATTCAGGGAAAGTGTAGTTATATTTTATTTTGAGGAAAATATCAAAGTTAATTGTCATCATAAAAAAGGCAGAGATTATTGATCCTAAGATTTTAAGGAACAATTAAGTATTGATACTTTAATGGAACTAATGTTTAATTGAAGTGTTTCAGTGATTTAAAGTTCCAATAATGAAGACGTCAAATTAAATGGATGTAAATGAAGATGTCAAGATGATGATGAAGAATTAAGAGTTTGAAGAAATTAGGGAAAACAACTCAAGTGAATATTAACTCTTAATATCCCATTTAGGAACACACACATGGCACAAAATGTATTTTATCTTTTATGTGTGTTTTGATTAAGTTAAATTATTTGCTTCTATGTGAAATAAGAAGAAATAATTTTGAATGACTAAAATGGAATATAAGAATATTAGTGGAGCTAATTAAGAGAAGAAAATGGTTCAAGGGGCGAAAACATAAAAGAAAATGAGTTAAAAACGTATTCAGAGAAGAGATTTAGTGACAGCAGTCGACTAGTGAGTCGACCAGACATAGAAGTTGAAAGATCTTGTATCTCTTAGTCGACCGACAGGTCGACCGGCCAAGAAGGGCTGAACTCTCTGAATCAATAAGTGGATCGATAGGTTGATTGGTGAAGAAGTGCTAAACTCTCTGAATCTACGAGTCAACCGGGCAGTCGACCGATGATCTCCATTATCTACAACCCGAATCAAGCAGTCGACTGGGCAATCGACTGAACGTGCTGTTTCAGGATACTGTTTAATTTGAAATTATATCCAAAAGTTGCCATTTTTTGTTGGGATTTGAGAGATATTTTGGGGACATTATCTATATTTAAGATATGGTTCACATACTAATTAAATCCTATTGATTTGGTACATTAAATATTAATGTTTCTCAATTTGGTTCTTGAAATTGATTCTATTCTAATTTATTGAGATTGAGAAATATTTTAGGGGTTTAATTGAAAGATTTGAAAGTTGTTTTTAAGTGAAATTGAACCTAAATGAAGTCATTATGATATAAGGAGTCTATAAGTGTTATTAATTGTCATGACACATGTAAATTGGCCCTTATAAGGCTGATTTCATATTCCTATGTATAGACCTGCGAATTTTTATTTATGGTTAATCATTCTAAGAGAGAGAATCCATATCTTATCAAGAGAGATTAGTATTTATCAATTGAGTGAGCTTTTCTAAGAGATATCTTATTGATAATTGTGTAAACTTTTCTAAGATAATCATTTGTTGATCATTCTTGCTACCCATTTCAAGTTACATTGCAATACTATTTCTTTCGGTGGATTCCGGGTGAGATATTTCCATATTGTTTTATGTTTGTTTATTATTCTATATTTGGAAATTAATCTTAGAAATTGTTTCTGATTTTTATAGAAAATATTTTTTACAAACAATTTCTTGAATCTGATTATGTGCTCCAATTTGCTACTTATATCTTGTTAAAATCATATTTTTGTATCTCACGTATTTCTATCATTAGTTGAGATATTAATTGAGTTATTGTTTATCTGGGGTGGTAGAAGCTCCTTGTGAGATTTACTTCTTATCAATTTTTGTATTTGTGAGTTGTGACGGGTTAAATACCATTGAGGGTATTTAATCAAGGGTAGTCAGGTTTCAGTCTCTTCCTGTAAAGAGATTGAGGTAGTGATTCTTTCTGAATAAGAATTGTGTTTTGAGTAATTTGTAAAGGTTCTATCCTTACCTGTGAAAATTATCGTTGGAGTGTTTGTGAGAAGTTTTTATTCTTGAGCCTTAGTGTTAAAAAATATTAGGTTATTCTTTAACCTGTAAAAAGTAGAGGTTTTTCTTTAGCCTGAAAAAAAGATATTATAAAGGTTGATTCTGAGCATGTAAAAGAATCGGTGTGCGGGTTTGGTTCCTACCATTAAAGAGATCTTAGTTTTAGTGGTGCGACCTCTGTGGAGCTCGAGGGACTAGATTAACCAAGAGTAGCTTGCTGAACCAGTATAAATCTTTTGTGTGCTGCATTACTACTTTGTTATTTTTGTTGTTTGGTGTGCATATCGATTGATAATATTATTCCGTTGTGTTATAAAGATAATAATTAATTTAGACTTAAAATTAATTATTTGATTTATTCAAGTTTTATTCTGATTATTTTTAATTACCTAATTCACCCCCCCTCTTGGGTATTCTACTGGGCCAACAAGGTTGTTTGTATTTAGGTTGTTTATGTTAGTTATTTCGTTGTGTTTGTTTATTTTAGTGTGAGTGTTTTACTCGAGGACTAGTAAAATTCTAAGTTGGGGGGTATTTAATAGGTGTAAATTATTTATTTATTCCCAAGTCGATTTTAGTAGTTTTCAAGTATTTTCATAGCATTTTTATATATTTTAATACGTTTTTATTCTTCTTGTTATAAATTAGGTATTTGGGGTAAAAAGGGACTAAAACGGGCTTTACACAATCATATTGGAGCAAGAACGGTAGAAGAACAGTGGAAAAAAAGCAAAAAGGCAAAGTTCCAACATCTGCAGGTCACCGCTGCAGTGGTGAACCCACCTCTACGGCGATCAAAGTACAGAGAGTTATCTAAACTCTTTGCATTTCCACCGCTACAGGGGTGAAACTTCCTACATGCCCTGCTGCAGCAGTGAACCCACCGCTGTAGCAATCACTCTTCACTATTTTTTGGATATTTTGAGATATTTTGAATCCTATAAATATCGTCTTTATTCTCCCCAAACAAGGGTTGACGTTTTTGGGAGTCTTAAGAGCTCCAAGGTCATTCGACCAATAGAAGATCACAACGCAAAGAAGGAATAAGCATTCTCGAAGCGGGTTTAGCAACAGATCTTCGAATAACGGCTAGTCTACTCGTTTCTCTCTTTCTATCTTATATTTGGTTGAATGTTTGTATATGTTTAGCTTATATTTAGTGTATTTGGGGCTACGGCCATGTATAACTAAACATATATTGTTTAGGGCTTGATGTACTTCACAAAAACATTGTTTATATAAAATTGATGTTTTGTTAATGGTTGTTCATGTTTATCTGATTGTGTTTGCCGTTATTCCATGTTTATATTCTTGTTATGATATACTGAGAATATGGGGTTTGACACTCAGGAGAGGTAACCCCGGATTCGGACTAGGGTTTAAACACAACGCAAAGATCTAATAACCCGGGAAGGAGTTAGAAAGTGTGCAATCCATTAGGTTGGGGCAAGACTCATGTGACCAAATGTCATATAGACACTCGAGGGGGACTTCGGCGTTGATGCAAAGTCACATATTCATTCACTTTACACTCAGAAGAGGTAGTGAATGAGATTTCGATACCGAGATTGTCGGATAGGATGAACACCATTAATGTAAATTAGATTGAAACAAACACATTTAAGTGGACGAAGTTAATCCCTAGACAATAATTTCCCTTAAACGTCATACTAGTATATTAGTATAATTAGTTTAATTCACTTAGTATTAGTATATTTTATTATAAAAATTTCATTTTTATCGCCTAGATAAAGTTAGGTTATGATAATCGCGGTACTCAACGACCGTCTAAGTCAATCCCTATGGATATGACAACGCTAATTCTTCCAAACTATATTAAAACTTGACTCATACACTTGCGGTGAAAGTAGCGACGTATTTACGCGCTACCATTAAGCGTTTAGCTTGTGATACAATAGTGTCGAATTGAGGCCCCGCTTAAAAGACCAGATTGAAAAACTTGAGTACTATTATATGTAACTAGTTGCAAGGAATAATGAAGAGATAAAGAGTTTGAAGATCATATTATTGGGGTCAACCAAGAAGGGAATGTCAATATGAAAGAGTCAATTGGTGATGAAGATGAGTATGTACAAACAATACATTTCGATACAACCTGTCAGTTACAACAGACTTCCAGAACGATGACGTCGCAATAAAAACTTGATGAAACAAACAAATATGATGCAAAGATATGGCTGGAAGACAAAACAGTTAGATTGTCTACAGCTTCAGCTAAAGACGTTAAGAGGAAGGTTATTGAGCAAGAAAGTGACAAACTGTGTCATTCAAAACATAAAAAGAATCTTAAATCTATTGAACAAAAAACTGTTGACCCAAACTCTCTTGTCAAACGCATCAAATCGAGAGCCAAAAGCAAAAAAAAAAAAACAGAGCTCGAAGAATTTGTATACAATAATCTTGCGAAAAAAATAAAAATGACAAAGGATGATGAGAAAGTACAATATCTTGT
Organism: Eucommia ulmoides; assembly: GCA_016647705.1. Taxonomy (NCBI): domain Eukaryota; kingdom Viridiplantae; phylum Streptophyta; class Magnoliopsida; order Garryales; family Eucommiaceae; genus Eucommia; species Eucommia ulmoides. Next base: position 22,067,868 of record CM028331.1, read on the forward strand.
TGATGTTGATGATCTACCTGTTCCTGATGAAGATCCTTTAACCATGCCATTAAAGCGTAAGAGTCATGTTGCACTATTCTTTGATGATAAACACTGGCAGTTGATGGAATAAATTTATCATCTTGAAAAGGAAAGGTACTAATTTATATGTTACATATGATTTTTTTTAACTATATTGTTCTCAATATCATACTACATATATTACAATTGAACTAATTGTCCAAAATTATACAAAATGTGAATACTACAGGACTTTCATTTTTGGTAGTGAAGAACTAGAAGCACAAGTAACATTACGTAATTGTTTTGAGATGCTTGTCGAGACAAAGGTTTCAAATATTGTAAGTTACAAAAAGCTTTTATTTTGTGCTACTAAAAAAATATAAATATTTTCAATGTCACTAAATTCAAAATTTGCTATATGACTGCTTTTTTAAGTTACAAAAATAATTATATTTTTGTAGGTTATAAATGTATACGCTGAGATTTTTTTCAAAAAGCAAGAACAAAAAGTTGCAGAGTTTAATCTGACACAACAGACTTTGCTAACCAAGTCATTCTTCACGACGAGCACAACATAGGTTAAAAAAAAACAATTTTTGTACATTATTACAAATTTGTTATATTCATATTGTAATAATATTGAATATGGAAAAAAAAATGCAAAAAATGATGGCAGATAAATCTACAGCATTTCGTGAGAAATATTTTATTCGCAGCTCAAAAAGGCTTTAAATGAAGATTATAGGCATATCCATTTTCCAATGTACTCTCGTGGACGAATGTGCAATAGACTTTCATTGGACATTGCTTGTCTTTGATATACATGAGAATATGTGGAGGCATTAAACTTATTGCATCCAAGAATCAAAAGACCCGAATATGATTACTACGTCAGAGATGCAAGAAGATTGGTATGTTAAAAGATAGGAGGACTACATATTGCTTAATTTTATTTTATTTTAAGTAGTTTCATTTATGTCTGTTTTTCTGTGTTGAATAAATAATTAAGAAACATTGGAAGCAACATACATCACAAAGCAAGTCTGGTTCAAGCTTGATTTGGGTGAAAGAAACTCCACAACAGGCTCCAACAAGGTAAAAAATATTTTATTTTTTATTTGTGCTAAACTTGTTAGTATGATAATACTATTTTTTTTGTCAAAAATACAGCGGCAAAAATTGTGGAGTATTTGTGATGTATTTCATGAAGGAAATTTCACAAAGGGAGGAAATTGACCCAATTTCTCAAGGGATGAAATCAGAAGAGAGAGGACATTGATCATAGAAGCCCGTTGTATGATCCAGCAAATCATGGAATATGAATGACTACCTTGCTAACAAATTATCACCGAACCTTAATGACCTACCCCTAAACTAGACTTTATTACTTTGGACAATTTCATTTTGATATGTCTTAAATATTTTGCACAATATCATTTTGCTGTTTTTCTTTTTTTATAATTTTTGCTATGAATTTATTTATTTTTTATTTCCATATTCTGTCTAAAACAATTGTCTAATCATTTTTTGTATTCTTTTGTTGCTTTTGTTTCACTAATATAATTTCATGAATTAATTCATAACAATTTAAATTAAAACACATAATATAATTTATTTATGTTACTAATATAATTGATACTTCCTTGTTTCTAGATAATTTAAATAAAATAACACCAACTTAACATGCAACTAAAAAACACTAATCCAGTTACATATAACTAAAGTCATAGAAAAGAGTTCTTTATTATACTTAGATGTAATTAAATCAAAAATATTTTAATCTAAATAGTTAAAAAAAAAAAATACAAGTGTCACTAGTTACATGTTTCCATAGAGAAAAAGGATATTAAAATAGTTAGATGTAACTAAATGAAAATTATTTAGTTTTAAAATTGGAATAAAAATACACGTGTGGCTTAACATGTGAAGAATTTAAAATTAACTAAATTACAAGTAACTAGAATCTCTAACTAGCATTACTGTCTAACTACATGTAGCTATACTAAAGGTAATAATTACTACTAATGATTTGATAGTTGATAAACACATTGGACGATCTAAAGAAAAAAAAACTTTTCGTTTATCTATGCAATAAAACACTTGGTCTTCAAAAGATGTAATTATTCTTCTGTATAGATTTGGAATACAAATTTCAAGCGAACATGCTTCTTGTGTATACGTTCTAACTAATTTCCATCGCTAAAAAAATGGCAAACAGATTTGAGCAATCAGTTCGCAAATATGCATGTATGAGACTGAAAAATTTCACAACACAATAGATGATTTCATGTGGAAAATGAGTATTGCAAGGACAAAGTATCACGGGTTGAAAGAAGAGAAGGACGCAACAGAATGAAGATGCAGATGGATGTAGATTTGGAACAAAGAACTAGAAAATGAAAACATGTAATTGAAGGATCTACTAGCAAAACATGTATAATACTAGTATAATATAGAAGGATCTACTAGCAAAACGTGTATAATACTAGTATAATATACATTTCTTACAACTACCTTCTCTATTTTGTATTTATATGTATTATCCCTTTCAGTAATGTAATCAAACCTTTTTTTCGTTTGTAAAATATCAAGTTCATGACTAGTTACTTCGCAAAAAAAATGAAAAATACTAAAACCCAGATATCTAACTACATACATGTAACTAGTTTACAATAGATCATTTAATTACATATAAAATATGTTGCATATCAAAAAATGCATAAAAATCACATATAAGATTCACTACTTTATATCACACAACTTAGTGAAATATAACTAAATTTTTTATTTGAAATCAATTTGAAAGAATCTGAAAAAAGTCAAATAACACATGACTAAAAGAGATATTGAAAAACAAATTGACTTCTTAAAAACGTTGTGTCTTCAACTAAGGGCAAGTTTACATGAACTCCTGTTATGCCTACCTATTTGACCATATTGACCACACTTACGCTCCTTCACCCCACCCCTTGAATGAATTCATTGCTTTCTTGGGCGTCCATGTCACCTTCTTGATAAAGGGAGCAATATAACAGGTTTTGTCTCTTCAAGAATAGGTATTTCTATTGTTGGCACAGGATAAATGTCTTTTCGAGTAACTCTCATCGTAGAAACTACAGTGAAATTAATCTTCCACAAACCCATATAACTGCGATCTTGTCTTCATCGATGTTGCACAAGAATGCAAGCATGGAAATCTATTCAATTTCCACATTTGACATGAACATCTTCTTCTATTTATGTCAACAAACACAGAAGGGTGGCACTGCACTTTCTAGACTTTTTCTGCACCCCCACTGGCCATCCATATTCGACATTCAGTAACATGTTGTGAAAACTTCGCATCCCAACGAGGCCATATCATTCCACTTAAACGTAATCACTCATTCAGACATTTGTTCCATTAATGAAATCCCTATCTTGTCAACCATAAAAAAAATTCAAAATTTGATGACATCTCACCATACCTTGTGCCTCAAAAAATGCTCAACTGTATATTTCTTTCGGCAACACTTCCATAAATTTCTCTGCACGTTCTTTCCCTTGCGCAATCATTTCCTCATAAGCAATATTATAAATTTCAGGAGTTACTGTATAAGCACAATCACAGAGTTTTGGTCTGGTCTTGTGTCCACTCAGTATACCTTTAAGGTTCATTTTCAGATGGTGCAAACAAAATGAATATAAAAGCAATAAGGGAAAACATTTTGAATACCATGAATATTTCCATTGTGCCGATCATAAATAAATGTTAAGACACATTCCGAGGGGCAACATAAACGCCAATTGTGTAAAAAATTAGAAGCATGTATCATCATTTTCAACATCAACAATGCCCAATTCAAGTTGAAAGATACCAAAAAAAGAAGGGGGGGGAAAAGGCAAAAAACAACATATACAAAAGAACAAAAATCGCATAAAAGTATACAAAAAATTAGATAAAAATAACCCAAAAAAAAAGATACAGTGATTAAAATTATATTGTATTTAATAATAACAAAAAAATATAAAATAAAAATATACATGTCACTAATATTACATGTGAACTGTAAATAAAAGTGAAATGTTACTAAAAAATGAGTTGACTATAAAAGTGATATATAATGTAGATATAAGTAACTGTGAATTAAAAGATATATGTTACTTAAAAAATAAAAAATAAAGTACCTTGATTATCGTCCTTACCACAAGCAAGAAGAAGAACTCATTTATATCTACCAATCAAAAATGTTCCATCTAGGAATAACATTGGGCGTATAAACTGAAACCCATGAATACATTCATGGAAAGCAACAAAAAAAATGCTTAAAGTGATTTGTATCACCTTCATACTCCAACAACATATAATTGTTTGGATTTGTTCTATTACGTGCCTCGACATACCATCTCAATTGATCATATGCAGATATATGATCCCGAAAAGATTGTCCCTCACCTTTTCAACACCAAGCCAGGCAAGATTGTATGTAATCTCAAGAACATATCTTTTCTCGAAGTCATGAAGAACCTCAATAGGTCTTGTTTCAGGTTTATCATTCACAGATTCCAACAAACAACTAGCGACAACATTTGAGCCCATCCTCTTATTCTTCATAGTTCTATATGTTGCACCACATGTATGTTCATTCACCAACTCCCTTATGTTAAAAAATTCATTCAAAGGATCGACACACCCACGTACAAACCACTTACAACCTTTTGTATCTCTGAATGAACAATATCCAATCATACGGACTTTATTATTTTTCTTGTACTTGTAACTAAATTCAATTTTAATCAAATACTTTCTCAGCAGATGGAAAGTACTTCTTCTCATGACACCAAGAATAAGGCAACATATCATCATCCTCATAATCATAAACAAAAAAAATTGATTCACCTAGTCCGCTACCTACTACATTACTTGAACCCCACCCGACGTACAACTTAAACCATGTTCAGGGATCATACCACTACCTTTTTCACAGCTTCCACAAAGTCAACCCTAAATGATTTAATCAACACAAACATATCATTATAGTCATCTTGGTCACATAACATACAATTTGGATGACGAGGGAGAGAATAATACATATCAAATGCAATTAATGACAAGCAGCTCCAACGAGAGACAATCTTTTCTATGAAACTAATATCGCTATCAATTTTCACAATTTAATTGTAATCCTCGTATTTACACAAAGCAACTGTCAAGTTTGACATCTTACATATAAATGCAAAATTTGCTACAAGTAGAAACACATAGGAAAAACACATAAAAGATACCCCAGTATAAACAGATTTACTACTAAAAAAACAAAAAACAAAAAACAGAACATAAAGAACCAATCATCACAAATATCAAAATAAAAATAAATAACTACACAACAACAACCAGAAAAAAAAAAAAAAAAAAAAAAAAAAAAAAAAAAAAAAAAAAAAAAAAAAACTAAACTGAAAACTAGCTAAATATGCAACAAAATATAAATAATTAGAGTGTAACTAAAAACTTACAATACTAGTAGTAGAATAAAACAAATCCTTCACTATAACAAAACAAAAAAGTCACTAAAAATATTCTATTTTATAACACAACAAAAACAATATAAATCATCTTGATGAAAAATCAAACGAATAGTTACTCAAATCTCCAGAAAGTTCAAACAAATTCTACAAAATACATGTCCTATCATATTCCTCCCGCACAAGAAAATCTACGAAGTCTATCACTTATCCAACACACGTGTCACAATGCAAAAAAGATCGTATTCTCTATGAAAAAAATTAAATAATATATAAAAACTCAATCAGATCTTTTACGAAGAACACAATAAAAAAATTTGAAGATATAACGAAATTGCATGTAAGCATTACCAATCAATAATAAATTCACTTAAAAAAAAGAGCCAAAAAGGATAGATGTTACTTATAATATCGATTTGCTAAAAACGTCAACCTCTTGTATCAAGATCTCCAAAATCCTAACTTGACAACGTAGAAATTGACCGAGAACACAATAAAACACCCAAACACCGTGCGAGCACGCACCGGACTAAACTGAAACACAAAACGAAATTAAGGGACTAATTCTGAACTTATCTCAAAGGAGACTAATAACGAATTACACCCTAAAATTAGGACTAATTACGGATTATCCCTCAAATTTAAGTAGTTATCCAACATGGTCTAAATTTGAGTGTGCTGAGTGGGTAGAGAGGAACGAAGGGTTAAAGATGAAGGATCCCTCGTACAAGAGAAACCCTTCAAGGTCAAATGTTGTATGTCAAAGTCAGGTCTTTTTGGTCAATTAACCCAAAAAACAATTTGCTAGAACATGCTTAGTTTTATTCTAATTAATTCACTGAATCCGAGGGTTATTTGTCATTTCAAGCATGCAACTCAATTTAACTATAAATTCAAAAATGCATATTTCAAAAAAAAAAAAAAAAAAAAAGAATTAATAATAGTTCCATAAAACACATTATAAATATTTCATTGAAGAAATTTTGAACAAAAGAATCCTGTGGATCACCATGTAATTAATTCTAGAACCTAACAAATTTCTTCATAATCCCTCCCATATTCGTGTGAAATACTTCATATTTTCATGCAAATATCACAATAACAAACAATCTTACACGATTGTGCATGAAGCATGATTGATATTCAATCCAAGAACAAAATTATTCCATATCAATGGCAAAATATGCATGAGCACGTTCAAGCAAAAGCAAAAGCAAAAGTTGGTTCAATGAATCATGGTAAGTCAGTGACTTGGTTGTACCATACATCTGGTAGCAATTTAAACCAAAATTATATCCTCTCAACCAAAGTTGCATGATATTTACTCGATGTTACAATCACATAACATAATGATTCAGTTTCACGAGAAACCAAAATCAAAACCAAAACGGTTAAACATATTCTAAAACCATTAGATTTTCTTAAACGATTTTAAAACCGAACCATTTTAACTTTATACAAAACCAAAATCAAAATCAAAATCAAAACTATGATACAGTTAAGATTTTTTAAATTTATAAAAATCAAAACCAAAACCTCAAAACCGCGAAACAGTTCAAAAAAAATTAATTTCACAAAAAATCAAAACCAAAACCGCAAAACTACATCCAAACACTATCTAAAATATCCACAGTTACTATTTCAAAACCAAAACCACAACCAAAATTGCTTCATTTCTAATTTCAAAACCAAAATCACAACCAAAACATTTAATCGGTTTCAAAACCGAACCGTTCAGTTCAATTTCGTTCGGTTACCCGTCAGTTCGGTTTGAATTGCCATCGCCAAGCCAAGGCATATCATTATCCTGTCTTGGAATAAGTTTTCCAAGCGTTTACACGTGTACATGCTCTTGCATGAGTTTGCGCAATCAGCCTACGCATGCTAATATACGACATATAAAAAACCATAAAGACCATTCTAGCTAAAAGTAAATAAAAGAGGGCAGACAAAAAAGGCCATAGTTACTGCAACACGCGCAGAATACAAGTTTTTCCCTAATACCACAAAAAAGAAGTCCTACTATTTCCAAAGAGAGAATTGTATCTGAAACAACATATTCAGCAATTGTCACCAAATACAGCGATATGTTACATGTAATCCAGTAGTTTCACCACTGTAAGTGACTTTCACTACTTGCCCCTTCTTAAGTCCATAATATCGAGCAATCGCATCTTTCTGCAACATCCTCGGAAGCTGTAAACACACCATGGCAAGTATTGGTCAGATATACATCTTAATAAAACTAAAAAAATCTTCACATAATTTTTGAAAAAAAAAAAAAAAAAGAACAAACTAAACTAAACTTTGAGGCCAATGAACCCCATTCAAATGAAAAAAACCATGATTTGTATACAGAAGATTTATCATCTTAAACGACAAAATACAGATATATGTCCCGGAGCGATTTCACATTTAACCATTTCAAATATTATAATGCATAGCACAACCAGAATCCACATCCACTATAAGCTGCTCTGTGTGTGTGTGTATACATACACACACATATACACACGTCGATTCCAAAATTACCAACTGTTACGTTTGGTGTGAGACAAATTCTTTATGAAAATAAACTTCTCAAGCATTCTATCAGTAAATATGCTAATTTGAAATTCAGTCTCGAAGATCAAATAACTTTGATGTCTGGACGCAAATTTGAGGTGTCTGGACAGCACTCACTGAAAGGACTCCAATGTGTTGGGTGTCCGTCCATCAAAACATTGTTTTCCCCCATTGGATTCCACACACAAAAAAAAATAAATTGGCTGCAATCTTTATTTTTTGGCATTCAACTGTTCTGCGATTTCATTGCATTTTACGTGTTTACACATCCGCCACATATTGGTTTCACAAGAGACGAGCTTATTATTTCATAATTTTGTAACTGGTAAATTAATTTCAATTTATTAAAAATGCAGTAAATTAACAGTTAGAAAAATTATTTTATTGTACTTAAAAAATTAGTGACTTCCATATTCCACTTGTTTTTTAATTTATTTTTGGGTAAATTGCCTTTTAACCCTCTCTACTTCGCCTAATTCTCACTTTACCCCCCTCCACTTCAAAAAGTTACACTTTAGCTACTTCTACTTTTGAACAAAGTAAGAAACTAACTTTTTTCCTTTTACATTAACGAAAGATGTAAAAATGTATGGAGTTAAATTTTCCATCCAAATTTTGGATGAAATAGACAAAATTGCCTATTTATTATCATTTTGATTTAATTTTTTTTATTACAATTTTGATTTAATATTCTCCAAATCATAGGGGTATAAGTGCTACTGTCCAGCCACTAAAAAGATGTTTGTTTCCCTAGATATCTCCTTTTTCGAAGATCAATCCTTCTACCTAAAACCCAATCTTCAAGGGGAGACATTAAGTGAAGAGAATTTTTGGAATTTTATTATTTCTCTTCCTGTAGTTCCCACCTAACCAGAAATACTAACAAACACAAATCCTCCAAGTACGTCATCAACAGAAATTAACTTGGAAACGGGGAGATTCACATAGGCTTAGTCAACAACAACAAACAGAGCTTTGAGTTTACTCAAAAGAAACAAAAAGTTTCAAGAAGAGCAAGCTTTCACACATCAGTCGTATTGGACTCGAGTCCAATCCGCAGGTAAATACACAATCTGAAACTGAAACTGTTGATATTGTTGACACTTCTAAGTTCTACCTTCAACCAGTGGATACTAAGCTTAACAACCTGGATGTTCCACTCAGAAAAGGCCATGCACACAGTTCACTGTGTCCAACAACTTATCTTCCAGCAGGTTGTCACCAGCATTCCAAGCTTTGACAGAAAAGGTCCAAAAAAAAAAAAAATAACGTTCCAAAAAATATTCAAGAAGCTCTTGAAAGTCCAGAATGGAAGGCAATTGTATTGTACTTGAAGAAATAAGAGACTTAAAAAAGAATGAAACTTGGGATGTAGTGGAGTTACCCAAATGGAAGAGTTTTGTAGGGTGCAAAAGGGTTTTTACTGTAACGCACAAGTCAATGGTGCAATAAAAAGACAAGGCTCGTCTGATTGCAAAAGGATCCACTCCGACTTTTGGGATGGATTACACAGAAACGTTTGCTCCAGTTGCAAAGTTGAATACTATAAGGGTGTTATTATCACCAGCGGCCAATCTAGACAGACCCTACATCAGATGGATGTCAAGAATGCTTTCCTCAATGGAGAACTTGGTGAGGAAGTATATATGGGTTTGCCTCCTAATTTCGAAGGATCAAATGGCAATAAGAGTATGCAGGTTGAAGAAGTCACTCTACAGGGACAAACAGATGGCACTTTTTACTTCAATCAATCACAGGATGGAAAGAAACTATCAGGATGCAATCAGGGACAAACAGATCACACTCTTTTTTATAATCAATCAGGATAGAAAGAAACTATCTTCATCGTGTATGTCAATACATCACATTAACCTGAGATAATACAGAAGAAATGGAGTGGTTGAAGGGAATTATTAGAAGTGAATTTGAAATCAAAGACCTGGAAACTTAGATATTTCCTAGGGACGGAGACGGCAAGAAGCAAGAGAGGTACTCTTATGTGCCGAAAGAAATACACACTAGATATTGAAAGAAACTGGAATGCTCAGTTGCAAGCTCGCCAAAACGCCCATAGATCTAAACATGAAGTTTGGAATAACAGAGAATGGACTTCCAGTAGATTGGGGGAGATATCAACAACTAGTGGGAAGATTGATATACTAGTCTCACACGAGAGCAGATATTGCATTTGCAGTAAGTGCAGTGAGCCGGTACATGCACTCTCCGTCTGAAGAACATCTCAAAGTTGTTCATTGAATCTTTATATACTTAAAAACTACACTTGGTATAGGCTTATTTTTTGAGAAAAATGAGCTTAGAAATGTGGAGGCATTTTGATGAAGGTGGCCAGTTGAAAAGAAAAGAAATAATGAAAAGAAAGAAAGAAAGAAAAAACGTTTTGCTCAAATAATTCAATAATCAATCATTCAAAAGTTCTCTTTCTATTAAAATGATGCCTGATTATATAGGCTTATACTAACAAACAATAACGACTACTTCACAAAATAAAAATAACGGGTACTTAACAAATTAGAAATAACGGGTAATTAACAAAATAGGAATAACGGATACTTAATGACTGACAATAACGACCATATTAATAGCTAGAATTAATTACTTCGGGAAGAGAGACACTAATGATTTTCCCGCCACTGTTGTACGTAAATTTGAAGCGGTGGCCTTAGTCGATTCCCATCAATTCTCCCTGGCTAAAAAACACTCGCTTCCAGAGAGTTAAAAGAACGGTACTATTCTAAGAGATCAGGTGTAAGTCAACTTAACTCTTCGTCTAGAATCCACGTAGCATCTGAGAGTGATCGACCTTTCCATTTGTCAAGATACCTTTGAAATCCACCTTGTGAAGAGCCAATGATCTCGTCTTCTAACACCTCATCAATTTGATCGTTGTTATATGGACGCATGTAAGGTAGCATCGGTGTTGGCGCAGTCGAATTAACATCTTGCGCAAGAAGAGTACCTGTGGAAACAATAGAAGGCTCGAATGTGCCTTAATAAGGTAGCAAATCTTCCACATTGAAAACACGACTAATATGCATATGAGATGATAAATCAAATAAATAAGCATTAGGTCCAAGTCTACTGAGGATACGGTGTGGCCCCGTAACTCTAGCATACAATTTCTTAAAAGAGTGTTTTGGATATCTTTCAGGGCGAACTCAAACCATCATACTCACCCTCCTTAAATTCTACATTCCTACGATGAACATCAGCATCAAGTTTCTAATCTTCATTAATCGTAGCAATCTTGTGCCTAACTTCAACATGAAGATCACGAATACGTTAGGCAAATGATTCAGCAATCTCAAAAGGGCAAGAATCGGGGGGACAAGGGAATAAAGTCAACAGGTTGGCGGGGGGAGAACCCATGCACAATCTCAAAAGGGCTTTTGTCAGTGCAAAAATTGACTTGACCAAATTATTGTACACAAACTCTGCAATAGGAAAAAATTAAATCCCAATTACCCAACTTATCATCCACTAAACAACGAAGCAAATTACCTAGACTGTGATTGATGACCACAGTTTACCAATCAGTTTTGGGGTAGAAGGTTGATGAGAATTTTAAAGTAGTACCAAAAAGCTTTCAAAGTGTCTTCCAAAAGTAATTGACAAACTTGACATCTCAAAATGATACAATAGAAGTAGATAATCCATGTAATCGTACAAGTTCCCTAAAAGACAATTTGGCCACATGTGACTCGTTAGTCAACTTGTTGCAAGTGATAAAATGGGTCATTTTAGAAAACCCATCCATGACAACTATCATCGAATCATACCTCGAGCTGTCCTAGTTAGACCAAGGACAAAGTTCATACATAAATCCGTCCACCGCATGTGAGGAATACTGGCCTTAGCTAGTTAACAAGTTGGAAATTGCGATACAATTTTGGAAATATCCTTCAAGCTAGGCCAATAAAAACTATCCTCAACCAAAGCAATAGTTTTGTTGCAAGTCGCGACTAAAGTGCCCTGCGAGCCCCCTAGGCCCTGGCGTGTAATTCCCATGCTAAAAAGTCATAAAGAGATGTGCGAGGGAGACGCAAGCTAGTAACATGAAACAAGTAACCATCATGAATGATGTAATCAAGATGGTGAAGTCGCAAACCCTCTGAGATATTATGAAACATGAGACCAAAATCAGGGCAAGTAGAATACTCATCTTTCAGTGTTTCAAAACCAATAACATGGGCATCCATAGACCATAAAACCATACAAAGCCGACTAAGAGCATACACAGGTTTGTTCTTTACACTAGGTATATGATCAAGGACAAACGTATATTCCTGGAGGAACTCTACCCATCCCACATGTTTAGCACTAGGCTTTTTCTAGGATTGAAGATATCTAACCACTTAATAGTCAGAATACAAAACAAACCCTTGGGGTAATTGTATCTCCAATGTCGAAGAGCCTGTACAACAACATAAACTCTTTATCAAAAGTAGGGTATTTTTGTTTGGCTTCATTAAGTTTTTAACTAAAGTAAGCTACCGAGTGACCATCCTGACTCAACGCGCCCCCCAATTCCAATGCCAGACGCATCACAAGCAACCTCAAAGACGTTACGAAAGTCGGGATGTCTTAAGATGGGTGCACTGGCTATCTTGTCTAGAATGACATACAAGGCTCTAAGGATCGTCCACTTGAACTCTCATTTCGTTATACAATTTGTAGTCGGGCCATGATAGTGCTAAAGCCTTTAATAAAGTGTCGATAGAAAGTAGCCAGTCCATGGAAACTACGAACGTTGGAAATGGATTTAGGTTCTGACCAATCCCTAATAGCTTTGACCTTTTCGGAGTCAGCAGTAATATTATGAGCAAACACGATGAATCCTAAGAAAAGCACCTGAGGCTGCATAAATGAGCATTTTTTAGATTAACATACAATTTGGCCATCCTAAGAGCCTCAAGAACCAAGTGGATATGGCTTATGTGCTCATTCTTAGATGTACTATAAATCAGGATGTCATCAAAGTACACCACCAAAAATATACCAATGAAAGGTCGTAAAATCTCAGTCATAACTCTCATAAAAGTAGTTGGCACATTAGAGAGTCCAAATGGAATGACTAACCATTCATGCAAGCCATCTTGGGTCTTAAAAATAGTCTTCCATTTGACCCTAGGTCGGATCCAAATTTGATGGTACCCACTATGCAAGTCGATCTTTGTGTACCCTATTATTGGTCTAGCAAGTCATCAAATCTAGGGATAGGAAATCGGTACTTGATTGTGATCTTATTAGTGGGTCGACTATCTACACACATTCTCCAAGAGCCATCTTTTTTGGGAGTCAACAAGGCAAGAACTACACAAGGGCTAACGCTCGGTTGAATTCGACCTCTTGTGAGGAGTTCGTCTACCTGCCTATTTATTTTTGTCCGTTCTTTGGGTCAACTTATAACGCGGGAGATTAGGCAATCGGGATCCCAAATACTAAGTCAGAGGTGGTAATTCATTGGGCAGTTCTTCGAGTGTCACGTCGCTGAACTCCCCTAACAAAATGTGGTGACCTCTTCTGGGAGATCAACACTTGCCTCAGTAGGAAAGTGAATTTCTCCTTTTCCCATTAATGTGAAGAGGACACCCGAGCTCAAACCTTTGACGGATTAAGATATGATGTTCATTGTTATAGGTGATTTGAGAAGAAGCCTCATTCTTTGTATGACTTTCTTTTCCATTGGGTTTTGTTGGTTTTAAAATGATGTTTTTGCCAGCACGTTGAAAGACATGAGTATTGTCCCTACCAAAGTTTTTCACGTCCACGTGATAGAACCATGGAAGACCTAAGAGAAAATGAGCAACATCCATAGGTAAAACATCACATAAAATCTATGTGGAATAGTCACCCATCTTGATTGGTAGCCAACAAGTCTCAGAAACAGGTAAAAAGGTCTTATCTACCCAGGCAACCCTAGCGGGGTGAGGATGTGGATCGGTTTGAGCTTTAACCTAGCAACAGCGGACTTGGATACAACATTCATCGAGTTTTCCCCTTCGATAAGTGTAAAAGATACTAGTACGTTTCCAAACATCAAAATCTATAGGCATAGTACTGATATACCTCATAACATTAAGATAAGCATTCCTGGACTCGTCCCCTAGTTCTTCTCACTCTTCCAATGATTCTAAAGGTTCCACTACTTGGTTAGCTTCTTCATCATCTAGGGGTTCTACCTCTTTGGCACCTATTGTCAGGGTTTGATGTAGGCAACCCGATGCAAAGTGAACCACATCATGACAATTGTGACATTCAGTGGAGGAGAAATCCTAATCTTAGTCATACTAGGTCTCTAGTAGATACTCTGACTAGGATTAGAGCTTTTCTTCGTGGTACGTGACTAGGGTTGTAACTACTCTTTAGTGCTACAGAGACAGTTTGTGATTTATTAGTCTCGTGTGATTTCTCAAAAGGTGAAGATCTAGATTAATATGATCCTCCTATTTGAGAAATTACTCCTCTTATCAGTAAACCTAGGTGACGTTTGGTTAGTGTTTCCATTTTTCCCATCCCACTTCCAAAAAACTGAGATGGGATGAAATGAGATGGAATGAGAATTTCGTTAAATCACATTTGGTAACGACATAATTTTGTTTCCTGCTGGGAACAGAATCACGTTTAGTAATGACATTATTCTGGAATTGTATCTTCAATTTATGAAAACAAAAACAGATAATCCTATTTGGTTGCAACATTTTTTTTTTTTTTCTCTTAGATGTATGACAATAATATACATATTTTTTTAGCCAATATTTTCTTGCTCAACAATTGTTCTTTTTTTTTTTCTATTACTTTATTTAAATGTATGATAAATATCAAATTATACCAAATTCAAAAAAATAAATATCAATTAAAATAGATATCTAAAAAACACTGACGTATTAAATATAAACACTGACAATAGATGTTCAATTTTATTTTATTTTTCCTACTTTGATACAATAGAAATAAATACAAGTAATAAAATAAGAACTAATATTATGTTACATCCACACCAACCCAAGCTTTTCAAGCAATCAAAGTGTGTATCTCCATTCTAAACAGGAGCTGGAAAAAATGACTCAATAGACTGCAAAAACATTGTGAACAAATTTCTTCTTAAAAATATTAGTTAAAAAAATCTACAAATCACAAATAATCCAAATCTAGATCTGTCAAAACCATGGAGAATAACAACTGTATTTTTCTCGGATTTGATTCATTAACTTTACACAACTACTCATGATACAACTATTTGAAAAGCTATCCCACAATAACAACAAAAATCCTAAGTAAGTTGGTCGATACTCAGCTAAACAAAATTAAACGGCGTAGCCTGATCGAATCAACTGATCATTTGCAGGTAGTGTTTGGTAGCATAGAATTGAAGGCTCAAAATTGGAGTTGGAGATGAACCCATGAAATTTTTTAGATTTTTAAACACGAACATTTCAAATTCCAACTCCTAACCTCCAATTCCATGAAGCAGACAGTACCTAAGACATTTCAGAAACAATGATCGAATACCTTGGAATAAATGTATGCTCCAGCACATAATCACAGATAAGCTACAAGACATTCATCAATGTGGAAGCACAATTGATCGAACAGTATAAACAAGAAACATGAAGAGGCTTATATTAAAGAGACGAATGAAGCCTCGAAATTGGAATTGGAAAAGATCCCAGGCAAAAAGTTTGAAATTTTCATCAATGGCTTCAGTCCTAATTCCATTTTTTGAGGCTCCAATTCCTTACAAACCAAACAATGTCAACATTTATATCACTGATGGTGTGATCACTGTGATGAGAAGCAAAAAAATATATATATAAATAAATAAAATAAAAAAATTAGCAGCAAAAAAGAACCAGCAGGAGAAAGAAATTTAACAGGAGAAAGACAAAAAATTCAGAAAAAATGCAAAAATTTCAGAAAAAATCTAGAAATGCAAAAAATTTAAGAGGAAATTAATTCAGCAATAAAGAAACGCAAAATTTTCAACCAAATGCAGCTCCAAATTGTATATTCAACAAGTAACCCACTACAAGAAATTCATCAAAGAACAGATATTGAACCATAGACGAACACTAACAGAGAAAGCAAGCAATACAACTATATACAATCAAATATATGAATATAAAGTTAAAAAAAAAAAAAAAAACAGAAATTGAGCTCTAAAAGAAGCAGATATCCGAACCCTAAAAAGAAAGAAATCATAATTGAAATTGAAATTGAAATTGGACAAAAACATCTCTAGTTCAATGAAATTTGAATGAACTTCCCTAAATCAAGATTTCAAGAGAAAAATCCATAGATTTTGGGGCCAAATTTTGTAGATCTGAAAAAAAAATGGTTTTTCCACAACCAAAATGCAAGTGGACTGGGCAGAGAGGGAAAGAAAGGCAGAGATGGAGAGACAGAGAAGAGATAGAGCGTACCTCGTCGCTATCACCGTTGCCATCGCCAATGGAGAGGATAGGAGCGCAAGCTTCGCCGTTCATCTTCCGCAAGAGCAAGAGCGCTCAAGCCGCAGAGAAGAGAGAGAGCACTTACACGGGGAATGAATCGGATGAAGTTCAAACAGGGGTCTCATTAACATTTAAAAAAATGACGAGCGTGTTCTAGGTCTGGAATGAAAGGAATGGGAACCAAAAAAATCAACTATTTTTTGTTTCTCATTTTCTTAAGAAATTCAGGAATCAATTCCAAAATTTTGAGATGGAATGGCAACAGAAATATTTTACCAAACGCGTTCCCAAACATCAATCCCAAAAATCTAAGGATGGGATGGGATGGAATGGGAACACTAACCAAACAGGACCCTAGAGAACCTCTCTATTTCTAGAGCCTTATGGTATGCCTCTTCTAATGATTCTGGCGAATGGAGAGAGACTTCTCTTTGAATATCAGACCTTAACCAATTAATGAATTTAGTGACATAAACCCATGATGCCTCATCATTATCAGATGTCAAAATTAATTCCTCAAATCAGGCTCCATAATCAAAAGCGCTAGAGGACAACTGCTTAAGGTAAAGCTATTGGTTCATTAGTTGTTGCACATAGCATGTCGGGAGATACAATTCTTTTAGCCGATGTTTCATGTCCTCCCAACGGGTGACAGGCGCCTCTTCTATTCGTTCCATGTTTCTTTGCACACCTTGCCAAAACCTCTTAGCAAACCCAATAAGTTTCATTTTGGCAATTCTAACCCTATAGTTATCTAACATCTCATACCATTCAAAATAATCCTCCAAATCATTTAGCCAGTTTAAGGAAGTGTTAGGGTTTAGAGTAGGGGTGTTCAAAAAAACCGACGAACCGAAAAACCGAACCAAACCGACTTAAAAAAACCGAAAAAAAACCAAACCTGGAAAAAACCGACCGGCACAGTTTTTTTTGCTCCGAAAACCGCTACCCCGGTTCGGCCCAAGGTTTTAGAATCGTGAACCGCGATTTAAACCGCGCCGAACCGCACATATAAAACGACGTCGTTTTATATATATATATATATATATACACACACACAGTTACAGCAAACCCTAGCCTTCATTCCTCAAATTTTCGCCGCCTCCAATTTCGGAACTCTCCACAGGAGAAGCGATAACCCTAGTCCTTTCTCCATTTCCGTTCTCTCCTCTCTCCAGGCCTTCGTTCTCTCCTCTCTCTGCAAGCAAGATCCAAACAATCCTTCGTTCGTTGCTGTTCAAACGATCGAAACGATCCGTCGTTCTCTCCTCTCTCTGCTAGCAAGATCCAAACGATCCTTCGTTCGCTGCTGTTCAAACGATCGAAACGATCTTTCATTCTCTCCTCTCTCTGCTGTTCAAACGATTGCAACCAGAGCTAAGATCTCCCTCCTCAATCAGATCGAAACCCTAGCCGCAACAAATCGAAAGGTCAGATCTCAACAGATCGAAACCCTAGTTGGAAGTGGGAGTTCCTCAAATTTCTTTTTCGGTGAGTATCACTGTCTATGCGCACATATTTGATAGTTGCCATAATATTTTATCGAAACCCTGGTGCTCTATTTGATTATTACTTCTTTTTTTTACTTGATCTTGTTGACGTTGGATTTGGATGTGTAAAGTAATAGTATGTGCCTATATTTCTGTTTTTGTTTTCTGAATTGTTAGATAATTGATGGATATGCCTATATTTAACTGTCTGTCTGATCATATTTGATAATTTCTTCTTCTTCTGATCATATTTGATATATTTCTGTTTTGATAATAGGATATGCCTATATTTTTGTTTTTGTTTTCTGAATTGTTAGATAATTGATGGCTGAAAATGTTGACAACACTCCTGCGGTTGCTACTAATGATAAACGCCTACCACAATATAAAGGAAATAAGAAATCCTTTGTTTGGAAACATTTCATAGGTTTTTTTCCTTGTTAATGCATTAATTTCTCTCATTTTTTAATTGTAGATCTTGGTCAACATTTTTTCCCGGAATCAGAGATTATTAACTAGGGAAGTATCATCCTTTTGAAGTTGATGTTCAGGTAATGTTATTTTGATGTGCAAATATCATATCAATTTTGTTCAAGTTGCTTGTTTCTAAATGCAAATTTGCTTCCAAATTTTGACTTAAATATGATAATATAGCTATTCTAATCTCTGAATGGATTATGAATGGATTACACAGAGCCCAAAGTGGATGCAAACTTTGGTGCGTTGAGAGGGCCTTATTTGCTCTTTGCCAAAAAATTACAGGTATTTCTTTGTTATCTCAATGTTAAGGTAATGGTTTGGGATAGATTTATTTATTTTTTATTCTTTTTTTAAGTTTTGAGATTTTAAGTTATTTTTAATTTGTGTTGTATTGTGTTGTTGAAATGTGTTGTGTTGGTGAATTTTGTTATGTGCTATGGTTGGATTATAAGTTATTGTGTTGTATTTGTTGAAATTTTGCTATGTGCAATGGTTGCCATGTGTTGTATTGTGTTGTTTTGGTGAATTTTGTTGAACTATTTTGCTATGTGCTATGATTGGATTGTAAGTTATTGTGTTGTATTTGTTGGAATTTTGCTATGTGCAATAGTTGCCATGTGTTGTATTGTGTTGTTTTGGTGAATTTTGTTTAACTATTTTGCTATGTGCTATGATGGGATTGTAAGTTATTGTGTTGTATTTGTTGGAATTTTGCTATGTGCAATAGTTGCCATGTGTTGTATTGTGTTGTTTTGGTGAATTTTGTTGAACTGCCAAGCCAATGGTTGGGATTGTAAGTTATTGATGAATTGTAATTTTTGGACTATCACTTAGTGAATTGTATTTTATGGACTATTAAGAATTGTGTTGGTTAATTGGATTCTTTTGGACTATCACTTAGTGAATTGTATTTTATGGACTATTAAGAATTGTGTTGGTTAATTGGGCTTAAATTGAATTTGGAATAACTCGAGGAATTGGGCTCTGGATCAAAATTTAAAAAGGAATTGGGCTGTAGGCTGTGGAAAACGAAAAAAAAATAAAAACAGGCCCAAAACCGAAAACCGAACCGAAACCGAAAAAAACCGAAGGGGCGGTTTACTCCACTTGCAAAAACCGAACCGTCAGGGAGCGGTTTTTACTTTATGAAAACCGAATTTTCGGTTCAGGGAGCAATATTTGGCAAAAACCGAACCAAACCGAACCGTGCACACTCCTAGTTTAGAGTGCCATCATAATAAGAAACATCAACCTTCACCTTTACAATAATATCATGGTCAAAGCGAGGTTGATGGGATCTACTCTGGGTTCTTACTAGTCTACGATAGCCAAGGGTCTCCTCTTCATGGAGGTATACTTCATCGAAAAAAATTGGATTCTCATCAAATGGACATTTCAGGGCTATGGGATGACAACTCTCTAGGGGAAATCTTTTATCAAAGTCCCTAGGTCTACCCTTTCTTTCATTCGTAGCTCGCTCAGGGTGACTGTGGGAATCAGCCAAGGTCGGTGAAGAACTTGAATGTGGAATTTTCAGAGCAATCATCACTGAGTAGGGGATGGTAAATTTGCATTGCAATGAGAAAAACTAGACTCCACTGTATTTACCCTTACATATTGTTTTTCCATGTGCCTAGTAGCCCTATGGTTTAAGTGTCACTCAACTTATTGAGTGATCAAGCTAGCTAACTCAATGCGGGTCCTTATGAAATTAGTATGTCGCTTATGGAGGTCGGTATATAAAACATCTCAATTGTCGTTCACTTCCTCTCCAAGGTGGTCTATTAAATTTTAAAGGGTAGCCGCAATCTCTTGCATGGTTTGGACTTGTCGAATAAAATTTCAGAATTTTCTAGGTCTCAAATAGTTATGGAGTGGATTATAAAGTTATGATGAAGTTGATGACCCAAATATTCTAAATGGAAGTACTACAACGCTATATTATCACAAAGGGAAATAATGCAACGGGGGAACTAATATGACAAGAAAAATAGAAATAATATATTGTTCTTGTTTTCGTTTTGTTTTTTTTTTAAATTAAAATGCAAAAACTGAAAATAAAATAACAGTATGTGTGTGTGTGTGTATACACACATTGTTTTTTTTAATTTTCTGTTTTTTTATTTTTAAGTACCGTGGACTTACAGACCGTGCTTAGGGCACAAAGCAATCGACAGCCACTACAAAGGGAGGTTGGAGCAGATCTGGGCTGGGGTGAAAGCTTCAGCAAAGGCAGGAAGCTTGGAACAGACCGGGCAAGGTCCGGTGAGACTAGAATTCAAAGCGGTGAGGGTTGGATCTAGGACGGTCGGACTGTTGCAATCGACCATGGCTAGGCTGATTGATGGTGGCTAGGGTTTTGGTTTGCACGCAAAGCATGAAGGATCAAAGTGAGCTCTGAATACCAATTGATGAAAGAGGTAAATTGAAAAGAAAAGAAATAAGAAAAAGAGGAGAGCTTTGCTCAAATAATTCAATAAACAATCATTCAAAAGTTCTCTTTCTATTACAATGAAGCCTCATTATATAGGCTTAAAATAACAAACAACAACGGCTACTTAACAAAATGGGAATAATGGCTACTTAGCAAAATAGAAATAACGGCTACTTAACGGCTATGACAATAACGGCTACATTAATAGCTATAATTGACTATTGTGGAAAGAGAGAATGATTTTTCCGCCTCCGCTGTGCGTAAGTTCGAAGCGGTAGCCTTAGTCAATCCCCATCACATTTTTATTTTTATTTTTATTTGTAAAAGCAAGAAAAAAATTATTAATCACAACAAGGAGGAATTAAAGACCTCCTTAATTACAAGATTTGATTTTTTTAATCACAACAAGGAGGAATTTAAGTTAGAAAAACCAAGAGCATCAAGTTTTAAACAACCTCAAACAACATGAGGTAAATCAGCAAAATTTGAAGAAACAAGAGAATTCTCATCACTAGCAAACTTGGACATTTCATCAGCAGCAAAATTAACTTCTCTGAAAACATGATGAATAGGGAAATCACCCTTACTTCTTAAAGAGATGATTTCAGAAATGTAGGGAAAAACTTTCCAAGGAATTGCAGTTTTTTGCAAAACCATATCAACCAACACCTTGCTGTCAACTTCCAAAACTGTCATAAGCCAATTATTAGCAATACAGACTTTAAGACCTTGCTAAAGAGCAATAACCTCAGCAAACAGATTTGTTTGAAACCCCAAAGGAGTAGCAAAAGCAAAACACAACAGACCATAATGATTTCTGATCACTCCACCTGCACCAGAAGGGCCTGCATTACTTATGGAACTCCCATCAAAATTTAGCTTATAATAACCAAAGGCAGGCTTGATCCACTCTAGCAACACAAACTGAAAAGAAGTGGTCATTTTAGCAAGCTTAGCATGAATTATGCACTCAATTTTTCTAATCACAGCAGGGAAGAAAGGAGCAACTTGATCAAATTTAGCTTGACACCTGCATTTCCAAATCTCCCAACAAATCAGCATAGGGAGACCAGCATTAAGATGCTTGTTTTGCCACCAGTTTAACAGTCTAGACATCAATGTTCCATCATGATAAGCACTACCAAAATAAGCCCACACCTTTTGAGCAAAAAAACAAGCAGAGAGCACATAATCCTGAGAATCAGCACCATTACCACAGCAAGCACATACAGAAGGTAATTGAAAACCCAAAGTTTGAATTTTGGAATCAAAAGGCACAATGCCCTTGAGCACCTTCCACATGAAGATTGAAGACTTAAGAGGAATGGTATGATGCCAAATGAGCTTGAAATAAGGAGCAGCTTCAGAACACTGCCTTAGCACCTGCCAGGCAGAAGCTACTGAGAACAAACCAGAAGAAGAAGGCAACCAGCACATTCTCTCCTTAACATCCAAAGAAAGCCTTTGCAATTGTAAAATATTGGATTTCAAATTAAGGAGAAATTGTTCCACCCTATTCCAATGCCAGGAATCATTCATAT
The DNA here is from genome assembly GCA_016647705.1 of Eucommia ulmoides. NCBI lineage: Eukaryota > Viridiplantae > Streptophyta > Magnoliopsida > Garryales > Eucommiaceae > Eucommia > Eucommia ulmoides. The sequence goes on from CM028331.1 coordinate 22,090,354, forward strand.
TGAACAAGTCCTTAACCTGCAAATTAGCATACTACTCCTGCACCAGCATAATTTCACCAAGGGGAAAATTGATGAGCCATTGATCCTACCATAGAGAAACATCACCCTTACCAACTTGAAAAATGATGAAATCTTCAGCTAATGCCTTGCCTTCAACCACATGCCTCCATCCCATACTCTGATGCGAAATGATCTTACAAAAATAAGACTGCTTCCTTCTACCATATTTCAACCTCATAAAATTAGCCCACAACGAGTTTCCATTTCTGAAATTCCACCATAATTTTGCTTTGAAAGCAAAAACCATGTCCTTAATCTGCCTTATCCCCAAAACACCTTCTTCAGTTGGTAAGCACATAGCCTTCCAGGATTTCCAATGGTGTTTTCCATTCCAAAAGAAATTTGAGAAAATACTTTCCAAAGTTTTGACAATTTGTACCAGAGGAAAGAGAATCATGAACAACAAAATGGTCTGGGAAATCAAAAAATGTTTGATCAACACCAATCTACCTCCACTGGAAAGCAACTTAGAATGCGAACCTTGCAACTTATTTCTGACTTTAGTAATTAGGGAATAAAAAAGGGCAGCCTTCTTCTTACCTTCAAAAATAGGACATCCCAAATATTTCATTGGAAGAAAACTCTTGAGAAAGGCTGTTTTAGAGGCCAACCAAGACAGCTTGTTAGAATGAATATGATGGAATGGTATGAAAATGCTTTTTGAGTAATTAATGAGTTGCCCAGAGTTAATTTGATAAGATTTCAAAAAATCAAGCAATTTGTTAATGGAGGCTTTAGAACCATTTATAAAAATTATCATGTTGTTAGCAAAGGCAAGATGAGAAATAGGAAAAGCAGATTTAGGCTGAGAATAAGGAAGAAATGAATTATTTTGGACAAGGGCTTTGAGGCGTCTAGAAAAAGTTTATGCCATAATGATAAAGAGGAGAGGAGATAATGGATCACCTTGCCTTAAACCCCTTTTAGATTGGAAGAAACCACATGAACTGCCATTAATGATCACAGAAAATAAACAATAGGATATCAGCCTCCACACCATGTCAATGATTCTCGCATGAAATCCAAACTTTCTCAAAATTGAAACAAGATAGAACCAAGACACTTTGTCAAAAGCCTTAGCCATATCAAGCTTAATAATGAGATTGCCACCATTAACGTTTTTGGGAAGAAAATGAACCATTTCTTGAGCAAGCATGATATTATCAAAAATATTTCTACCCACCACATAAGCATTTCGCTCAGGGGAGATTAATTTGGGAAGAACTACCTTTAATCTGTTTGCCAAAAACTTGGAAATGATCTTATTAAAGAAATTACATAGGCTTATAGGCCTAAAATCAAGAGCAGAAGGACTGTCATTTTGGGGAATCAAAGCCAACAATGTACTTGTGCAAGACTGGGAAAGTTCAGCACCACAAAAGAACTCCATAACCACTTGAAACAAATCATCTTTTATGATATCCCAATAGTGAGTAAAAAAATTTCCAGTGAAACCATCAAGACCAGCTACATTATCTCCTTTAAGACTAAACACCACTGCTTTAGTTTCATCCAAAGTGGGGATGACGAAAAGGCCCTCATTATCAAAATCACTAACCAAATGAGGAATCATATCCAAAAAATCCAAATTGGGCAAAGAGGACTGCTCACCTAAAGCATCTTGAAAATGCTGCAAAAAACAATATTGAATCTCCTGAGAATCTGTAAGAGTGACTCCTTGCAAATTCTTAATAAAACTAATTTTTCTCTTTGTTCTTTGATCTTTAACAAAAGCATGAAAGAACTTTGAATTGGCATCACCATCTTTGAGCCATTTATAAGCAGATTTTCGTTTCCAAAACTACTCCTCAACCAGAATAGCCTGCTTGTGCTTAGCCAATGCATGATTGTAAATAGCCCAATTTTCAACATTATCATTGATGAGACAAACTTCTTCAAGTCTAGAAACCTCTATCTCAACATTCTTGGCAACATTAAGGATGTTACCATAAAAATTGGTACTCCACTGTTTGAGCACAGGTTTTAAAGTTTTAAGCTTGTAGGCAAAGGTTGATAAGGCTGATCCAGAATAAGATTTACTCCAATGGGCAACAACAATGGAAGAAAAAGTTGGATTAGAGCACCAAAAATGCTGGAATTTAAAAGGAATAGAACCATTAGGACGATTGGAAGAAAAAGAAAAAAGCTGAGGAGAGTGATCGAATCCAGTTTTAGGCAGATGAGCAACAGCGGAATTATGAAATTTTGATAACCATGCTGAATTCATGAAGGACCTATCCAATCTACACCATTTTCTAGCATTGCCCTTGTTAAGATTGCACCGAGTAAATTTTGAACCAGAGAAAGGAACATTGAGCAAACCACAATTCTGAATGCAGGAGTTAAATTCCAAACAGCTTATCTGAGAATTGGAAGAACAGTCCTTTCTATCCTCATTACATGAATAACAGTTAAAATCCCCTCAAACAACACAAGGATGGCTCAATGGAGTAATGAAAGTTTCCACATCATTCTAAATAGGTCTTCTTTCTGGATAACTGCACTTGGCATAAACTGCTGCAATAGACATTTTGAAATCAAAGGCTGGATTAAGGCATTCAGCAATCACAAGTTGAGAGGAAGAAAAAATGATGTGGCAGGCCAAAGGGTTCTTCCAAAACAACCATATCTTGCTAATAGAATTGGAATAACCATGATCAAATTTCAAAAACTAAGCTAAAGGTAACAAAGCATCCACATCAAGCATTGGTTCTAGAAGAATCAAAAATTGTAGCATGTGCTCCTTAACAAGTTTCTTTAATTTGAGCCTGAAATTTTCTTTTGCAAGTCTTTTTTGGGATGATCCATTCAATTTCTTCAGCCTCAAGTGAAACAGCATCACCTGTGATTCTTCTTAGAGACAAGGTGAACTTATGAATCAATTCATGATCAGCAGAAAAAGAGTGGCTGGAATAAGAAGGAGAAGCTTGCAAACTCTTAGACTTGACAGGCAATGAAGCAGCATTCTCAGAATTCTGATTTTTGTTCAAAACAGTGGGGACGCCAAAATTTGTAGGACAAGCCAAATGATCAGAAGGATGATTGGGTGAAGATGAGATAGGTAAATAAGATTGGTGAGACGTGGATATAGCAGGAGTGGAAGAGAGCTTAAGAGAATTATCCTTGGCATTAGACAGACCAGAATTACCAGAAAAAACTGCTGAAACAGTGTAGGGCTCGAAATGAGAAACATCAGTAGAAGAGATATTAGGACAATCAGATAAATTTTCAATAGCTAAAATAGGATTGGAGGAAGAGGGTAAGGCCTTAAAGGAAGCTTTTTTAGAAGAATAGACTTTAAGCCTAGAATTTCCAAAAATTTCAGCTTGAAAAATAGTAGGTGAACCATTTTGAGTTAGACCACCAGAAAGAGGAATTGGACCATCTGGAATAGATTGAGGAGGTAAATGAGGAATGTGAGAAGGGTCAATATCAATAGAGGAATCAGCAATGACACTGAGAGCATTGTGTTCTTTAACAGACTGTGAAACAGTGGGAATGTCTAAAATTGCTAGAGGGGAAAAATGATCAATTGGAGCACCCAAGGAGGATCAATTATCCAAAACAGAAGTGCTAGAATGTTTGGGAATGGATAAAGAATAGGTTTTAGCCAAAATTGCCAAAGCCGGTAATTTTGCAGCTTGAATATCAGCATGGGGATCAGAGTTTGAGGGATCACAAAATTGAGAATTTTGGGCCTTCTGAGAAGATTTTGAAGGAGAAACAATCTTAGTGGAAGGTGAGGAGATAACCAAAGAAGATGATTGAACAAGGGATTGCTTAGGCTGAGAATTTGAATTTTTTGCAGGCTTGACAACTGTGATATTACCAAAATTTGCAACAACAATGGAATGGGATTTAAAAGTAGCAAGAGATGATTTTTTTGCTTTATCAACCTTGGGATGAGGATTATGTCCCTTCAAAGGTAAAGAATGAGATGTGGAAGGCTTAGAATGTAAAAAAGATTTTTTGGTAGAACTAGGATTGGGCAGAGAAAAATCAGGATCCCCATCATCTGATTTATCTTCATAATCATCAAGAAAACACTGAGGGAAGGATTTAGAATTATCCAAATGGGAATTGGGCGGAAGAATTTTAACTGAATTAGAAACAATACCTTTGGACAGATCCTGCTTATCAGAATTGTAATTGCTCTGTTTTTTTGTTACAGGAACAGAGACGATCGAATCTTGAAGAATTAAAGAAGAAGGATTCTTGGATTTACAATTGGCCTCAGAATGACCTCGACGCAGAGATTACAATAGGAAAGATTTGATTCATACGAAACAGCCTGCCAGAACCCTTTTGAACCACATCCAATCCAAATTCGCTTAATCCGCAAATCAACTTCCACACAAACATGAGCCAGCTTTGACTTTGACAAATTAACTGTTGCAGCATCAATTTTTAACGAAAAACCAATAGCCGAAGCAATAGAAAAAAGAGCCTTCTTGTTATGAAAATGAAGCAAAACTGACCCAAATTGGAGCCAATGGAGATTCGACATTAGCTTGAAAATCAGGAGTCCATTTAAACATCTTGATCAGATATTGATGAATGAGCCATTGTTCCTTGATCCAAAGATGTTGAAAATCTTCCTCAGAATGCAGCTAAATGAGGAGATTCTTTTGATCAAGAAATCCGATTTCAAAACCCGCCAAAAGATTAAGAGCATAGAAGATTTTCTTGATAGCATCAAATGGAGGCCTACCATTTAAGAATTTACCAACCAACGCATATTTGAAAGGAATGGATAACTTTGCCACTTCATCCTCTAAAAAAATGATCGCCGGCTCTCCCCTGAAAGATTGCACTGATTTTCTTGAAATAACAAAGGATTTGTTAAGAACACTCGCAAAAGATTTTTGCTCAAAAAAAAAATGGAGCAGCAGATTGAAAATGAGCTTTAGGTTGATTGGAAGGATTGGGGATGGAAGAAACATGATCAATGTGCTGAGGAGGATCCCCAGCACTAGAAGCCTCCATGGCCGAGACTAAGAAATTGAAAAAAGAAGGAAAGAAAATTTGCGAGAATCTTGGAGCTTCTCACACTAGCTTATTACTAGTCCCCTATGACATATGATTAATCCCCATCACATTTACAGATGAAGATGGAGCATGTTCAATTGAGGATAGGAGATCCACATTTGATTATTGTACAAAGGTTGGGGGGAACTTGGTTATTTCGAGATTCAAGAAACAGTCAGTCGTGGCCAGTAGTAGCGTAGAGGAAAAATTCAAAGCCCTTACACAGGGAATTTGTGAGCTAATCCAGTTAAAGAGGCAAATGGAAGAATTATAAGTACAGAAGACGAGTAATTTGCATGACCTATGTGCCTACGAAAAAGCAAGTAGCAGATGAGCTGACAAAAGGCTGCCTAGACTGAGTTTTGAAGTGCTTGTAGACAAGCTGGGAATGACTAATGTCTATTAACCAGCTTACCAGGAGCACTGACAGTGAAGCAATTTATTATTATCGGACTTTTTTCAAGGTTTATAGGCATCGGTTTAGAAAATTTTACATCATGGTTGATATTTTCCTTTTTTTAGTTGATTTTGTTTCCTGATTTCTTGTGATTTTACCAGATTCTAAGATCTAAGGTTGCATTTGGGTAAGGGAGGATTTTGAAATCCCTTCATTTCACAAATCCGTTGTTTAGATAAAAAATATTTAGTTCTATTTTTTATCCCATTTCTGAAGAAGAAAAAAAAAAAAAAAAACAAAGGCGATGAAGGAAAAAGGAAGCAGGCCCAACATATGCTGAAATCCAAGAACAAATCGAAAAACGAAATCAAATCCATTTCGTTTTTGAAATCCAAGAACATATTCAAATCCAAGAATATATTTGAAATCGATTTCGAACCCTAAATAGGGTTCGAAAGCAATTACGAAATCAGTTTCGATTTCGTTTTAGAACCCTATTTCGGAACGGCGAAGACGATGAAGAAATCGACGAAGACGACGAAGAGGCGAGGAAGACGACGAAGTAATCAGCGACGGCTATATTTCGGTGAACACGACGAAGAAAAGATGACGAACAGGCGAGGAAGGATTTGGGAAATACAAGCTCTCCCAAAAGGATTTCGAAATCCTTCTTTTCACCCCCAAAAGGATTTGACAAATCCCTCTATCCCTTACCCAAACAAGGGATTTGTCAAAAGAGGATTTTGAAATCCCTCCCCCAAATACCTTATCCAAACACAACCTAAATGTATGTTAACTTCCTGTATATAATAGGTACTGCATTATTCAATAAAATCAACAGTGAATATTTATTGCTTCTCTACTATCAAAATCAAACTAATCACTTATCCAGGCGTTAAATAGTCGCAACATACATGAACAATTATCTAAGGAGCTCTTATTTGGATTATGAAGAAACTCCAGTGAAATTTTTGTCAGATGGAGAAATTGGATGAGGTTACTGTATTAGGAAGTTAAAAACAACATCAGACATACCGCATTCTTTTACTTGACTTATAATTCCACATTTAGAAAGTATTTCATCCTACATAATGGAAAAACACAAAAAAGATGCGAAGAGAGAAATGGTTTATTTTGCATGTGGTAACGCCTATTCTAGCAATTGTTAAGTGTTAAGCACAAACCTGTTTCTCTTCCAAATTGTACTTCTTTAAGAGCTTTTGTTTCTCTGCATCAGTTAGCACATGATGCTTTGGCTTCAATACATGCTTCGTTATATTAACAAGTAAGTCGGTAATCTGAACACAGACCAAAATAGTTTTGAGATTTAAAGGGCATGAGATCTAAATGCATGTGTAATGTCGTATAAAGGGAAAACATAAATGCAGCATAAAGATAAGCATTTCCCGTTGTCACTTAAAGATAAAAAAATATCTTTTTTGGATGTGGAAAAAACACTAATCACAAACCTAGGTTAATAGGCCCATGAAACCTATCATATAAAGAAGATCCACCAGTAACTAAGTAACAAAAGTAATGAGAAAAGCGTGCTGTGATAATCATTAAATATGAAAAGTCAGATGCAAGAAGCAGCACGTTGAAAAGAAAATCTAGCACCTCTGATCCTCCTCCCACCAAGTCCATATCTTTCAT